>JAWWEW010000048.1:7413036-7458339 GCA_035583185.1 Anabacerthia variegaticeps | reverse complement strand
TTATAACTATGCTGAGGTACCAAAGCATCACAAAACATTCCATACTAAGGCATCCACAAAAAATGAGAACCAGTATTTGGCAAATATGGAAGTAAAAATGAAAGTATCCTTTTTTATCCGCTCAAGCATGTCAGTGGAGCCTAAATGATATTTTTTTCTCAGCTAAACTCTGAGGGGTCTAGGTCCTGATTCCTTAGGCTCACACTGTAGCTCCTTCTCGTTCACCTTGCAGTGAGGTCTGTCTCTTGTTTTCTCATGAGACACCCTGAGACACTTGTCTTTCCCTCCTCTGTATTTTGCCTTGCCCCCTTTTGGAGTGTAACCTCACCAGGACAGCGACAGGACTTGTCCAGCACCCAGCTGGTTTGAGCCCTGCTGCCAACGAGCTCCACCACACCAGAGAACAGAATTTTCTAACTCTGCTCAGAATGGTGGGAGGCTGGAGAATGATACCATAATGAGCAGGATAAATTAAGACCAGGACAATGGAAACTGACTATCAGGAGATTTGGAAGACTTTTTGTTACTTTTTTTTCTGGAATCCTATTGTTTCTGATAAGTGGCAGAACTAAATTATGCACTATAAACTCTGGCCTCTGAGGACCACGCAAGAGGCGTTGCTGGATCTCTTGTGGCTCAGGTTGGCAGGAGCTGGGAATCTTTCTGCAGCTATTGGGAGGAGAGGGTGGGGTGAGGAATGAAGGCTGTAAGTTAGCCTGGCTGTGGCTGGCAGAAGAAACAACCCCACTCACAGATACTTGGTCTGGTGTTGCTGTACATTGGTCCAGCTTGTTGTTTTACTGGGGCTGATGGTGTCCTTTCTCCCCACAGGCACTGGTGTCACTACACGGTCACACGGACAGTGTCCTGCCAGGTGCAGAACGGCTCAGAGACCGTGATCCAGCGCGTCTATCAGAGCTGCCGGTGGCCAGGACCTTGTGCCAACTTAGTGAGGTAAAAATCTTCATGTCTCATGTGGGCCCCAATCTTCCCTCCCTTCCCATTCACTTGGTTGGCTGGTAAGTCCTGCAGAGAGGGTTGAGAGCAGATGTGATAACCTGCTTTGTGGTGCTGTGATAAATGGTGCCACTGGTGCTAACCACAGAGTAGCCACATATGGAGGTAAGTGTAGTATTGCTGCTGACTTTAGGAGCCCTCTAAACACAGAGGCTCCTGTTCAAAAAGGAGACATTGCTTGTTCTGTGCAAGGTAGAGGTTTCCACAAATCAAGTACACCAAGGAGAAAAAAGTTATTTTTTTATACAGTAAAATCTACATGAACTTGCCCATCTAAGATGTTCTTCTACCTAATGCATATTTATTTGGTTGATGTGATCTTACACAAAGTAAGACTGAAACACCAACTTCACAAACTTGAAACACAAAGTTCTTGTCTTCATTAAGCAACTTCTATTGTAGAAATCATCTGACAACATCAATTATGTTTACAAAAGGTGACAGAATTCAGACTGGGGACAGAAAATTCAACTTGAAGACATTGGGATTAGGGCAAACTAAGTGAAACAGTTCAGCTTAGGCTGTAATGCCAGTTTGTACTTCTCCACACAGGAGCCTGCTGCTAGTCAGACATGAAAGTAAATAAATGTTCAGTGTGACTGAGCAGGCTTAGCAGGGATGCTGGATCAGTAGTTCTGTGTGACTTGTTGGTATCAAGTCCTCACATTCAGGATTTGGGGGTAATATTGATCACACACACTGGAATCAAATTCCCTGCAGCTGATGAGGAACAAAGGTAAGGTGACCTGTACTTTCAGAGTGGAATTTCCTTAGATTTCCTGCACCTCAATATCATTTAAAGACATGTTAAAACACAATGTCCCTCTCCTCAGATGAGAAACAAAGCTTGAAACCAGTAACTTGTCAAAAACTTGCCCTGAGCATGCTTTGGCTTTCAGTCATTTCAGTCTCAGAACCCACCTATGTTTAAGAAGTTAAAAAAGCAAGTGTGAAATAGCTGTCCCCAGCTACCACCTTTCAGTAAAGTGTCTTTGCATTGTTGAGCTTTGCCTTCTGTGAAAGGAGAGCAGAGCAGGGTTACCCACCCCTCTGGGAACTGGAGCAAAAAAGCCATTGTACTCTAAATTTGCACCTAACCTCTAAAACTAATTCCCACATAGAGAAGCCATAACTTAGCTCTCAAAGCTCAGTCATTTTATTGTTATTGTTACCAATTCGCCCACAGGGCACCGTTTGAGCTCCTCCTGTAGTTGATAACCTGGCCAGAATGTGATTGAACTGCAGACTGAGGTCCACATTCCCAATCTGGTCTTGTGACACTTCATCTGGAATTCACATTTTGCATGTGGCTGTTACCACAGTTGGTTCTCCAGTTTCCACTTGGCCAGTGGTCAGCCTCAGTTCTTGTACATGTAATATATCTGCTTTGGTGTCTCTTTGGTCTTTATGCAAGGCTGTGGTTGAAACACTTAATATTTTACATTGTCATGGCCAAACTTCTGTTGAAGCTTTTTAATTTCCCAGACATTTTACACACATAATTGTCACTAGAAACTTGTGAGCTTTCACCTTGTCTCCCAAACTTGCCAAAAGTCTTGCTTAATTTTCCTTGTTAACATAACTGTAGTTTCATTACCACCAAACAACTGATCATGTTACTGGTAGAAGTTATTTTTGTGGGCTGCTACAGTTACTCCTATACATTGATTCTTACATTAACCCTGAGACGTTAGCAGTAGTGTGTGCTGTTGGGACATTGTTCATGGAACGTTTTCAGTTGCAAATGTAGTTTGGTTTGTCTGTCCATTGAGTCCAGTTGTTTGGAGACAATACAGAATAGCAGCAGACATCTCAATTTATCTTTCTGTGTGTAAATATCATGGAAAGAAGCTGAGGTTATTGATATTTAAGGTCTCAACTGGTGGTGAAAGCTCAGCTAACAGGAGCTGCATTTCTGGAAGATGATCACCATAAAGAAACCTACCAGGAGAGATGGGAGTATGCTAATGCTCTGCTCCCTTTGAACTGGGAGGAAATGCAAGTGAAGTGAATGGAATCCTTCCAAGGAAATGACTATAATGTCTGTCTTCTAATCACACATTATATGACATTCTTGCTTAAAGTAGGGAAACTCTGGACCTCTTTCCCAAGGACCTCCAGAAAGCTGCTGACAATGCTGGAGTCCACCCAATTATCAGAAGAGGTAAAGCAGGTTCCTGATAACATCCCCTGCTGCCACTGCCTGAAAGGGAGAGTCCCAAGAACAAGTAACAATGAAGTTGAAGCCACTGAGTTCCTGAGAGTTGTGTGGGCTGCTGGATAAGTTATCCTCAGCCCAGACTTCTTTTATAGGTGGTTGGGTTTTTTTCAGCAGTGGAACTGACTTTCTGACAATAGTCTGGAAAACAGCTGCTGAAAATGATGGATGTTGTGATGTGTAACTACTGTGGGCAACACTTGGTAACTCTGGGTCATGTTGTGGAGTTGAGGTCTTGTTTCCTGAGCCTACACAGCAGCCTGTCACCAGTATGTTGCCAGCCCATAGGAAAGCATGAACAGGCTTTCAGAGTCAAGCTGCAGTTAAAACTATATTTTAAAATCTTTCAC
Organism: Anabacerthia variegaticeps; assembly: GCA_035583185.1. Classification (NCBI taxonomy): domain Eukaryota; kingdom Metazoa; phylum Chordata; class Aves; order Passeriformes; family Furnariidae; genus Anabacerthia; species Anabacerthia variegaticeps. The sequence continues at coordinate 7,454,754 of JAWWEW010000048.1, read as the reverse complement.
CAAAATGAATATTGTGTCTTTAGGAAACACCAATCTCTCTCCTGATTCAGGTGAATCCCATCTCCTGTTTTTAGATTAAATCTCCCAAGGATTAAAAGACAGTTCCCAAAGTCAGGAGGCAGCGTAGTGCCTCTTCTATCCAACGCCTCACTTTCTAGTGCAGTTCCTTGAAAGTCATACTTGTTTTCCTTATTATTCTGTTAAGAAATTTGCTTTGAAAGGGCTTGTAAGGTTTTATCAGCCACAATGCTGCACAGCTTCCTTTGACAGGGCTCTGAAAATCCCTACAGAAAATGAGCAGAGCAGAAAATCCAGGCTGGGTGCCCTACTTGTTTCTGTTTCCTCCTTACCTTCTCTGTGCCAGCTCCTCCTTTGGGTTTCTTGAAGTGTGGCTTCAGACAGGGTCAGTCTTACTCCAGGTTTGGTAGTGGATAGAAATGCTCATGTTTGCTAAATCCCTGTGGTTGTTTAGGTAATATAAATACATCTGTTTTTCTTTTGCTAAAAATACAAACTTAAAGATCATCTGGCCTTCTCCTATTCTTCTCCAGTGAGATTTGTGGTGCCTGAGCTCGAATTGAAGAGGAGGGCACAGTGCATGACTGTAAGCAATGTAAAATGTCAGTAATGCATTGGCATTACTTTGGCTTTATAGTATTTCTCCCAGGTCTGATTTGAAACAAACTGTTTTCATCTCCTTGTTCACAGGGAGTCAACCATATCTGGGAGAGCTTTTCTTCTGCCAGCACCCCTTATCAGGCTGCTCCCTAGCAAAAGGGATGTCAGCCAGAAAAAAAGCATCCCTCAGCCTCGTGGTGACAGCTGAGAAGGGGCTCTGTGTCAGAGAGGCTCTGCTCACCAGCAGACAGTGGTGTGGCCAGACACGGATTTAATCTGCTTCCTGTCTCCCATTCACTCGTTCTGTTTCTTTCCCTGATTGCACAAACTGCAGCTTGGGGTCAAGCCTTTGACAGAGAGGAGCTGTGAGATCCCAGCTTAGCGGCTTGGGCTGTGTGATGTCCTTGCTGTCCATTCACTTGCTCTTGGGAAGCTGGCAGGGGAACTTGTTGAGCAGGAGTGTTGTCATCTTGGCTGGGATGGGAGGAGCTGCTCTCTTCTTGCCCTCCACCCCTGACTCTTTATTTAGCTGGGTGCTGAGTTGCTCTGGAGCTGTCTTGGCTGGAGGCTTTCCCTCAGCAGAGCTATTCTTGAACTCTCTCCATTTGTGTAGTGAAGGCTTCAGCTTCTGCACACCATAGGCTGTGCCTCTGCTTTGTCACACTACGGAGTGCATGGGTGGCTCCTGGTGTGCTTAAAACTCACATGCCATTTGTCTGTCTGGAGGAAGGCATAAAGTCTCTAGCTTGGTGTTTCAGTGGCATCCAGTCTCTGGGTCTCTGCTGCCTGGATGGCTGCCTCCAGGTCCCAGTAAACCCAGGCATCCTCCTGAGCAATGATTTTGCTGCAGCAGCTGCAATTCTGTCCTTCCTGGGGCACTGCACTCCTCGACGCTTACTGAGAAGGGTGGTTTCCAAGACCAGGCAAGGATTTGAGACCTGCACTCAGTTGGTGGAGCTCTTGTTGCTTCCTGTGCCTTTGGTCCAGCAATGTCACCTCACCTGTAAGGCAAGAACAGTGTTGCTTTCGTCTTACTGTGTTTTATGACTTTGAGAATAGGACAGCCTCTTGTGATGCCCTACCTGGCCAAAATCAGCCCAATTTTGATTAGAATATTTGTATATGACTGTTGTGGTCAGTAAGACAGTGTCAGGAGGCAAGTGAATGGGATGAACAGCCTTGGCAGATCATGTGCTGCTACAGCCTTCAGAGGACAAACACTCTCTACTTCAAACTCTTATTGCTGTGGACATGCTCATCTCACCTCTAGAAACATGGTGGGAGGATATTCTGACTCTTCTACTTGTCCCAGCCTAGAAAAAGAATGTTCCCAGCAATGCTGTGAGTTTTTATTCCTGTTGTCCTTTGCTGTACTCAGTGGTCACACACCTGTCTCATTCTGGCCTTGGAGCCTCCTGTCTCTGCAGCACTCCCTGCCTTCAGAGAATCTGAGGATCCTCCAGGAAATCCACAGCTGGCTTGTACAGGGATGGGATTTCCTGGTCTCTTTACTTTAATAAGAGCCGTTAAAACTCTAAATATTAAGTTACTCATCTGTTGGTTTTAAACATCACTCGAAGGTGGGAGAGATGGAAGGGAGAGTGTTCTTGCAACACAGCAAACCTGGGCTGTGATGTCCTTTCCAGCTGCAAGTCACTGCATGTTTCTTCCTTTCAGTATTGTATTATAGCTCATTTGGCTTATCACAAAAACTCTGTGCTTTTGATATTTTTAATGTAAGAGGGCTGCACATATTGCATGGATCATTCTTGTTTGGTGTTTCTGAATGCTGGGGTTTCTTTTTTCTTTTCATTTGAACTGAACACATTACTGCTCCTGGAGGGATTTTACAAGCCAGTTTGTAGAATAACAAAGAAGGAATTCTGCAGGCTCATCCATTTTGATCTTCTCTGTTTTTGAAAAGCTCCATTGCTACAGGGTCAGTAGGAGAAGTTGGGGATCTGTCACCCAGGAGATTGGCCTGTAGCTGATGTTTCTTCTAAGTTTCAGAACTAGTAATGCCACAGGGAAATCCTTCTCTCTTTCTTGCTTTCCAGTCAATTGAATAATAAATCCCAGAGCTTATTCCAGTGCATTAGGATTGCTATTTGAAGTCCTGTTGCACATAAACTCTTTTATGTGTTTAATTCCCTTATGACTCTATATTTCGGAGAGAAATATGCTTGGAAAAAGATGTCTGTTCTTCCATGCACACATGGGATATAAGTGTAGGATCAACAGTCCTGCTACGAACAGGATGGAGGCTCTGGGAGTGTAGGATTTGAGCTGCAGCACAGAGGGGCATTCTCAGGTTTGGAACAATGTGGATGGCTGTGTGTGCAGGCTGGGCACAGGTGGAGGGAGGGCCACCTGCTTGTGCATTGTGCACAGGCCCAGGTGTGCTCAGGCTGCTGACTGAGGGCTTTTGATCTTGTCAGACACTGTCTGAACACTCTTCCTCCTCGCTGGTGGAAGTGCAGTGCTGCTCTGTGATAGCACTGGGATCCAATTGTTAATGGAGACAGGAGCTGATGAGAACTCTGGCATAGAAATGTCTGTCTCTGTGTCCTCAGTCTTTTTTTCCTTGAGACTGAGAGACTGTAAATTATTGCTGTTTACAGTGTGGAATGGGAGCTGTATGAGTTTGTTTCCTGGGTTTTAGTCTCTTGCTAAGTTGTGCAAACCAGACATGTCCAGAGCTAAACAGAGTCCTCTTCCTCCCCTTTGGCAAAGGCAGGAGACACGTACAATGACCTCCAGCGCTCCTGCAGCTGCAGGGTTTTTTATCCAGTGTCTGCAGGAGCATATTTGAAACTCCTCTGGTTATGTTTTTCTCTGGGGAGCTACTGCCTTTGTGCTAGGGAAGCTGAGAAAGCTGGGACTGCAGGAGAAAAGAGCACAGGGATGATCTCTGTGAGCACAAATGTCAGGGCAAAGGTCCTTCTTGTCCCTGCATCAACTGTGGCCTTGTCTGTGTCAGAGGAGCTACCTGGTGTAATCAGCGTCTGGGAGGCTTTGAGAGGATAGTATGATGGTCTGTCTGGAGTGAGGGTGCTGGTGGGAACCAAATATGTTCTTGATAACTTCTCTGAGCTCTGAACAACCACCCTTCTTTCCAAGTACTTCAAGATATGGTGACTTCACCTGACATATCTGAAATCTGATTTCAGAACACCCTGTTTTTTATATGGGGACTTTTAAGGTTTTGGCATGTCTATAAATTGGGGCATGGGTACAAAAGTTAGAGGCACTTACCACAAGCTTTGCTCTGTACTTCTTTTAATGCAGAGGTAGCACTTGCTCTAAGGAAGATGGACTGTCCCTGAAAGACAATTTACCTGTTACATGTACATGGTTAGACCCACTGGGTTGATGTGTCACTTCATTGCCATGGGAGTAGTAGGCAAAAGAAAGTTTGGATTTCTTGATTTCCAGATTTTTTGGCAGTCAAAAAGGCAAGTTCATTCCTCCTGTTATCCTGAAACCCACCAGTAAATAATGGTGAAACTTTCAACCTGGGACTTGAATGAAAAGTAATTAGAAGCCTCTGAAGGTCGCTGAGGTCTCCTTGGGCATAAACTGCAGTGACTGAATGAATCCCAGTAACAAAACCCTCTCCTGTGATGTGGAAACGAGTTTCACGCCTTCCCTCTCCTGTGGTCTCTGGGCACAAACAGCTTTGTTTGTGAGTGTCAAAGGGCAGGGGAGATCCAGAAAGGGGGAAGGCATTTCCTGTATGTGACAGGCTGTCCTGCTTGGGTCATGGCAGAGATCACACCTTTCTCTTTGACCTGATTTTTGAGGCTTTGATCCAAGAATGTGACACTCTTCCCCTTTCCTGTGTCAGGTCTGGCTGTTGTGTTTGGTGACACTTCCTTAGAGCGGGGGGAACACATCCTTGTGTGCTGAGGCGTGAGACTTGTTGGCTGCCAACCTTCTGTGTGTCCTGACCTCTCCAGTGCTTCCAGCTTCATGGCCCCAGATCAGTTAATCAGTCATCTCTCCCTCCCCAAACTACTATTTCCGGAGCAGTCACTTAGAGACACAAGCAGGACACATTGCTTCTCAAATGATGATTGCATGTGGCCAAGCTCCTGTAGCTTATTTGACAGAGATCAGGCAGTCTCCAAGGTCAGGCAGGTGTTTGATGTGGTGTGGTAGCAGCAGCAGCTGCTGACTGAGCTCTCTGGGTTCTTCCCTGGGAGTTGCCCCCCTCGCTGTGACCCTGTTATGGAGCCTCAGCAAACATTCTGGTAAATGACACCGATCTCCTGCAGTAGAGTGGCAGGTCCTGGTGGTTTGTTTCTCTGAAGTGCTTGGATGTCTTCTGCTGAAGGGGACTGTGTGCTGAGTACATCCTTTGGCTGTCTGGGGAGCAAAGCAATGCAGGTTGTGGCTCATCTTAAACTCATCTCCTACTGTGGTTTGGCAGATTTCTGTGCCAGTGTTTGTGGCTTGGGTGACATCCAAGGAAAAGGCTTCCCTATTCTGCTACCAATCCTTTTTTCTGCCTGTTGTGTTTCCCACACATTTTCATTCTAAGGCTTCTGATCTTTAACAGGTATCTTCCTTTCCTATCCTTTTTCCATTTGCAACACTTCAAGTGTCACACGGTGGTGATGCTTTGCTAAAGGCACTTTCTTTGCTCCCCTCCTGGAATAGCTGTCAAATCTGCATGATGTGATGACATAGGCAACAACAGACCTTGGTGCCACATCAAAAATTGAGGAAAAAAGGTGCTGTGAAGATCAGAGCAACTTCAGAGCTAATTGGAGCTTGCAGGCTGGGACCACTTCCCATGTCTGACTGCAGGATGCTGAACAGAGCTGCAAACACCAGGACTCTTCCAGGAAATTCAGGGTGGGTGGTAGACTGTGACAGCTGAGCTCCATGTTTGTCATGCCCTGAGAAGTCCTCGCTCATTTGAGGATTAAACTATAGCTACTTCCCCGACACAGAACTGCTGCCAAGATTCCAGTCTGGCTCGAGCCACTCTCCACACTTCATAATGAAGTTTGAGAGAGCTTTAACATCTTGGTGTTGGCAGAAACATGGTTTTAAAATCACGGTGTGGTTGGAGACTAACTGGCTCTGGACATTGGTAACAAGGCTGGAGACTTTCATCTCAAGGTCAAATCCAGCTGTGGTGTTAATGACAAAGTCATGAACTTCTGACTGATGGTGCGGGGCTTATGTGTGGAAAGATGTCTTGAGTCCAGTGCCAGGACTTGGAGCTGGAAGACTTGGGTTCAGTTCCTGAGCTTTGCCAGAGCTATTCTGAGAGACCCTCAGCAAGACAAAGTCTTTGTGCCTTAGGTCCCTCTGTTAGAAAGCACTGAAGGTCTACCTACATCAGAGTGCTGCCAAGTCCTCAAACTCACTCCTGAATGCCCTTGGATGCAGAAGTGCTAAGAACTAGGTGGGACAAGCTGGCTCTGTCCAACCTGTATTAGACAAGTGCTTGGATCACAGTTGTTGGTATTAGCAGAGACTGGTGTGCTTTTTGGCAGCTCAAGGGATGAGGACATCATGTTCTCAGGAGACAGTGCTGCTTTCCCATTGCTGGGCAATGCCATTCCTGTGCAGGCAGCCCTGTGCCCAGGAGGAAGCTTGTGCAGCCTCCTCCCTGGTGGCCACAGGAGAACTTGGTTTCTATGTTTGGCAGCTGGCACAAATCATCAGCAACAGCCTCCTGAGGAATTAGTTTCCCAAAGACTCTGTTAACCACAACTGAGCTGCTCCCTTCTTTCCAAGACATACATGGGCAGCCTCTCCTGGCAAGCCTTTGTTACTGCTCTTGGAGTAACCACCATGGTTGCTGCAGTACTGTCCTGGATGTATCCTGGATGTACACCTGTGCCTGCCTCCCCTTGGAGCAGTTTTGGATGGGGTTCCTGCAGCTTCCAGTTCTATTTGGGCCTCGTGCCCAGCCAAGCCTGGGGCAGTGCTCTGTCTCCTGCCGGCACTGCAGGATGAGGCTTTTTCCCCAAGGAGAGGGTGTTCAGGGCTTGTGTCTGTCTGGCTTGGAGAGAGAAGCATAAGCTGCAGCCTGCAACACTGTAATCCCAAAGCTTCAGACTCTCCCTGTGTGTGCCAAATTCCTTTGGCTGTTAAATAAGGGTAGGAATTTGGAGGGGAGCTTGTGGAGTACAACTTCTGTGTTTGCTTTTAGCTTCATGAATAGCAGCAGTGACTTGTTTGGCTGTATACTGGGAAAACTCTGACTTGCCAGCTCTGAAGAGCTGCTGTTTTAAAGGAAAAGCTGGCATTTAGGTAGCTATCTCTTTTGTGCTGACTTCAGAATCACTGGTGCCTTGCACAGGTCTGTTGTGCCTGCAGGTAGCCCTCCAGTTTCCAGTGGGGCTTGGCAGTGCTCATGCTGTAATTGGGACCCTGGGGATGTTGTGCTGCACACAGAGCTCCCAGACCTGGCCTTGGCAGTGGTGAAGAAAAGTGTGACCTTATTTCAGATTGGGAGAACAGAGGCACAGCTCAGCCAGCTGGAAAAAAGGGTCTGTGGAGATCGCTGATGTAGCTGTCATGCTGATGTGTTGGCACACCCCAAATCTGAGTGGTGGCAGTGGGTGAAGGGAAGACAGCAGAGAGATTGGAAGTTCTCTTAGTGCTGAGTGAGGAAAGTCGAATGCCAGCCTTTGTTCAATGTCAGAGAAATCCTCCTGGAGGCACAGTCAGGAAATGAGTCACCACCTCTGCCCCTTGCAGCAACTCAGTAGTGCTGAGATCCCACAAAGCCATTCTGGTGTTACCTGGGGACAGGTGTGGGGAAGAGCCAGAAGGGCATGAGGGCTTCAGGAGGAAAATAAAAATTGTGGAATCAGATCCACCTGTAGTAAAACATTGCTCTGTTATTTTGTGACTCCTTTTTCCATAGCTGGGGGCGGCTGGGTGCTCCAGGATATATCCAGGCAGGAAGGTGTGCTATTAGTTAGCAGCAACCCCACCCTTGAGTGGGTAAGTGCGTTCCACTGACTCCTTGTCTGTGTTAGTTACAGGACTCTCATCAGGCCCATGTACAAAATGTCCTACAGAACTGTGACCACGCTGGAGTGGAGGTGCTGTCCTGGCTTCACGGGGAGCAACTGTGAGGAGGGTAAGTTATGCAGCAGTGCATCTGTCCTTATGGAGCAGCAAGGCTGGGTTGAGCTGGGGTTTGTTCCTTAATTTGTCCTATGCCTCTCAAACAGGAACAAATCACCTGTTCTCTTCACTCCCCATTATTAGCTGAATGTCATACACAAAAGCTCTGAAAGGTGGGTGGTCTTAGAACACAGACCATGCTGAATGCCTGCAAACAGGCCTGAACAGGGAGGGGGAAAGAAATGAAGAAATGGGTATAAATATGCTTGTGCTTGGCATCCCCATGGCACAGTCCTTCAGAATAGGCACCTTTTCCATGTTACTGTGTTATCTTCTCCACGTCTCCCTGTCACTGCTATCAGTTGCTGTGGCTGATGAAAGCTGGTCCCTCCGTGGCTGCTTCTGAAAGCTTTATGCCTGTAAGGTCTGGACATAAAAATGTTCCCAGAGAGCTTTGAATTAAACCATCTTTGGTTTCCCTTTCCACCTGCTCCCTGACATTGGTGCAGAGTTTAGGTTGCACAGTGCATGTGAAAACAGTTCTGTGTTTGGCATTTGATCCTTCTCACAGAGGAAAACACAGGGGTTTATTCCAGAGCAGGAAAAAAGAAAGTGCTTTCTTTCTTTTTATCTCAATAGACAAAAGGGGCATGTTTTGTGTTTTCCTTCCTAATGTTTTCTACTTTAACTGTTTCTGGGGGTTTAAAACAAATTCTGCTTCTCCAAGTTTCATGTTTAGACATGAAGGCATCTGCTCAATCTGATAGGACGTTTCACGACTTATCAGTGGGAGAAACTGAGCCTTGAGTTTTCTGTTCATTCACACCAGGTCAACACAGCCTGTCCCTGCAGCAGAGGGGCCACTGGGGGTCAAACATCTCACAGGCTGCTGTTTGTAGCTGCACCTTGTTTTCTTTGTGCTGTGATATCTTAATGCTGATCACACAATTCAGGCAAATCTGTAGCTAGGAAGTTGCCTTGTTACAGTCCTAAAGAATGATGGTTGCAGACAGCAGGTGCTACAGGCTGCTGAGCAAACAGCTTCCCAGAAGCTCAAGAAAAGCTTTAAAAACTGGCAAAGCCACCCTAAACTGCAGTCTGCAGGAGAGAGCTCTGCCTTTTAACATGCTGCTAAGAGAAGTGAGCCTGAGAAGAAGAAGCTGCTGTGTGCAGCGTGGATTTTTACCTGTCACTGCAGGGGAGAGGATGAGCTAAGGATGGTGGCAGAGTTGTTACTTCAGTGCAGCTGCAGCTCAGGGTGAGGACCTGCCCAGGGATCTGCAGAGCCCATTGGTGCCTGTGGGTTTGGGCAGGTGAGAGGAATTACAGCTTAGTGGTGTAAAGGAGAGAATCCAGCTCCCTCCCAGTGCCAGACCTGCCTCAGCACAGTCCAGTGGAAATAAAAAGCCAACATAAACTAGTTGGAGCAGGTCTGTGGAACGAGGTGACAATTTTATGCAGTCAGTTTTCAAGGTGGAACTGTTGTTCTGGGCTTGGAAACGCTCTGTGGAGTGTGAGCAGGAAGCCAGTAGCAAGCCCTCACTTTCATGTGTGAGATTCTTTTCACCCTTTTTTCCTGTTCTCTCCCTAAAACATCTGGTGCTACTGACAGTCCCACGTTCTTGAAAGGAGAAAAAGCAAGTATCCATTTCTGATACAGCAGAGTTGTGTCACTTTATTGTCTGGTGTCAGTGCTGCTGCTAGTGTGTGCACAGCACCTCAAGCTGTCCATCAATTCGAAAATGGAAGTACTTACTTACTCCTTATGCTAATTCTTAATGTTAGTGTCACTTGGAAATGTAAATAAGAGGCTAAAAAGAGCTTTTTGGCAACCTGATATAAAGCCTTTTGTACTTTCTGTGCTCTCTCCTACTACAAGTTTGGTTCCCTTGAGAGGGTGGGATGTTTATATATGTGTGAGTCCTTCCTGGAAAAAGCAGACAAAGGGAAATAGAAAACTAAACTGAAATAAAACAAAAACAGTGCAGTGATGAAGCCACAGTAAATTAGCAGGATAGAACTTCAAACACCTTTCACTTCTTTTGGTATTAGTTAGATTTCTCCTCAATATTTCATTTCCCTTGGATGTGCAGCTGGTGCTTTTGAAGCTGATGTGAGGTAGGTATGACTGGAGGCAGACTGGGCCTGCACTATTTTTAACTTGCCTTTATGCTGTGTTGCAAATGCTTCAGTTCTCTGACAGTCACTGCTCTCCACGTGCTAGCAAAGTGGCAACTACAGTGGCTCTGACCTTCTTAGGTGAGATGTCTCCTGCTTCCAGAGACTGAAGTAAAACATTTTCTTTCTTGATGGGTCTTTTCTTCCCCAATGGTGAAAATAGTAAGGTTGCTTTTTTATCAGCAGAATGGACTAAGCCAGGAGATAATGGGTGGCTCAAGCACACAGAAGAGTTCTGGGTGGTGTGTGTGTATGGGTATGGTTGCAGGGTCCCTTCTTCAGGCTGATGCTCTTTGCATCTTGATGCTTGAGAGATCTCTAAGGTCCGTTGATTCTTCCTTTAATCCCCAGTGAGCAGGGTTAACATTGGCTCCCTTTTTGTGCTGTTCTGAAGCAGTGTCTTTGGGGGAGCCAGTGTAGCATGTCTGGAGGATGTTATTTTTACTAGCTGTCCTTATATCAAGCCTTCTTTGCCCTTTTTAAAATTTCTTTCTTTTAGCATTTCATGAGGAAAGACAGGATGGGGAGAGGGTGAACAAGGAGGAAACAAGTCAAAGAATTTGGAATTATTCAGAGGCTGCAGTGCAGCTATTTCTGACATGCTCCTCTTGTGATCTCCCAAGTGGCAGGTCAGCTTTCCTTTCAGTGTGGGTATCTAGTGCCAGGATATGACAGACTTTTGTGACACACCTGCAGTAGGAAAGCTTCCCTTCCATGGTAACACCGTGCTCTTTGGAGCAACCTGGTAAATGCAATTCGATTGTTGAAGTGTCTCTATTCTCAGCTGTAAGTTTAGCTTCGGACAGTAACACTGTCACCAGCTGGCAGGCACCTACATTAATGCTGAAGGCTGCATATTTTTAGATTTAAGTTATCTTGGGAATTTAGCTCTTGCATTGGAGCTGATAAGAGCAGCAGCATCTGGAGGAAGTCTAGATTTTATGGAGATTTTGCTCTCAGTGGGCTATTAATTTACTGAGGTGGGGATGGTTGCCATTCTGTTTCCTTTTTCGAGCTCACACTGCATGGGACTTTCCCTCCTTCCCTTTATTGCTTTCCACTGACCCAAAGGTATGGCAGCATTTGAAAGGTCTCCAATTCCTCCACTGGTTTTGTAGGACTCTGACCAGCTAGATGAGTTGATAGTTAAAATCACCAGTTGTACCAGGCCTTCCCCAAGGATTTCTTGCAACTTTCTTGGATAGAGAAGGAGACTTGATGCAAACAAGTCTGGTGAATATAACTGTCACTGGATTCTAACTTTTTTCCAGTTTCAGGGTCTTTTTTTGTTTTGTTTAAACTGGAGCCCAAGCCTAGGACAGGAAATGAATCCACTGAGCCACCCAGTCTGCTGACTGCTGATATAAAGAACATATGGATGAGGGCAGTGCAGAGGTGAAGTGCTTTAGTTGTTGCAATCATGCATCAAGCTGATTGATTTGAATCCAAGATGATGCTGACATTTCAACTTAGTCTCTTTTTTCTATATGGCTGATAGTTCAAAGGCAAGTGCAACCTCTGGGGAGAGGAAAAGTGTCCCCAGCAAGTTCAGGGGCTCAGTGCTGCCCTAGAGCTCTCCAGCTAGGCAAGGACTTGTTTCACTTTACAAATATAACACAGCTTTCTGTCTTGTTTGTTTGTACTGCTTGAATTTGGGACAGTGGCCAGTATCCTATTTACCCCAGAAGCAGATTGATGTAGACAGCTTAGCTGTTTGGGCAAGAGGCAGCTCCCACAGTAACCTCAGCACCTCCAAAGTGATACCATTGTGATTCCAAGCTTACTTTTTTTCTTTCTATAAGAATAAGAGTAGGATAGGAAATTTGAGCAGCTTTGTTCAAGTAATGGTTTAATTTGAGAACTTTTTTTTTCCTTCTCCCCCTCCTCATTTCAGTTCTTGGAATACTTTTATCTACATTTAATAACTTGCTTGCATCTTGTTATACTGATGTTTTTCAAATCTTAGACTTCCATGTGTTTACAATTTTCAAAGCAGCATAAGAAAATGAGGACTTTCCTCTTGGTATGGTGGAGTGCAAAAACTCTCTTCTTTTTTACTGCTATTTCACCAAGTTACTTGGTCCCAGGAGAAGAGATGCAGAACAACACTGCAAAAAAAGAAAACCTTAACTGAGCAAATACAATTGAGACCACGAGAAAAGATCAAAACAAGAGACCTGAAAGGTTGGAAGCCCATTGAAGGGCTCTAGAAGGAAGGGTATTCAAAGAGGTGTTGACCTGGCATTTATGTAGTCTCTGGTAGACAGTGATCCAGTAATTCCCGTAGTGAAATGAGACTTCATTCTCATTTGGAGATCTTTGAAATCAAGGCCAGCATTTGGTTCCACATAGTATATTTGCTTCTAAAAATATCTTCCCATGCCAAAATTTAATGTTTAGTAGATACAATAAGTGAATTATGTGAATATATATTATAGACTATTAAGGGCAGCTTGAATTCCCTAATAATTATCCTAGTGAGTAAGCAGATGGTAAAATATGGTAACTATCTCTGTAAACCTGCCTGCAAAAATATTTTATGGAAAAGCATCAAAACCTGTTGATCACGATCCTTGATGGAATTGCTGATGTGTGAAAGTGGCTTTCTGAGCACTGACGTTTGTGTACCTGGAGTGCACAGGTACCTACCCTGATCCTTCATTCCACAACCTCCCCCTCCTGCTGCTCCCTGTGTTACACCTCCTTCTGCTCCTGTTTCTGGTGGCCCCTTTGATATGAGGCAGAAGGTCCACCAGAAATTCCCCAAACTACCCTATGATGTGTCACCTGGTTTCTGTCCTCTCCCATCACCGTTCTGACCACTCAGCAACCTCTGGCTTCGGGCAGAACGTGTGTCACCCTTGATCAAGTTTTCTGAGGAGTTCCTGGAGCATGTGGTCACTGTTGGAAGTACAAGCAGCCTGCTGAGAGCACTTTCTGGCATCACTGATGTGTGACTACTTGAACAATTTTGAAGTGTTCATCTTCTTTTTCAATACATGGTAAAAGAAAAAAAAAATCCTTGTCAGATTTCCAGATGTTTTGACACTGCATTCCAGCATCTGAGTAGTTTCATTTTTTTGGACCTTTCTAATCTGAATAGGGAGAATTTTATTCAGCACCTAATGTCAAAATATCTGAAGTGCTAAATATCTGCAGATGTTATCTGAGCATAATTGGGAAAGCTGTATGCTGTACCATTATGTTGTCCCAAGTTTTTTTAGCTCCCATCCAACATGGAGAGAATCTTTTCACTTTTGATAAGCTATTGCTTTGCTTTCCCAGACATATTGGATGCTTTCTGCTGTTTCTTAATGCACAAGTGACAGACACATCTGTTTATAGTGAATGACTTTCATTGAATCTGCTTTATTTCTAAGCAGGAGTGATCACAACCTTCCCCTGGACAAGGCTTGGAGCAACCTGGGCTAGTGGAAGGTGTCCCTGCACATGGCAGGGGGTGGGATGAAATGAGCTCAAGGTCCCTCCCCACCCAGACCATTCTGAGATTCTATTAACCTTGTATAAGCACTCTTAGACACATCTCTGGTTGATTACATATTGATAGTTCTGCATCCAGGAGAACTCCTTGGGTCTAGAATTTGGGAGATGTGGGCTCTGGAGAGACCATACAATCTCTTCTCACCTTCACAATCCTGACCACCTCCTTCAGCCTTGAGCCTTTAATGTATTACTTTCTCATGTAGCTGTTCTTTTCACATCTCTTGTTTTCCCCCAAATTATCACTTATTTCCCATTCATCCTCGCAATGATGAAACTTATTTGCTTGAGGCCATGAGAAGGGAGTTGTTTTTTTCCTCATATGTGAGACTCTCATTGTTACAGCCTTGGTACTTGTTGACAGTGTGGTGCCCTCTGGAAAAGGGGGGTGTGACATGTTCTGCTGTCAGTCCTGTATATGTAATTAGTACCAAAGTCAGGAAAAACACTCTCCTGAAAAACTCCATGCTATTCCTCCTTCCTACAGACATTCCTGGTGGAAGTGGTGGGGGCAGGATGGGGCTGTGTTTATAGCAGAAATCAGTAATTTTTGGGGTGTACATTGTCATTTACATAGGGAAGAGCTAAATGAGAGGAACAGTTTCTAATTGGTGTCCACAGTTCGTTTTGATGCCTTTCAAGTGAATTATAGATAACAATGGAAGAAGAATTAAAACCACCTGCTGAAGCTGTTTTTGAGCTCCCTTGCTGCTTTAGTGACTTGTTTGGGTTTTATCAGGAAGAGGGAATGAGGCTTAGGCCTTTAACATGGAATGCCCACAGTTGGAAGGCGTGTCTGGGAAAAGTATCTTTCTTTCATTGCCTTTGCAAGGCTATTGCCCATTTAACCAGCTGGTTTGTGTTTAATTCCTGAGCATAACACTTAGGAAATTACAGCTCCTCCCCATTGCTTTTCAAGGGCTTACTTATGAAATGTGTGGATTTAATGTTGCTGTCAAAGAGTGTTGAATGGGATGGTTCCTTGAGGAAGAACTCAGTGAATTCCTTCCAGGAGAATACTTGAGTGACTAAGCAATGCCTGATTTGCAGAGTGACATCTCTTTTCTTATGAGTAATTTATTTATTTTTAGTTATCCGGGAAAACTATTGAGATTGGTTTCATGTTTAATAGGACGTGAAAGCAAGAGGTGAGCATCAAATTCCCATATTGCTGAATCCTAGATTTTATTCTTACTTGATTCCTTGTTACTAAATGGGGAGCCAAAATTCCTCCAAGTAATAATTTCTGGTGGAGTTGAATTTCAAATTAACATGGGGAAGTGAGGCAAAAACATCTTCAAGGCATGTCATTCCAACATCAGGTCTCCTCTGTGTGAGCTAGTTAGGATAAGGGCAGCAGAGTTAGTACAGCTCCATTTGGGAAGCTACAGGAGTGTGCAATAGAGGGAGCAACTTCAAAATACACAGTTCACTGGAAAGAAACCCTGTGCTGTAATTAGCGAGGGTTCAGACTGTGCCAGTGTGGGGAGAGGTGGTAAATGCAATTGTATCAGGGACTGGCTTGTTAGTCCATTTCAGAATTCATGTAAGGAATGGAGAGAGCCCTGTAATTAAATCTCTGGGTGCTGGAGGCTGAGCAGTACTGGGAATACATGGTGGATGAGGACTAAAATGCAGTCAAACCTTGATTAAATTCTAGAGTTGGGCAGAAATCCATAAAGTGAGGTTTGGTCAAGGACAGCCACAGAGGGAGGAGTAATTAAATGCATGAATGTAAGTGCTGGGAGATTCTGAAAGTGGCAGGATCTCAGGGGCAGGAATGGAGCTTCTTGTGGAAGATGGGAGAATGACATGCTGCTCTGAACTCAGGAAAAGGAATGCCATGTTGGAATTTGGTTCTTCAAACACTCTGACCAGGTGGAATGTTCACTGCTAATGCATCCGAGGGACTGCCTGACACAGCAAGTAAAACCTTCATGTGCATGTGTTGGTGTTTCTCAGAGAGGTCAAGTTTCAGCACTTATTGTAACTTGAGCGTTTTTGCTGCTAAATTCATGTGAAAGCCAGTCCTGATTGTGTTGCACATCTGAGCCCCTGGATTTTGGTGCTGCTAAAGGGTGTGTTGCATCTGTGAAGGAAAGTGCTTGGCTTGGAAAAGAATATGCCTTTTGTAGCAGGTGGTATTTGAATAGGTTGTGTACTTTTATTTATTTACTTATTATTTAGCTGTAGTTGAATAATTAGGTTGGTTAACTTTGGTTACCATCTGGAGAAGTCAGAGGGTGTGTGTTGAACACAACTGTTCTAAAATACCACAACTGGTAGTCATTTAGGCCTAGGTCATGGTTTTCAAACAGCGGACAAGGAGCAGGTGTAGACCCATTCTAATGACAAAGAGTTTAGGAACTGATGAAGGGTTTGCTCTAAGTGTAGCATTGCAGGATATCCCGATTGTCACTGCATTGCAAAGAACTCTGGTTGGGTGGGTCTTCAGGAACTTTACAGTTCCGAAATAGTCGAAGGCTGGGAAAAACTTGCTGGTGGACTTTCTGAAGAAAGCAGCTTTGATTTTCTGTGCCATCAGATAGATTTTGAACAATATTCAATGAAAGACTTCATCAAAACGTGTATGAGTGATACATCACTGTTTAAACAGGTTCTACTAGGTCCTTCAACCACCAAAGCAGGAAAGACACTGAGGAATGGCTCTGCAAATCCCTTGTCATGGAGTTCATTAAGGATGGATAAACTTTTTTCTGGACTCATAACATATGCTTCTTGCTCGGGCTCCTGATTTGTGTCTCCTTGGATAGTGCATCCAAATCCACAAGTAACATGCAAGTTTGCATTTCATTTTGAGCCCAGCAGGCATACGGCAATGAGGTTACAAGGCCTTTCCAAGTGAGCCTGGAGGGACTTGTTGGCTAGAGTTTGGGTTTCTGGCAAGCAGCTCCCTCCAGCTCTGTTCTGTAATAAACTCAGGGTTCAGTCCCCGGCCTCTCACAGATACCGAGCGCTGTTGCGTGTCTCTGGGTAATCAGTCACTGCAAAGGCACAGATGTTTCAAGATGCACAGCGATGGGTGCAGCATAAAAGAGAGGCAACATCAGGGTCATGCTACAGATGCAACCACATCTTCCACGTGTTCCTTCTTGACAGGAGGATTCTTGTAACGTTTGCGGTTTTCTGTGGCTTATTCCACCAACCGAGGAACGCGAATGTTGCTTGTGCTTGTGACTTTTATTGCTTCTCGTTAAGCCCTGCAGTGCCATGGATGGCTGATACCTCTAGTGCAGGCAGATCCAAGGGAAGAGCATTACAGTAACAGGCAGGAGTGTGGGATTGCCCAAGGCTTAAATTAATTTGGGCAGCAATTCTAACAAAGAAGAATCATGGAAATACAGGACTAGATGTCCTAGTCCTTACCTGACTGGGGAGGTACTAAGTGATGGTTGAAGAAATTCCTGCGTTTTCATTTCTTTTCATCTAAATGAAATACACTCAAGCCTGAAAGAGAAGAAAGCAGACCCAGGCAGGGCTCAGAATGTAATGCTTCATTTGTTTGTACATAATGACTTCTGTAGCAGTAATGTCTTTGGCGTGTATCCACTGGGGGAAGTGCAGAGCCTGTGCTCACTGCTAGGTGGTCCTTCCCTGTAAAACCCTTGAGGGATGTCCATGGCAGATGGGCTTTAATTACTCCACATCCTGCTGCCAGTGACTGTCAAATGTGGCTTCCTGCATCAAGCACTGGAGGTTTCTGTTGAAGGTGTCAGGTCTTGTTCTCATGGAAGGGAGAGTGTTTTTTACAGCTGTGGTACCACTGAGACACCGATGGAAATTGTGCAGTGTCTTGATTAATTAGTTCTTCTCCCGTGGCCAGTTTGGGTGAGATATACAATTTTGTTGCTATTGTCAGTTGGTGCTTTTTAGCCTCATTGGTAGGGAACTGTGCTTAAGTAACAAAAGTTCTGGTTTTCTCTTCACTGCTGGTGAGAGTTGTTAAATCCATATGCTCCCAGTACTTGTGTAGCCATGGCTCAAACTCCACTTTGTATTGCTGCAGGGCTCTGCTCTGTAAAATATTACAGCCCATTCAAGAAGGGGAACAAGCTACTCCTGAACTTGGCTTGTTTGATCTTTTCAGACTTAGCCTCAAGTGATTAAGCAAACAGTGTCTTTTCAAGCATTCTCCAGTTGTATTATCTGCTAAACACATCTCCCAGTGTGATCTGCCAGAGATGCCTTGAACACTGTCCCTCTGCTGTGTATTTGTTGGTCCTTGTGGTAACATAAATAAGCAGTTATTTCTGTTGCATCTGGTCTCTCTGGGTGGGATGCAGAGGATGGCTATTGGTTTGTGTTTAACATAATGTAAACTCGAAAATGCTTGCTTTTGTCTTAATATTAGCACTCACAGCAAGACAGCGGCTTTTTATTAGCTACACAGGAAAGCAATCCCTTCTCCTTGCTTTGTGAGTAGCTCATTTATAGTACAATGTGTCTGTACAAAGGTATCATTCCTGCCCTTGGCTTAGGGAAGTAGAAGGTCTCCCAGCAGTGGTATTGGTGATGCTAACCATGGAACTGTAAGCTCCTTGCAGGATAGTGTCACAAGTTCTTTCACACACTTAATGGAGACTTTGAAGGAGCATTTACGTTGCTCCACTAATGCCTAGTGGAGACTTTTTTCAGAGTAAGTGTCCTTTGACATTCAGCACTGGCCTTCTAGACCTGAAAGAATGTGGATACTGTAAGCTCTAGAATATAAACCCTCAGCCTGGGATCTGTGTTCTGCTACAAGTTCAGCTGTTAAGCTTTGGTCTTTGTTGACTGAAGCAGGAGAGAGTAAGTTTCACACTTCAAGCTCCTTAGAAGCTGACAGGAGCAAGAGAAAGTATATTTTTTCTGAAGTATATCAAAAGCTGATTATTTATCAGTCCTTCTTCCGTGGAATTGTGATGATCCCAGAGTGAGTGAGTATCCTTTTTCCTATTCACATGGTTTTGTACCTTGTTCATATCTCAAATCAGCAGAAACTCTGATCTTCACCTGGCTTTTTATGGCAGCTTGTAGGGCTGTAAATGTGAATGTGCTCTGACAGCAAACCCTAAATCAGCCTTTGGTCACTGCAAGCTGGAACAATTTGAAAACCTGTGTAACTTTTTGACCAAACCTGGGCTGATGTTCAACATCTTTAATGAGAACTGGAGCCAGAATAGCCCTGATGACTTCAGACTTTCATTATAAGCCAGCTGTAGGCCCTAATGTACACTCAGGTTGGGACAGAGGATGTAATGGGTCAGCTGCACCATTTGGGCAGGAGTGTGCTTCTCCCATGGGATCCATTGAGCAGAGCTGTTCTCAGGGCTGTTTTTCACTTTGGCACTGAGAAGCAGTGGCCACTTTCTCCTCCTGTTCACTGCTCCTGAGCACCAGCCACCTTAGGGCAGTCTCTGCCAGCGTTTGTCATGGTTTGCCTTTGCTCCCCAGCTCTCACCATGGCATTAAACAGTGTGACACTGTGCAGATCCCTGGGATCATCCATGGAGCTCTGCACAAACCTACAACAGCGTACCAGGCTTGCTGGCCCACATGGCAGTCCCTGGTGTGCAGGTGATTTGAAATCTATGTCCAATCCCTGTACAGCTCAATGGCCCATCAGCGTGGGCTGGTGCAGGCAGGGTTGTGATAGCTCTGGGTAGCATTACCCAGGGGAACAGAAGCTGCCTTCAGCTTGGGTGCAATAATCAGCCCCTGCTGGTGCAGCAGCATGGGTTCTCTCCTGTTTGTTGTTAAATGAAGCCGTTCCCGTTTTCTCAGAGGGTGTTGGAAGAGCTAAGAAGTAATCATCGAGTTCTTTTCTGGCTACTACAAATGACAGAGGAGAGTTGGAGCACTAATGTTTACATAGCAAAACTCTGCAGGACCTATTTAGAAAGGAAAGAGGGTGTTATTTTAATACACATCAATATATTGATTCTACTCACTCACGTTCTTCTAACTGTGAGTGCTTGTGGGGATTGGATCACTTGCGACATGGAGAAAAGGGGACCCTGGTTTATATCCTCTGCTCTCCCTGCCTGTTGTCTTTCACCTTATTCTGGATGTCTTCATGGCTACAGTTTGTCTTGCCATTGAGGTAACAAGAAGGAGCACGCTGTGTGTAACTTTCATGTGTATTTAATTCTTACCAATTTTAATGTTTCCGTCAAAAAACAGTTGACACTTGAAGCAGGTCACTGTTGCAGGTCCCTTCTAACTGGGACTGTTTTGTTCTAGGTAACAAATAATTTCCCTGTGTGTGACATACCTCTGCCTTTTTGAGATGCATGTTATGGACTATGAGTTCCATCCAAAGCACCTGTAGATCCAGGTTTCTCTTTGGGTTGCCTTGGATGTGACGGTATGGGAGTTTCCCTGTGTTGCCATATAGACAGTTTTGCTGTGCACTGAAGTATCTTCCTGTGGGCTCTGATCCCAGCTCCTGCTCCTCCTTGGCTGGCTGGGATATCCAGCATATCCATGAAAACAAACCAACCCAAAACCCCCCAAAGCAACCCCAGAACATCATTTAGTGTTCAGGTTACACAGTTTCCCCCCTCATTGCAATGACTAAATTCCACTTCATTGATGCAATAGGATGCTTCAGGCCATGTTCTCCAGGGCAGTGATTGCAACTCCTCCTGTGACTGAAGTCACTTGGCCAGCAGCCTCATCACCACGGGGTTCATTCCTCTAGTAAGAGTGGCTGCTGCACATTAACCACACTGTGGTTCCAGATTTTGTAGCCTTGGGATTTCTGCTCAGTAGTGAAAATAGGCTGGTATTCGTTGTGATCCCACCTGAGCCCCACAGGATATCTGGATAATGGCCATGGAGCAGGGTTTGGGTGCTGGAGCCATCAATCTCTGTGGGCACACAGGAGATGTTTTATTGGCTTTGCTTATCTGGTTGCCCTTCACTCTCCTAATACGAACCATACCAAGGAACCTCCCTGAGCACTGAGGATTATCTGTGGTGTTTGTCCCTTTTAGGAAGGGGAGTTGGTTCAGTGTTGGCTTTTAGCATTTGCTAGGCCTTGTCTCCTTGACAGAAAACAACAGACTAAAGTGATTACCAAGAGCAGCTGCTTAGAAGGGGCTTTGGATATTTTTTCCGCTTTTGCTGACCTGAACCACAGCAATTATAAGTTCTGGTTATTGTAAACTTACCACAGAACACAAGGCATACCTTAAAATGATGTCATGTCTAGACACGCAATTCAGGTATAAATTATGGAGAGAAAGTAGCTTGTTCAGTGGTTAAACTGTAAAAATTTAACAAGATATTTCTGTGTCTCTAGCCTTCGCTCTTGCATACGTATTTCTTTACCTCTTACCAGGAGAATTCTGTGACTGCCTCTTAATTTTTTTGTGTTGGGAGATGGAATTTCCTCCCTGTTCTCCATTTCATTTCCTATTTCTGCCTTGCTGGGTCTCAAGGGAAGCAGTGTAGCCATCTACTCAGAGTCCAGAGCTAGAGAGGAAGACTCTTGGGTCCAGCCATGACTCAGGCAAGGTCACACAAGTACGGCAACCTTTCCAAAATCTGGCTTGCTGTTTCAGGTAGCTTTGTTTTATGGGGTGGTAGGGGAAAGAGAACTCTGCTATGGTGCCCAGGTGCCTGATTTTTGAAGTACTTGCTATTTAGAGTCTCAGCAACATCCCCGTAGTCCCTGGCAAGGTTGTGTGGGCCTTATGTCTAAGGGTGAGTTGGATCCCACTTACAGCAGGCTTGTCTGGGGGGGTTTATGTGAGCTGGATTTCTGTGTTGAGTCCCTGCTCCAGCTCTGCATGACAGTGGTGGGCACAGTGAGGGTTTGGGCAGGCTCCTACCCAGGGACTCAGGGGATGGGTGGCTGCACAGGTGCTGCTCAGAACAGCACGTGGAACTCACTCATGTCCTGCCCGCCACCAGGTATTTGGGCAGAGCTGCTGCACAGGGAGTGCTCCCCTGCTGACAGGGCCTGGCTGGTCTAGGATCTGCATTAAAATACAGCTCCCCATGCTTGGTCTGGGCTTCATTTCACAATGAGATCGGAATTGTTGGCTTACCACCTGGTGTAATCTATACCCTCCAGGTAGCTGCAGTGAAATGCAGACTCTGGAGATGGAGGAGGCCTGTTGGGCTAGCAAGGACTATTCTCCACAGTGTAGTCTGTTGTGCTTTTCCTGGCCTAATTACACAGTCCTCAAGTGAAGGAATTTGGCAAGAACAGTCTTCCGTTTTAACTGGTATTTGGTCTCAAGTTCTCTTAGTAAGCTTTTTCTCAGTCATCTCCATTATTGCAAGCTGCCATCTAGAATTTCTCTGTGTAGAAGCCTGTTGTGAGTTTTGCTCCCAGGCCCAGATATGATACCTCTTCTTACCTGAGGAGCACTTTGCTCTCCCAGGCACTTGGTCTGTGTGTCCCCGTGAGAGCAAGGATCTGCCTCATATCATACCTGGGCCTCTCGTGGTCTTTTTTTAACCCCTAATCACATTAGTTTGTTTCCTGGAAGCTGTCTGCACTGCAGGTCTCTGGAGACCACTGTTAATGCTCAGCAAGCAGAGATGGCCATTGATTCTATAGACATTGTTCTGTTCCTGTTGCCATGGGGACAGTTTTGGAATACACTGAAGAGAAGTTTCCCTCTATTTTCAGCACATGCAGCAATGCTCTTGTTTCCAAAGGGGCACATATGTCTGCAGTCTGATGAACTTGGAGTGTTCACACTGGTGTGCTGGGAAGGGAAGGCTTTTCTTTGGCATTCATGAACTTCCATAGCCAAGCTTTAAGCCTTGATTCACTCCCAACACCAGACTTTTTGATAATACAGCAATCAGCTCAACTTTCCCCTGTGCCATGCAGATGTCAGATCTGTTCTGGAACCATGACTTTCCTGTCCTGACCAAATCTTTGTACGAAGAAAGTCTCAATTTGCCCCGGTCCTTTTTGCTGTCCTGCTTTTTAGCAAGACTTGTTTTCACTTGGATGCATTTATATCTGGTTTTGCTCATGGCCCCTTTGTCCCTGCCATGTGGGAATGACCTTTTTGCTGTTGTTTCTCTGTTTGGCCCCTGCTCTGGTGGTGTTGGCAGAGCAGTGTGTGGGAGGTGAACACAGGGTGCATCCTGAGAGGTGCCCTGGGTCCTCCTTGGGACTAATGCTCCATGCAGGGGCTGGGGCAGTAACCAACCTGGTGGTATTTGTGACTGAACTGCACCACAAGTTGTCATCACATCTTCAGAGAGCAATACACAAAATGATTGTCTGTAGCAAGGCCATGCAGTAGAGGCTGCCACTGGAATACTTTGTATTAAGAGCACTGGAGCAATTAAAAGTCCCACTGGCCCCTTCCAATGTATTGCACCCGCTGAGGTGGCCTTAGGGCCCCTTTTTAGCTTTTGATGGAGTGATTGTTTTTATACATGGATGTCTTTTTCTTTTTTTTTTTTCTTTCTTTAATGGCTATTAAACACAGGAGGAGAGTGTTATTACAGCTCTAAGCACTGTCAGCCAAAGTTTGTCCTCACTTCTGCTTCTAGGATATTCACTTGCAGCGTCCCAGTTTTCCCTGTTCATGGTTTTTTAGAGGTTCTTTTCCTTTCATGATACTCTTGATCAGATCAAGTACAAACAGATGGGAAGCAGCAGAGATCCAGCTCCATAGCAGCACCCAGGCCAGGCTCTTAACTCATCTGAAGTGTTTGGTGCTCAGGGACAGGGGCTGCAGCCAGGAATTGCATAGCCTGGGGCAAGATGCTGTAGGTTCCTCCATGTGTTGTCCCTTGATATTCCTACATCTTTACCTTTTCCCTCACCTCCCCTTTGATCCCATCTTTCTGGGCCTGCAGTGTAGTTTCACGTTCATGTTTGCCAGGTGGAGCTCACTTCCTTTTCTGGAATATTGAGATGTCCCTCTCCTGGGCAGGTCCATGGATAGGAAGCTACAGGTTCAGCTGGCACTTGTCCCCTCCCTGGGCAGATGGGCATAGAGACTGAAGGCTGACGGTCCATGGGAGCTGCAAGTTAGGGAAGAAAAGTTGGTGTTTAGGAAGTGTTCTGCAATGGAGGAACAGTTTCAGTGGATCATGGATTCTGGTCCTGCTGCACAGTGTGTGTTGTAAAAGCCAACTTCTGTTTCCCGAGTCTTTACTCCAAATGTTCACAAGGCAAAAGGCCTAATTGGCATAAGACATTGTCACTAATGGGCCACCTTGCCTAGTGGGGCTGGGTTTGAGCCCCTGGTCACTGCATTGCCTCAGTAGTAAAGCTGCCAGCAAGACTTGCCCTTGTCTTGACTGTGCCAACAAAGAGAATTTCCAGGGAGACCGCTGTGTGCGTTTCTCCTGTGGAATTATCATCACATAACTTTGCCAGGGTCAATGTGAGACTCCTTCAAAGAAATGTCATATGGAAGTTTATAAATCCTGTTGTCTGATGAAAAATTAACTTGCTTCAAAGTGTTGAAGTGTTGCAGGAAGCAAAACTTCAGGCTGTACTGGAATATTGAACTATGTGGAAGTTGGAGAATTTTCCCACTTCCACTCCATGTGGAGTAACTTAGCTTTTTCAGCACCTTAAGGGCATTGACATACATCCAGGGAAGGGAAAATAGGAGAAATGCAAGAAGTGAAAATGTGAACCAGAGCTGCTTAGGCAGAGACCATGGGCTGGACATGAGACTCTTTTGCTTCAAATTTTATAGGAATTTTATGAAAAGGGAAGATATATGATCTCTGAGGAGAACACACCTATTCTGCAGCCCTCTACTCAGAGATGGCCCTTAGGAAGTGTGTGTGTATACATAATTCTTAATGTGAAGCAGAACTTCTTAAAATTCTTGACATCTCTTTTAAGTATTACCACAAGGAACTCTGCAGGGAGGTTTTGTTTAGTTTTAATAGAAATAGTCTCTCTAGGAAGTTAAAGTTTGGGTAACTGTGGGACTAGATGCTTTCCATTCATACATTGTATTGGGCCAGTGCTGGGTTGGGAACTGAACATGCTGTTAGAAGTAAAGCAGTGGATGGAGTGTAGTGTGAAACCTGCTGTGATGCTGGTCCTGAATAGATGGTTGTGTTGCTTAAAATATAATAACAATTATAACAATGATATAAGTTGCAAATACACATAGAAAAATGTATGTGGCATCTGTGGATGTGCTAAAAAGAAGGATCTTTGCTCACAGATTTCCATGTTTGTGCAATGGTTGGCAAACCACTTTGGCATTTTGTGTCATGTAAATGCACTCTCAGCCTATCCTACTGTTTTCCAAGTAGTGCTCTTGGCCACACCAGGCTGTGAACATCGTGAAGACAGACCCTATCACTTTTTTTTTTTTTTTACAATCTCTGCTAGTTCCTGAAGTGGAGCTTTGAGTGACTGGTGACAGATCTGCACCAAGTTTGGAAGCAAATGCAAATTATTTCAGAGAAAATCTTTTTCACAGAGCAAGCCTCTGCTGGCTGGGGAGGAAGGATCAGATATATTCACCTAGGCTTTCTCATCTAGCCAGCTTCACATTCCTTTCCCTCCTTCTCTTATGCTTCTGCTTCTTTTGTTTCCCCCCAAGAGCCATTGTTCTTGTTCCCTTCCAGCGGTTAAGGCACAGCCCAAGTCAGGAACAGGCAGAGAATGCAGTTTTGGGGTGGTGGGCTGCTGTGGGCTCCTGATTCCCTGCCTCTGCTGCTCTTCTGTGCCCAGTCTTTGGTGTCTCAACCAGTGCCATCATCCACAACTGCTGGGTCCACAGGGTCAGGTATTCCAAACTCCTCAGATTGTACTCTACACTTATTTGCCCCCTTCTTCTGTGTCATTAATAGGGAATAATCACACCAGTCCCCAGAGAAGCCCAGGATGTGGGAGAAGGAACAGGAGTTAATTGTTTCCTCTCCATCTCCCTGTCATGAGACACCCCAAACCTTGGATGTTGTGGACAGGGCTGTAGGAGAGCAGCGACGCCTGGGGAAGGCTCTGCAGCTGGTACTAAGCTGAATGTCACCCTTGTGCCAAGGTGATTGGTGAAGGATTGTCTCCACCCTGCCTGCCACCTTCCTCCTCCAGGCTTCCAGAGTGGCAAAGGCTGCTCCCCTGTGCTTGTCTCCTCCGGCTGAGGCAGAGTGAGTGACCTGCCATAGCTCTGAGACCGGGATGCACAGGGCTCTGCAGGCTCTGCCTCCAGCTCTTCTCCAGCTGGTCCTTGTGGAAAGGAACCAGAGGGTGAATCCAGCGCGTATCTTCTCTCCTGCTCCTCGGTTACCTGTGCGAAAGGCACCTCCCTGCCTGCTTTGTGCAGCTGCCTTCCCCGGAGGGCTTGATGTAAATGCAGCAGGGCTGTTGGCCTGGGAGCAGGAAAGCGATACTTTGGATATTGCTGGGCTGTGGGATTTAACCCTTCAGCCTCGGGGGTTCAAAGGCACTGACTGCTTCACCCTGCTGAGTTAGTCCCCAAGCCTCCTGCAACGGAGCTGAGCCCTCTGGGCTGCTGCAGGGCAGCCCCTTTCCTTCCCTGGATCCCTCTGGGTTGGTGCAGGGCAGCCCCTTTCCTTCCCTGGGTCCCTCTGGGCTTGGTGCAGGGCAGCCCCTTTCCTTCCCTGGGTCCCTCTGGGTTGGTGCAGGGCAGCCCCTTTCCTTCCCTGGGTCCCTCTGGGTTGGTGCAGGGCAGCCCCTTTCCTTCCCTGGGTCCCTCTGGGCTGGTGGGTGCAGGGCAGCCCCTTTCCTTCCCTGGATCTGTAAGATCTCGGCTGTGCAGGCAAGAAATCGGCAGGGAACAATCCAGCAAGAAAAGGAGGTGAGAGCAAGTGCAAAAACGCTGAAAAGGAAAATTTTGGGAGTTGTTCACCTCCCTCCCCACCTTTCCTAAAGCTCGGCTGCACTCATGGAGCTGGAATGGGGGCTGCATTTATCAAATTCCTGTCTGCAACAGCAATGCAGTTGTTTTACATTAGTGTACAAATAGACATTAGTGTAATACATCTGTTGTTAATCCACATCTTGG
Source organism: Anabacerthia variegaticeps (assembly GCA_035583185.1). Taxonomy (NCBI): domain Eukaryota; kingdom Metazoa; phylum Chordata; class Aves; order Passeriformes; family Furnariidae; genus Anabacerthia; species Anabacerthia variegaticeps. Next base: position 7,428,373 of record JAWWEW010000048.1, on the reverse strand, counting down.
TAGAAAAAAGATGCCAACACATCGTTTATTAGCCACATCGATCCTATAATGTCCTTTCCTTTGTCTTTTGAGTATGTAATAGGTTCCAGGATGTCTTTTATTTCATTGTATACCACATTTCCTCTTGTCTAACATAGCAGGACATAATGTGATCCAGGATGTAATTTATGCCACTTTGGAACTGGACACCACACGATGTATCCTGAGCTTTTCTGAAAACCTTCGGTGTGTTGGTTGTTGTGCTCTGCTCACAGGTCTTTGCACAACTGATGGGTAGAAGGAGCAGGAAAACTAGTAGGAAGAAAACTGATTTATTCTTAGTCCAAGGGAAGAAAGGCAATTTATTCTTAGTCCAAGGATCATCAGGTACTCTGGATGCTGTAAGGGCAAACTATAAGTCTTACACCCTTGATTTATTTAGAAAGTTGGAAAGGGTTGTGGCACTCCACCTCAAGAGACTTCTTGTGTAGGACCCTGGTAGTTTCAATGGAATTCCACTTGGAAAAGGAACTGGTTGAGGGGTCACTGTGACAGATACAGATCTCATTTTTTGGTGAAAACTGAGGACTGGTGCTTATCTGATTGTATCAAAACTGTGCCAGCCCCAGGTGAAAGAATGAAAAATGCCTCAGTGTCTCTTTCCCTGTCCAGTGACGTTAATGGGGTTTGAGAGGCAGATGACATCCACAGGTAATGAGGGAAGCAGGGACACAAGGCCTGCTGAAAGTTGGGGAGGTTGGTGGTAATTTACTTGTGGAATGATCATCTGGGGAGGAATTGGCAGTGGCCACTTGCCTGATAGCTTCTGCAGGAGTCTGTTCCTTTTACTTGTCTTGGTCATGAATTAAAATCCCACCCAGAAGGATGAAATCCCAGTCCTACACACCCTCCTCGCTGCAATATCCCAGTGTCAGCTCTAGCCTATGACAGATGTTTGCTGTGTGGTGGAGCAGGACACTGGAGCAAGAGACTGGTCCAAAGGACAGCCCAGGATTTCAAATCAGCTTCTGCATGGAGGAAGAAACACCATGAGCAGAACCTTGGAGTTTTAGGTCAGACCAACAGTAGTTCTAAACCCCTGTAAAGGCAAAACAAAATATATTCCTCCTCTTTCTTTTTGTTGTTTTCTTTCTTCTATCACAGGATCTCACGGGAGATAATTTGCCTTGTACTGTCCCAGCTTCTCTAGTTTGGACCCCCTTCTGTCTGTATGTGTCTGGTTTCTGATGCATCAGTCTTGAGGACTGAGGGGCAATAATGGCACTGTGAACTGCAGCCCCAAGTTCCTGCTTTATCAGACCTTGTTCCTTAGTATGTGCTGGTTTGAAGCACATGAATAGTACAGGGAGTTTGGGAAGGGGTTGCCAGGGGTAACTGCGATGCAAGACTAGAGGGAATAATGTTAATAAAATAAATTGCTGACTCGGAGCAGCCTGATAACTCAGCCAGGTGAGTTCTTAGGCTTGACATCATGCTTGTCTCCTTTCCTCCCTCTCTGCCCCATATCAGCCATCTCTCACTTCCAGGCACTGCCATTGACAGGACCACAGTTTAGCTAAATCCAGTACAGTGTCATGTCATTAGCACACCAGTGTCCTGTGCCAGCATCTCTTGTTTCCAGGTCTCTAGAGAACTGAATGTTAAAACTTTTAAGAAGTCAAACTGTTGTAGAAATGACAAACCATTATCCCTTTCCACTCAGCTCAGCACCATTCCTGTGTAAGGGGAGATGGGGCAGAGTATGAATGCAAAGGGCACAGACACCAGTCAAGTTGTTCATTCTCTGTCAAGGCCTAGGAATGCTGGAGGATGAGAAGGTAGTTATTTCTGTGGTGAGCAACAGGCATGGGTCTGTGTTGTGCTCTGAACACAGAACTGAGTCCCCAACCTAAAGACCTTCCTGTCTGCACTGTCTGCTTTAATTAAAAGATCACAAAATTAAGAGAGCTGTGAAATTATGTGCTTGCACATGAAGAGTCTTGGGCTCTCAGTGTCCCAGAACATGAATGCAGCCAGAATTTGTGTGGTTCAAAGCGAGAGCTGCTGTGCCTCAGAGCAGACAAACCTATGAGAACCCAGCAGGTATTTTGTGGTGCTTGGGAAGAACCTTAACTAAGTTTTTCTGTTAACTCTGATGTGTGAAGCTTTACTCTTTCCTTTGGAAGCATCTGAGCCCAGCCCTTTTCAAAACCCTGTTCTTCCTGCCATTTCTATCAGCAGTTACCATGTTCTCCCCCTGTCCTTTCTGTCCTCAGACCAAGCCAACTTTGTGCTGCAGTGCTGACAGTGTGGTGACTCCCTGTGCCTGCCCCTGAGTGCCCCTCAGCACAGCCTGTCAGGGGGTGTGTGTCCCCAGACACTTGGCTCTGAACTAACTGGCTTTCCTGGGGCCCAGGTAAAACTGGCTGATGGTTCACACCCAGTCCTTGGTCCATCAGCTGGCTGTCCTTGCTCTAAAATCATCTTCAGAGACGCACATTCTGTTTCAGTGCCTTATAATGGCCAAGGGAGCCACTTCTAGGCTGTGTGTGCTCCTGTCTGGTCCTTGCAGCCAGAAGGTTGCAATTATTTTCTTGTTCTTTCAGACTTTATTATGTTGCTCCACATGCCTTCATATGGTAAAGGACACTGCAGTTCTAACAAGCTTGGCTGGAATAATCATTCCTTCTTGGCAAATGCTTGCCCTGACTTGAAGCTGTGCAGTGAGACCAAGGAATCCTCTTTGTCTTTTGCTGTGGGGTGGTGATGCTGCTCACTCAGCCCTGTCCCTCTGTCCCTGCTGAGGCAGGTATCCATTCCTGTGGGAAAGGAAGGGAAAAAATACTCCTGTTTTGGCTGTTCAGCCAGTGTCCACAGTTCACCAAGTGCCAGGAATGTGCTGTTCCCATGGCAATCCTGGGCTGGTCAGTGCCATGTGGCTCCTGAGGTGACTTCCAAGACCAAAGGGGGGGAATGGGTTAAGAAGTGTGTGTCCAATTAAGCACAGCAAGCACCAGTCGTACAGAACTGTGCAGGTAAATGTAGTGTGCAAGGAGAGATAAGAATGGGTCTCTGGGAACCCTGGGCAAAACATTCACGACTGGGAACTCTTAAAATACCTTGGAGATAGTTGATTTTCCTCTTGCATGTTCTCAGATGAAACTGGAGAAGTTTCAGGTACTCTTTTACTTGCACAACCCACAGTCCAGTGTGTTAAATTTGATCCCTGCCTACCCCTGAAGTCCCTGGAAATGCTCTGAATTTACACCAGTGGAGCTGAGGTTGGAATTAAAGCAGATACAAAACTTGGAGGGCCATGCAGGCAGGATGGGCTGTGCAGGGCCAGGCAAGAGTGCAGGTCTGTGTGCTTCTGCCATTCTGCATTTCAAGTCAGAGAGGAGGTTTAAAGGGGGTTAGGAAAAAAATTGGAATCATGGTGTGATGCAGTGTTTTGGCACCACTGAGTTATTTTGCTTAATAGTTTGGAGATGATTTAATCTCTGAGATAATTAAATTGAAGGTGTCATTTCAAAAGATAACAATGTCTGTATGAGCTCTGTTAGGTTTGGCATAAGCTTTGTCTTGTTTTGTGGGGATAGAGGGATTTTCTTGTGTGGAACGTGGGGGAGGAAAGGCTGGGCTAGTTTGATAGTATTTATTTCCACTCTTTCTTGCTATAAAATAAACTGACATAACACAGAGCAAGAAAGCAGCCCCTGTGACTTCAAGAGGGTGAGAGCAAAAATACTCCCCTGGATTTTAACGTAGCTCGTGACAATGAAACACCTTAGATCAAGTCCCATGTCCACGTGTCTGCTCCCATGACCTGCTGAGGGAGAGAAATTAGCCTGTGAAATAGTGCAGGGGGTCAGGAGGAGGCAAAGGGCACTGTGAGCATCTAGGGGTGTGTGGTCTCAGAGTCCTGCTGGGCTCCCAAAAAGATGCTGTCCCCTCCACTGCCACTTTTTTCAAGTGGAAAGTCTGTATGTGTAGCTGATGTGATTTGTGACTTGCTCTGTGCCTTTCCTCTCAGGCGAAAGCCCTGCCTTGCTGCCACCTCTCTGCTGACCCAAACAGGGCACAGCTCAGTTTGTGGGCACCGTGGGGACGTGCTAATCCTTGTACTTTGGGTACACGTCTCCTCCAGAGCTTGCCCCCCTGAAATGTAAGGTTTAGCCTCCTGGTATGTGACCTACAGGTGACTGGAACACGTGTTCCAGAAAAGAGGTACTAGCCTGCTCCTGTAGACCCTTTTGCATGGTTAGAGGGAGCCAGCCTGCAGTTTTCTCAGCCAAAACCTCCTCGAGTTGGCAGGGAGCCCTCAGTTACACGTGTCAGTGCTCTGCTTCACCCCTGCCATGCCCCAAAACCTCCCTGTGACACCGGGTGGGACTGGGGGAGCTGGGCTGGCAGGGAGTGGGTCCCTGCAGGCACCTGCCTTGGTTGAGATCTCCCCTCACTGTCCTTAGAGATGCTCCCTCAGCCCAGGCCCTGCTCAGCAGTGCAGTAGGAGCTTGGTAGCAGATTTCCTTCTCCTTGAACACAGCATTTTCAGTAATATTTTACTTAGTTGCTGGATGCTGCATTTAGTTCTCTGGGCCTCAGTGCTTTGCTGCCACCAGTTTACCACCAGCTGTGTGACACTCAGAGAAGAAAGGCTCTATGTAACATGTGTGTGTCTGTATTATTTTTCACTTTAGCTCTGATGTGAAAAGTCCTGTCTAGGCATTTGAGTGCTGTGGCTTGTGATATACACCAATTTATGTAGAAGTTGGCAGGGGATCTTTTTCCTTGCCAGCAGGAGAAGCAAGGGGGACCTGGGACCCCCTTCTGGTGAATTACTTAGAAAAACAGCCAACATTTAGAATTACAGGTTTGGAATTGAACTATAAATTCCAGTGAAGTAAAAGATCCATGAATAATATGTCATTAGGCTGAAATATAATTTGTTTATATGTTTAAAGCAGTAGAAAGGAAACAGGATATAATTCCTATTAGCAACGTATATATTTCCCCTAAGCAAGGAACCAGCTGTCTAATGGAAATTTTATGTTTGCTCCATCAGTGTTTTTAACTATTTGGTTGTTTTGAGTTCTTTTTTCTAGTGGTACACAGAGCTTTAATCCCTTCTGGTTCAGTGGTTGGATGGGCTGTTTTCAGTTTGAGATTGTATGTTCTCTGTCCAGTGTGAGCACATCATCAGTTCCACAGATTTAAGATCCAGGCACCAGATCCAGGAATCAAGTGTAAGTTTGTCTATCCGCTCTGATCAGCATCTTGAGAATTACAAACCAGACTTACAAAAGATCTCCTCTCTTTGCTCAGACCTAATCATGTGTTCTGTGATCTGGAAAACTCTGGTGAAACACGAGAGGGTTTTTGCATTTCTCACATAGTGTTGGACCCACTGTAATCACAGAGCATGCTTTTGTTTGTTGGGGGCCACATGATTGTGTTTATGTGAAGAGAAGTTTGGGTGAACTGGATCGAAGCTGTTGGATTTGCTTCTGATTGAGACAGAAATGTTTAAGGCACTTGTGGTGCCCTTCAGTGTTTGCCCTTTCAGCAGCAGAGGTAGAGGCCAGCTGAGCAGTCTGAGTTTATCTGATTTTCTCTTATCATTGTCTGTCTCCTCACTGGGTTGGTGATGACATTGTGGCTGCACCTGCTTATCTCAGGGTAGGTAAGGTGGAAAGCAAAGGCTGACAGAAAACCATTTTCTTTAGAATGACCTCAGCTTAACATGTGTGGGGGCATAACTTGCTTTTAACATCACTTTGTACTTAATTTGGGAGGCTGCATGTGTGTGACTCCATCAGAGAAGTTATGCTGGCCCCAAAATGGTGCATCCCAGGGGTGAACTGGGGCTCATGAAGGTCTGAGCTTCCTGCAAATCTTAATGCCCTTGCTAAGGACTCGCTCTGAATTCAGCCTCAGAGACATTTAGAGTTTCATCTGAATGTAAAAGAGGGCAAGTTTAGTGCTCTGTGTTGACCCCTGGCACTGCACAAGGTATGAAGGTGCATTGTTTGTGAAACACTTATGTGCAGTAAATACGTAACTGTGGGAGGTCCTGCTGGGTTCTCACTGCTTGGAGTTGGAAGCAACTCAGCCAAAGGCAGTGGGAGAGCATCAGGATAAAGCTGGAATAAACAGAAATAGGATGGACCCCTATGAATCCCAGGCTGAGACAGAAAGAGTTAAAGAGCTCCTGTCCAGGGAGTAAGTGCAGGAGCTGCCATTGGGTGCTGACAGACAGGGAGTCACTTGCTGCCTGCAGCTTCTATCGATTTCCACTCCGTTGTCAGCAGGTTGTAAATAAAATCACTGCTGGGCTGCTCTTTCTGCTGGCTCTGGGACTGCAGCTGCCTTGGGAGAGCCCCCAGGGCTGATGGAGAACGAGGGGGTGTCCCTGTGCCTGCAGCACCATCAGTCAGGGCAGGGGACACATCCCATGACATCCTCCTCATCCAGCATGGCCCAAATGGCTTGGAGAGGCAGAGGGTGGTGTGTGCTTTGGTGGACTTGCTGGTTCATCCCAAGGAAATAAACTGCTGTCTGATGGGAACTGGGCTTGATTTCTTGGCAGCTTTGAGAGGGAGAAATAGGATTAAAACTAAATGGAGGAATTCATCTTTTCAAAGAGAAAAGTGGAAGGGTAGGGAAAGGGTCCAGATAGGCATTAAAGCTTGAAATCAAGCTTAAATTGCTGCTTGCTCTCAGATTTCCTCAGAAGGCATCCAAAGAGCTAACTTATGGATTTTTGAAAATACTGTGGCCCAGCACTGCTCGTGAGCTATGAAAAGGGGGCCCAGAGTTGTGCTCTATGGCTCCACAACCCACTCCTGCGTGTGATGTGGACCAGACTGCTCAGGCCAGCTCTTCAGAAGCAGCCAATAATTTTTGGGCTGTCTGGTTTGGGAGTTGCCAAATCCAAGCAGCATCCACGGGCTTCTCTTGGTGGTTCAGGGTAGGGAGAGCCTTAAACAAACAAACAACCACCACCCCCCTGCTGCTGCTGCTCAGACATCCCAAGTTAGGACACCCGAAGTCTGCAGTCCCCAATTTCTTTTTCCACACCAGAAGATGTTGACTTTCATCTTTGTTGTCTGTTTCTTCATCCATGAAATAACAACATTACAACCAGTTGCTTATCCCAGATAGTGAATGTAAGGATAGAAAAAAACAAACCAAAACACAAAAACAAAACATTAGTTTCCTCAAAGGAAACTTAATTGTGAAGCAAACTTTATAAATCCTGTGCCAAGACTTTCATGATGGCCCTTTCTCTATGGGAGGTGAAGATGCCGTGTAACTCTGTGTGTTGAACCAATTTAGAGCGTTTCTTTTCAGGCTCCTCTCTGAACATGGGTGTTCCCATTCTCCAGTTTGTTTTTCACATCCATGTGGTCCTGTGGAACAGCCCAGCTCCCAAGAGAGGCTGTACTTGAGTGTGAGCAGGATGGTGTTCCTCCCAAGCAAATGGCAACGTGAGGTTCCTCCCAAGCACCCAGGAGGACACTGGCAGAGCTGTGGCTTTGCATGGCCCCCGAGTGTGCACAGGCAGGCAGAAAGCTTTAGATTCTCCTCAAGGGGCATTTTGATTTGTATTTGCTGCCGTGATAAAGGCACGGGCTGTTGTGCCCCCTCCTGCCCCAGGACAGAGGGTTTGGGCTGTAATTTCAGCTGCTCTGTGTCTGCTCTGTCCCACCCGTGCTCCAGAAGGGACCTCAGCAGTAAACTTTGCAGGTCTGTCTGCAGCTGATCTGCTTCAGTCCTACTGCCGTTTCTGATGGGAATTTTACGACTTCTTCCTTGCGAGTTTGGTACACATTTTGTTTTCTTTGGAGCCACTATTGGCTCCTCATGCCTTTCTTTTGGAAGTTCCAGTGATCAATGCCTTGGGTTGTGGGAACTCTTGCAGAGAAGAGTTCTGTCATCATTTATGGGGGTACAGGAAGAACAGATGAAGCAGTGCAATATATGCCAAATACTATCCTCAGAACTGCTCTTATCTGATAGCTACAGCTGTGCTTGCTTAATGTTAATAGTATTTTGCTTACTTGGACCTTTCTTTATAGAATTTTTTGTTTTAAATGGAGTTCTCTGAAATCAGGCATCTTTGTTCAGCAACTAGAATTATCTCTGTTGATATCTGTCTGTAAGATTCACTTTTACTGTGTCAGGGTTGGGTCTTTAACTCTCATTTTCTGCGTTTTCCAAAGTTGTGTTCTGGTGAAAGCCATCAGGAGGAAAGGAGCTGTTCTGGCTTCACAAGTTAGTTGGGTGCTTTTCACTGCTCAACTGCATAAGATACAACACCTTAATTTTATTCTGGCACTGCTCTGCCATCTAGGCTGGAACCTTGGACAGGCTCTTGAGAAAAGTAGGACTTCTTGGATAGTATGAGCCAGAGGGACAGGTTCTTCATTTGTGTGCTTGTCACACATGATCGTGCTGCCTTAGGCTTGGTCACCATCTGTTCCTCAGCCTCTCCAGTCATCTGAGCAATTAGTCCAAGGCTCATTCATCAACCATTGACTATTTATGATTGTTTTTGGATCTCTTTCATCATAGTGCCTGGACCTACTGAAGGGACTGTAGTACAGATGCCAAGGCAGGTAAATAAAATATGCAAAAGTTTTCTTATGCCCCCAGTAACTCTTGTAACCAGCCAAGCTGGTTTTGGAGGCAGTGTCTGTGTACTTGGCCTTTTAAGGGAGTCTTGTTCTGTCTGGTAATGCAGACTGACAATCTTTAACTTCTGCAGCATGTTATGACCCAAGGCAGGACATCCATCCCTCTTGCAAGAGGATTGTAATCCAAGCCCTGACCATACAGGAGAGGGATGACCATACAGGAGCTATTACTGCAGGAAGCCAACAGTTGCAACAACACTTTTAATAGGTGTAAAAGTGTTTAAAAATATTACCTGCTTGCACAAATAAGTCTAAATTGCAATAAGGAGTAGAGTCCCTTAAACACACCAGCCTAAGATACAAAAACCATTTTTTTAAGTGAAAAGCTTAAATAATTTCCCCAGAAAGTCAGTTTGTAACATAAGCCTTCCCAGGGAATGATCCAATGTGCAGTCTAATCATTTTATGTGACTATTTAATCTACTGTTTAACAAACAAAAATACTTGCAGTACCATAGCAACTACTGCACAGTTTGGTGCCCTTGGGACAGGGATCAGCTTCTTGATCCAAAGCAAACCTGCCTGCTCTGTACTCTAAGATATACTGGAGGGCAATCTTGTGGAATCATAAGGAAGACCTTCCAAGTTCAGGCAAAAATGGACTCATTTTTTGGATGTGAATGTTTCATTCACTGGCCCAGATGTGCATAAATGTGCTCCTTGCCTTGGGATATAAAGAGGCATCCATAATTCTGCAAGGCTTCAAGGACATGGTGGGTTCCAGCATTTTCCTGGATGTAGGTGTATTATAGCTAGAAATCACTGTATTATTTGTGCATAAAACCCATGTGTATTGAGTTTCAGAGCAATGCCCAGCCACTGATTTTATATTTAAGGTAATAAAGTACCTCTCCTATTCTGATCATGGCTGAAATTCTTTAAGAAACTCTAGAAGTATTGGTTTTGATAAAAGGCTCTGTCCTGGGTCTAAATCCCAGTGCTCCTGATTTCCATCCTATCCTCTGGATGTTTATTCCACAACTTGACTGCTGCAACTGAGAGTTTTCTGCCCCAGCCTTTCATATGCTCTGCTCTGATGCTATTGGATCTGCAGCACGTGAAGGACACTACCCTGGACTAGGACACAACCCAAAAATGCAACTTGATTGTGGCCCCATTTCCACCACTTATGTTTGTGTCACCTGATGGACATTCTTCTATTGCCCAACCAACCAAATAGTGGCAATTTGGAATTGTCTTGGAAACTCACACCCTTCTCTGGTCTTGTTAGCGAGGCAGGTCTGACCGATTGCTGCCTCTGTGTGCTGTGTAGTGTGTGGGGCTGCTGTTGGGGTGGGTGCCTCCATCCTTTCATGGCATTACAGACTGGTTTGAGGGGAAAAAAGGGAGACATTTTGGGATTTGTTAATGCTCCCAGGAATGTGTTGCCGTAAAAGTTTTTGGGTAGCGATGGTGTGATCTTCTATATGGTAAACATTTGGTTTTTCCCTTTGCCTCCTCTCTTTTCTGCTTTTGTTTTCTCCTCCTGTTACTCTGTGAACTCCTGTTTCTCTGTCTCCTCTTGTGCATTCACAGCAGCAACAAAAGCTGTTGGTAAGTTTGCCTAAGAGAAGTCATTTCTGAGATATGTGTGTGCAGAGTTTGAGAACCTTCCTGGTTCAAAAACATAAGTAAAATGTTAAGTTACCACACTCCTAAAGCAATATACTGTACTTCATCTAAAAAGAATCTGCTCCACATTGCAAGATCTCTGGGCACTCTGTGTAAAATGATACCCTACTAAGAAATAGAACTTATTAATGAAAGTTTTGACAGAGAAGATTTCATTTTGAAAATAACGTTCCCTAAAGCTTTTATAATAATTAGGTTTGAAACAAGGCTGTGCAGACACAATCATTTCTAGGCTGAGTGATCAGATATAACTCTCTTCTATCTTTTCTTTTTTTCCCTCCTCTTCCCCCTAAAATCCCTCCTCACAATTGGACCTGCCATAGATTTTATACTGGAAAGCCCCAATATGGTATAACAAAGACAAAAAAAAAAGGAAGAAAAAAGTAGGGGGGAAGCTTCCTCCAAACTTGCAGCCCCATGAAGGGGCAGCTCTGCAGGGCTGTGTTGCAGTGGATGCAGTTCTGAGCTTCCAGGTGGATTAGCTGGGATGTACTGAAGGCCATGTCACTTTTAAACGGTTTGCTGGCAGAGTGCATTCTCCTCAGGCCCTTGATGTCAGGATTTATTCTATACCTTGATATGGAGTAGCATTATCTTAATTGTTCTTGGCACAGTCCAGGAGAGATCCATCGTTTCAGGCTCTGGGCAGGAGGAGTGGGAGCCTCTGGGGAGCACAGGGGTGTTTTTGTGTTGTCTGGCTCGTTGATTTAATTGCTGGGAGTTCAGCTGCCTGAGCAGCAGAGTTTTATTGCATGATTTGTGTTTTGAGGTTTGTCAAGAGGCCTATATCCTTGAATCAGCATGTTTTTTGCCTTTCTCTTTTTCATCTTAATTTTGATTAAATAAAACTAAATTATATTGAAAATTTCTGGTGTTCAGTCGTTCTCAAAGCTTCTCCAAACCCCGAGCCTGCTCACATCCCAGGCAGCCAGGTGAAGAACATGTATCTGTCTTTACAGTGAGGAAGACAGATAAATTAAGGGACTTTCTTAGTGGTCTGCCAAAGATACTGGTCTTAGAGTTGGGAATAGAAATGGAGACCTTTGCTGTGCTCCTCAGACCACCCTTCCAACCATATGCTTATGTTTCAGTGCTCAGCAAACACGTGCAATTAGTGATCTGTGCTGTCCCTGCTATCAGGCATCTCCATTAAATTTATTATCCTGCAAAAGATCTAAGCCTTTACATAGTTATACCCTGGCTGTGTTCCTTTGTGAATTATTTACGGTAGTATTTTTGGTCTTCAGTCATCCAGTTTTGGCTAAAACAATTCTCCCTCCAGTTTCCTGCCATTTATCCTTCGTGTACTAAGCCAAGCTTTTCGATTGTCCGATTACCACATCTCAGATGTTGTTGTTAACCTCTGCCTTAGAAGGAGCAGCTTTATCAAGCTGGGGGTTTGCATGTTGGTAGCAGGAGAGCATTTTTGCCTTTTAAAAAGGATGGTGGCAGAAACTTGTACTGAAAACAAAAAATTTGAAATCTCTGCTTTTAATAACCCAAGGTTATTTTGTAACAGAGGGAGGAGCCTTGTTTTTTAACAACTGTGTTTTCGCCATTGGTTTTGTTTGCTGCCATTTGAGTTTCTCAGCTGGACAATGAAAAATATTCCTATTTTAGCCAGATCTTACAGTAAGCACTGCTTTTCACTTCCATCTTGTAAAGTTATGTGTGGGAAGGCTGCAAGGGATCAGATATTTTCTTTATTTATGTTGTTTTCTTTTCAGTTCTCATGCTCCAGGACACTCTGTGATCTTTGCTTTGGCAGGCAAATATTGCTGATTTTTTAAAACCCTGCAGAACATGTCACCAGGAGTTACAGCTTCTGAGCTTCAGAACAACAGCAAAAACTTACCTGGGGAAATGTATGTTTGAAGACAAACTGTGCTATCTTCCCTCTAATTATAATGGTGGCTGAAAAGCTGCTGGAGACATAAAAGACTAATGCATTGCCTGTAGTGGCTTTGTAACCTCTGCAGCTGCAGAAATTAACCTAGTCTCTTCCTGAAGGTGAAGAGGCAGAGAATTAACTCTCCTGGTACCTGAGAGATGCTTTGTGAGTGCAGAAGAGCTTTTCTGAGCGTTTTTGACTCTAAGTGCAGCTATTCTGTGGGCAGGATATGAGTAAGTGCATGATAAGATTTCAGTAAGAAGAAGGAATTAGAGTCTGAAGGGTCTGGGACAGAAGGGCATCGGAGGGGCAGAGTAAGAAGAGATGTGTGTATATGTGTGTGCCTCTGTCTTCCTTCACTTTTGCCCAATGCCATACAAATTAAACCTATTTAATCTTCCTTGCTCCATTTAACAAGCTGGGCATGGGCTCACATATTAGCTCTAGTTTGCCTTTGATATAATAGCATTACAGATGATGGATGGACTGTCATGCTTGTCTTCATTTTAATAGAGAATGGGAACATTCTTCCTGCAGACAGGCTCTCATTTTTCTTCCTGCTTTCTCCATTGCTGTCTGCCTGACAACAAGATCTTTGTTTCAGAGGAGTTTATCTGCTCCTGCTGTTTACTCTGCACCTGGAGTCAAGGCATGTGATTTGTGGCCCTGTGTAATCCCATTCCCAGCAACCCCCTGGGACAGCCCGAGCAGTGTGGAGATGCTGCAGGTGGGAAGGACACAGAATGGGGAGGATCTCTGATAACAGGGGAATCCTCTCCTGCCAAACAAGGACAGCCCCATGGCATCAGTCCTGTGGGTTTGACTCCTGAGACTTTCCTCAGCAGTGCCCATAATAATAGTGAAGAATGTGTTTTGGGAAAACCTTTGACAACCTCTAAATGCTCAGTGTTGGATAGAGTTTCTCTTCTGAGTGTGGCTTTGCCTTGAACTATCCTTTTGGGAATAGCTCTTCCCTCCTCCCCATCTCTTTCTCCTTATCTCTTCCATGCAAAACCGTAGGGCTTGGTTAAAATAACAGTGGAGTTTTTAAAGGAGCCAGAACAAAAAAAAAAAAAGAGCTCTTTGGTGAAGTGGCAGCAGATCCTTGATTGCTTCCATTCCATTTTGTGTTAGGACTGTTATTTTTGCTTTCTTGGGTTAGATGTTTTATGGATATTAGCATCCATTTTCATCTTGGAGACTTGAATATTTTGGTACCAAATAGTGCTAAACTTGCATTCATATGAAAAGAGATTTTGCTCAGCAAATGCCCAAGGAAATCTGGCTCGGTTTGCATTTGTAATATCTGCAGGTTACTTTGCAATTGGCTTTATCTTTCTCAGTTTTATTGCCTGAGGTGTCAGCTGCAAACTTGTTCATGGTTGAGCTTATACCAATGAAAAAGCCTCTTCCTTTTTTGGGTGTATAAAACCTGACCTGTAATAATCCAGCTAACCAGATGCGTGGAGAGTGGTTCAACCCTCAAAACAAGACACTCAAAGCTTTCAAGATCAGAGGGATAAAAACTATTGTGTGTTCTTTGCTGCTTTAACAGAAGCAGCTCTGTGGACCTCTAGTGGTCTAAAGATCAGACTTTTAGCCACTGCTTTTATCTAGAATATAACCTTAACACATTTCAGTAGTTGTTATAGGTTTGTAAGTCTCTGTAGGTAGAACTGTTTTACTGAAGAACTGCTGGGTTCTGCTTTGGTATTTCAATGTCAAAAGCTGAACAATGTTTGAAAGGCCAACTAAAAAACTCTTACCCAGCAAAAGGGGAAAAACAGTCCACCCAGTCAAAAGAAAATGCAAATAGAAAGGAACAATCCAAGGTCTAATTTCACCCCAAATTTAGGGCTTGTGTTCTCAGAAAAACATCACATGACATTTCTCTCACACTTGGATTTCACGGAACTTTTTTTTCCCTCTGAAAAATGTTCTACCAAGAGAAATGTTTTTCCTCACCCAAGAGGGGTGTGTGTAATGCAGAAGGTGGTATCCTTTGCATCCCAAGCACTCCCACGTTTTGCCAGGGCATCAAGAACAGGCTGGGAGCTGTCACATGGAACACTGACCTTTGAGAGGGAAGCAGTTCTGAGACCATACAGAGTGAAAAATGTGCAAAGAGGAACGTTTTCCCAAATTTTCCATTTTCATAATGTGAGGGATCTGAATTATTGCTTGAAGTGTTAATTTCAGTTGTCAAAATGATGTTATCTCTGTTAGGAGGCAGCTGGTGAGCCCAGCCTGGATGGCTGGGTGGAGGAGCAGTGTGGAGGCTGCAGCACACAGGTCACAGCTGGCCTCCTGCTCTGCTCCAGCACAGCCATGATGCTGTGGAGACACAGGGGAAAGGGGAGCCAATCCCAGGTTATGGTGCACTGTCCCAGGCAGTTCATAAAACAGTCCCATTTTGTTTACATTGCAAGTTAGTCCTCACAAAAGAGCATTATATGACCACTTAGTTGTATGTATTTCTTCCTGCATTTGGTTGTCTGCTTCTCTGAACCCACATTTTATTGCAGCAGTAACCCAGAATACCCAGAGCATCAGAAACTAGATACGTGAAAGGATGATTTTGGGGTTTTTCATATGTGATTAGGCTGTGATGATCCCCACAACAAACTAGAAGGGGGAAAATTCAGGTCATTCTGTGCTCACCCAGCTGCAGCAGAGAGAGAAAATGTAGCAGAAACACACCTTGGCTCTCCCATTCCTACTGTGCAGTCAGGGCAGAGGAGGGCTGGGAAATTGGCCCGAGACCATCCTTTCATTTGGGAATGTGCTCATAGGAGTTACTGTAATTTTTCATAGACCTGATCACGAATTTTCCAGCAGCTCTTTAAAATGAGGCTGCTGTTGGAAATAAAGGTGCAAGTTGTTCGATGTCAAGTCATGCTTTGGAGCATTTGGAAGCAGCACTTGTATTCAGGCTGCCAGTGTTATTTCTTACAGGTACTATTTTGCTTCACAGAAAATCTTATGGAAATGGGGTGGGAAAGGTGAAAACACTGAACTTGGCATCAGGATTTCTTGCATTTTTTTTAACACTCAAAGTGTTTGTATGGGTTTTTTTCCTTTCTAATTTCAAATTTTCTGATGGACTGGTAGGTTATTTTTTAATCACTTGGAACTG
>JAWWEW010000048.1:7347890-7412936 GCA_035583185.1 Anabacerthia variegaticeps | reverse complement strand
TTTGTATGGGTTTTTTTCCTTTCTAATTTCAAATTTTCTGATGGACTGGTAGGTTATTTTTTAATCACTTGGAACTGATGGGAAGTGTTTGACACACAGACGATGGACCAGCCTCCCTGGTGTCCATGGGCATGGCTGTGTGTGCAGTTCTTGCCTTGCAGTGCTCCTTGGGCTCAGCTGTAGGGATGAAGGGAATGAAGTGAAGCAAAGCAATGCTACCCAAGAAGCATTTCAAGCACTTTGCTGCAGATCCCTGAGTGCTCCCAGAGCCCCACATTCCAGGTCTCTCTGCTGTTCATCTCTTGTTTGGGTAGAGCTGATGGTTGTCTTGCTCTTGAGTTCAGCATTGCTGTTAGAAGAGCTCACCCTCACCTTTAGAGGCAGGGACTCGGTTCTTTTCATCCTCAAGTGTCTGAGTTTCCTGTGTAGCCATGACCGCTCTTTTGGAGAGGGAGTTTGGACCTTGGCCCATTTCTACTGACTAATTCAGTGTCTGTGATGTGAGGAGGCCACAATTAGTAGGTGAGAGATTGGTGTTGGCACGAAGAAGATGAGAGAGAAGGCAGCTGAAGGACAGGATGCCACTCAGCAATGTCTGAATGGAAGACACAGAGCTGGTGTGCAAGCCTTGGTCTCTTCCAGCAGGAAAGTGGCCCTTTGTCTGATGGGACAATGTTAGGGCACAAAGCCATCCTATATGTGCTTTGAGCAGGGAGCTCAACAAATGAGCTCATTCCTACTGAAACTCTAGCACTCTGAGCATGTTACTACTATGGATTAGTGCAATTTATTTTTGTCACTGACTGATTCATAGGGTGTTCTCTTGCAATTTGCAAAAGCACCTCATGAATCATTTAAGCAGGAATTATAAAATTAAATGTTTCTTTCCTCTTCTGACGCGAGCCCTTGGAGCCAGGCTATCTGGGGGAGGTGTGAGGGAAGGGTGTGTGGCTGTGCACAAAGGCTCATGTCAGCAGTTTCTCCCCTGCTTATTTCAGATCAGAGCTTGGGGGACCTTGGGATGTGAGGAACCCTCTTGCTGTGCTTTGTGCACTCCCGTGGCACTGAGGGTTGGCTCTCGCTGCACAGCTTTGCGTGGGTTTGGGTACAGCATCACCTCCCTTCGATGTGGCTGTGCTGGCACTCTGGTGGTGGCAGTGCCCCCCTGGCAGGCTGCCCCCAAATTCCAGCTTTGTACCATTGGCTGTGGGTGCCAGGCTTTAGCAGACAACCCTGACACAGCCACCTCCTTTTGCAGACCATGGACACAGGCCTTGGGCACCTCAGCCTGCCCAAACCCCACCCAACCTGCAGACACGTGGGATTTGCTCCTCCTGTGTGTCTGTCTCCTAAACTCCCTGTGAGTGCCATTGTGCTGTTGTGCCAAGATCAGGTCGCTGCTCCTCCAGGAGCTGTTCTTCCTCTTTCACCTCTGGAGTCAGTATTTTAGGAATTGTTGGCTCTTATTCTGCCTTCCTTCCTTCCCCTCCATCCTGCCTTTTCTTGTGGGCCAGTGGCTGATTCTGTCTGTGCCCCAAAGTCCTTTAGTCAATTGATATTTTCCCCTTTGTTACCGCCCTGAAACTTTGGTGTGGGGTTTGGGCTGGGTTGGGTGATATGCTGAGCATCCCTCACTACTAATGGACAAACATATGGGACCATCTCAACCCTAAAAAGTACTTCTACAGTCCATGTTCTATAAGAGCTAATGAGTTGGATATTTAATTGAATTAACTGAGACCTAAAAGGATGGCACCTTCTAGCAGGTGACCAGTAACATTAACTGGTGAAAAAGCCATAATACTTCTACAATTTGATGTCAAAAATAGTTCTGTCTGAGAGAGCTTCACTATCCAGAAACACCAAATATGTTTTACCTGTAGTGTACCTTTTCTAAAGGGTGAAAACATCAGCTGTTGTTTAATTAGAGTATTCCTCAATTTGCAGGGGTTTCTGTTTTTTAAATGACTATACTGTAGCTTTAAACCCCCAGAATATTGTAAACATATTGCAAGCATATGCTCTCCATGCAGAAAACCACAAAACAATAAACCTAATGTTGAAAACCACATTAAAACAAGGAAAAATCACTTCACTAATGTTTTGTTTCATACAATTTTTTAAGACTTGGAATGGAGCTGAGTCCATTCTCTTGGCTGCTAATCAAAGAGCCAGCATGCTTCACACAGGGAAAATGTAAACTTTGGAGGGCCAAGGATTTTCCTTTCAATGCCCCTTTCAGCCAGTGGTTTTTATGGGTTAACAAATGTTAGCCAATACTTCTCTGACAGGGACAATCAGTGCATGGGTATCTGAGAGTAGCTGAGTTCCCTTTGGGGGACCTGGAATCACTTAGTCCTTGTTAGCCCAGTGATTAGGGTTGTTGAGTTTTCAGTGTGTCACCATTTTTGTAACCTGTTAAGGAAATAAACAATATTTATGAAGGGAAATAAATTATTGTGGATTCCTCAGTTAATTGCATTCATGTCTTCCTAAATCAAGATGCTTTATTTGGATTTGCTGGAGGGCTACAATTCTTGTCGAAGGCTGATTGATTTGGACTTTTCTGTGCCTTCATCTGGATCTGATTCCCTCTTGGAAAGTCGACTAACAACAGAAACATCTGATAAAAGGGCTTTTCACTTGGAGCCCTTTACAACTGTAATTGCAAATTATCAGCCTGAATTAAGATAGGGGAAAATTATTAGTAAAAAGGTACTTGGCTGAATAAGCTCCATGCTTCATAATTTTATCTAAGAATCTCCTGACTGCTTTCACATTACATTTCTGATTATTCAGGAGCATGCCTGTTGGTCCCAAACTCAGTTATCTGATCTCCTTTGCCTATGTGATCTTCTCTGGTTTTAGCATTTGTGAAAAGTTTTTGAAGATTTATAAGGCTTGAAGAGGCCAGGGTTCAGTGCTCTGCTCTCTGCTCACTCATCAGATCATCTGCCCTGGGGAGAACTCACTTGAATGCCCAAGGGACTGGGAAAGGCCACAGGTGAGTTGGCTGCACGTCAGTGCCAGGCAAGGACAGCACAAATGGGAGCAAACCAGTGGCCCTCTGGCATTTCTCAGGGCCTGCTGGAGAATCTCTTGGGGATCCAGAAAGGAGAGGGCATGAAGTGGGGACTCACAGTGTTGAATGCAGTCACTGATAACGAAACCCTTGCTTCTTGCCTGGGGATAGAATAACAAAACAAAAGCAAGTCAGGAAGACTCCTGCCACTGGAGCTGCTCCTGAAGGTGCTCTGGTGCCCTGGGCTGAGAGTAGAGCCTGGTTTAGCTCCTCAGTTTCTTGCTTTAAGAGTTTCCATGGGAGCCAGGTATCTGATTCTCACTGCTCTGCTGGATTTCTGTATGAAACATCCTTCCTTGAAGGTGTCAAGTGATTTGCTTCATGTGGGATGTGATCTAGTCTGTGAGCACCTTGGACTGAGCAGTCAGTAGATGTCAGTAGAAACTGAGCCATTTCTCACCCTGTGGCACTGGGCTCTTCCCTCTTTCACCAGAGCTCAGGGAAGCATTGTACTGGCCAGCATCAGGTGTTTCACTGATTTTATTAACTACTGGTGAGTCTTCTCCTGGTCAATGTTCTTTCTTTTGTGTGAATTCCTAGCACAGATTCTCCAGTTTCCTTGGTTTCATTTCCCAGGCACCAAAGTTCTGCCTGGCCCCACAGCTGACTCTGCTGTTGACTGATTTCCCTCATAGAACTGTTAAGGTTGGAAAATATCCCTGAGATCACGGAGTCCAAGTGAACAGACCCTGCGTGGGTTCTTCTGCTGCAGCACCTGAAGAGTGAGCTGTCTGGTGTTCAGGGATACAGCTTTTGTTCTTGGCTATTGTCCCCTTTCCCTCAGAACTCCCATGAGCTCCTGTGACTCCTGGGTGTAGACACCTTCAATAAGGTGGATATGTGTAATCTTTATAAGCAGGTACTACTCCTCTGCACCCACCTTGGTCTGGTGGACTTCTGCCTTCAGTTTGACTCCTAAACCTGCCTGGCTCTCAATTTCAGCTGTTGTGTGTTCCTTATTTCCCACTTTTCTCTGTGGTTAATTTCCAAGACATGCTATAGAGTCCTCATCAATCAGGACATTTTCAATCTACTGCTCAAAGGGAGACAAATCTCAAGTGCACACAGCCTCCTCAAGAGCTCCCCAGGTCTGTTGGTAAGATCAGAATGCACCTAAGCATGTGATGTATGGAATTATGGCCAGCATGAACCTGAACATTGGGAACACCACCGTGCTGAGAGCCTTGGCTGCCAGCAGCTCACACTGGGGAGTTCCCCCTCTCCTGACACATGTTCACCCCTGCCCTGCTGGGCCTTGGTGTCCTCAACCAGTGCCTGAGTCATTGGAATTTTGGAGACATGAGACTGCTACCTTCTGCCTCAGGGTTTGTTTTTTCTTTTTTCTTTTTTTTTTTTTTAAAGATGTGTAGCAACATCCTTAGTCCATAGCCCAAATTTAGTATCCTGAATTTCTGCCCAAAAGATTGTCAGATGAAAAGTCTCTAAGCCATTTCCTTTCCTCTCTGGGTTCTGTTTTCCCATCTGTCTCTCCAGCAATAGCCATTTGCTGTCCCTCCTCCTTCAGGGAGCCTCTGCAGTGCTAAGGTGGGACTGAGGAGGGGTGCTGTGTTGCTGACACCTTTTTAGAGGAGCCTGGCATGCTGGTGCTTCTCATCTGCTGTCTCAGGCTGCAAACATTCATTTTCTGTTAAAAATTCCATGAGACGTTTTGCTTTGATTGAAAATGCTGTCAGGGAGTGAATGAAGTGTAACCAGTGCAGAAGAATGTACTTGTCTCCTCAGGGGATGAGGAGCAGGTGCTTGGGTGGGAGGACAGGCTGATCTGTGCTGCTGAGCACAGTCCAGGGAAGCTGCTGAACCACAAACCACTGCAGTCTGGGAGGTTTCCAGGTCGAGTGTTGTTCTGTGCTTGTCCTTGTCCTGGACACCTCCACAGGCAGCAGCATTTGGCTGCTATGGAAATTGGGATCCTGGGAAACCTGTGACATGGGGCTGACCGTGTTCTTAAAGTCGTATTTTATACACTCAGTTCTTTGTGTGGAAGAGAGAAGAGATTCTGTTATTTACTGTGCCTGGCACCTTGTTGAGCAGTGGCACCTGAGCTGTTGTCTATTCCCTCTGATCTGCTCCCAGTCCATGTAAGCAGCCTTAGCACAATTCCTGGGCTTATCTGAACCCCTCCTTCTTTCCTCACGAGGTAAACCAAAGCAGACTGAGGGGTTGCTGGCACTCAGTTCTCCCTTCCTGAATACAGGTTTTAACAACTTTCCAGGCAGGACTGATAGACTTCTTTGTGTCTGATACTTTGGCAGTGTTTGCTTCCTTTATCACATTTCAGCTTTTTCTCTTCACTATGAACCAGCTTCTTTAGTCCATTATAACAAGATTGTCACATTCTTATGCAGAAGGATAATTTGTGTAACCTTAGGTAACCCAAGGTCCTAAATGTTGTGCCTTAGTGAGTGTTGCTTACATACTTTTGAGCAAAACAGTGCCGGCTTAGGTGTTGTGTGATGAAAGAGAGCAATGGTATGTTGGAGGAGCCATTGAGTGGCAGCTGTTTGATGGAAATGCCACAATTCCTGAGTGTCCTGGCTATGATTTGAGATAGATCCAGATCAAGGTTCCCAAGCCAGCTCAAGTCCCTTGAACTACAAGGCCATTCAAAGCTTAATCCAGGAGATGTAGTTCGGGTCTGTCTCAAAGTACGTCGTGCAGCAAATATACAACGTGTGGTGGATTTTTTCCATGCAGTAAATTTTCCCTCCTAGCACAGTTTTGGATTGAATCTGCAGTCTTTGTTTTTGGAGCACCTTTCTTTCCAAACTGTCCTTGACCTGCATCTAAATGTGCATCCCACAGTCCCAGATGTGTGAAACAAGCATGGCCCATGTGGAAGTTGGGCAGGAGGGCTGTGTCCTGCCAGCTCCCCCTCTGCCTGCCCAAGGACAGGGAAATCCCTTGTGCCAGTCTGGACATGGTATTGCTCCCTTTTCTTATTCCACATTGACTCAGCAGGTTTCAGAGCAAGCCCAGACTTTCATCTGGTCTGGAAGGAAAAACAGTTACCTTCCCATGCTAGTTCTTTGTGGAAAGGATCTAAATTACCATCCCAGCTGTGTGCAATGTCCACAGAAGAACAGGATACATGCCGTGCTGTGCCAGCACCCCGCTGGCTGCCCTCGCTGCTGTGCAGAGGGATGGGAAGTGGGGTAGGAAGTGACAGCCTGTTGCATGCCCTCCCAGAGCCCAGGAGCAGCTGGGAGTGCAATATCCATGGAATTGTATTGCGTGGAGGAACAGCCATCACTTCTCCCCTCCTGTACAGTCTGCTTGGGGCGCTGTTTGATGTGCGGTGCCTCTTCATCTGAGACTTGGCAGTCGGTGCTTTCCTGGTTCATTGAGCTCTTTTTCAGAGACAGACAAGATTTTATTTTTTAAGGGGATGTGGAGGAGAAATCATTTGCAATCTATAATTTGGTCCCAAATTGAGAGCAGCAAACCTTTCCAGGAAAGGATGAGTCCCCCTTTGGCATGAAAGTCAGTGGTTTTCAGCGTTTCTGGTTCGTTGCCTGACTTTTCAGAGTTTGCTGAGCATATGCAGCTCTTACCAAATTCACTGGGATACAGAGACTGGGGACTCCTGGAAGTCACACCTTCCTTGTTTAACTTAAGCTCATCTTACTGGATCACTGGAAGAGCTAAACTTTAATAAGTGGCAGATTTATGTCATCCTTAAAGTGCCTTGCACCTCACACTGCATTTCCTTTTGATTAATATCAGGCAATGATTTAATCAACACTTTAAGTTACAAGCACATTTCATTCCTGGCTGGAAGTTATAAATCAGAAAACCCTATGAAAGGATGTAAACAGAAACCTACAGAATTAATTTGTCAGCCAAGAGGTTCTAGTTTGTCAGAACTGTTACTTTCACCGTGAGAACGTGTTTTTACAATTAGAAAGAAATGCTCACTCCAAATGGTGTATTACATTAAATAGAAAAAAATGTAAAAAATATGCTGTCAGATTGGAACTCGACCTGGGGTTATGGTGGAAGTAACAAAATAAACCAATGAGGATAAGATAAAATAGGATTTTTCTGTGTAAATCAGTTCAATGAATCACACAAAAAATACTGAGTGTGTAATTGAATATAAACCAAACACAAGGTAAACCAAATAAAAGCAAAACAAAACCCATAATCAAGTTGGTAAGGAATAACATTCAAGTAAATTGCTAAATATATTGAGAATTTGGGGGGAAAAAAGCCCAGCTGGTGGAAAGTACTTTCTAAGGGGTGGTTAGAACTTCTGACATGGGGAGTCTGGCAGTTCTTCTCTTAGTTCCAGTTCTTTGTGTTGTTTTTAATTATGTGCTCTGTGTTTTTTGACCAAATATGTGAAACAACAAAAAATTATAAGCTTGAAGAAAATAGATTAAATTTAATTAAAGAAAGAGTTTGACAGAAAGAAAGAGGTTGATAGAAAGAAAGGGTTTGAATTAGTTAGAAACAGCAAATGATGACTAATTTGGAGAAAAATGGCCAAAGCCATGTTGTAGTGTAACCCTCTGTAAGCAGATGAGGAGGAAGGAAAATCGTGGGAAACTAATGGAGGAACTGTGTAGGTAAAGGGATTGTGTAATTAAGGAACTGGCTGGGTGGATGTTGGAATCCCAGTGCAAAGCAAGCAGATGGGATCTTTGCAAGATCCCAGCTCAAACTGCAGACTATGGTTTGTGCTCCCAGCGTGGTGAAAATGCGAACATTTCTGTGGCGTGAGATAAAACCTTTGGGAAAGTTGGCACCCCCCGACATTTTGTGGTCCACAGTGCAGTAGGTTCCTCAGCTGAGGGGAAATGCCCATATAATTGTAGCTTTGGCTGATGAAACCTCTGAACGGTTTCTAATCGTTAACCTAAACGTGCTTTCAATAAACCTGGTGTGCAGACTTCGCCGGGTCCTTCGGCTGTGCATTCCTGGGAAGTGCTGGGAATCCTGCTGGGAGCACGCGGCGTAGGCGGCGGGCACTGCTGGACATGCGCTCGCCAATCTTTCAGCATTAGTATGCATGTTTGAAACATTTTTTTTGGACGCAAGTGAGCAAAATTAAATGTAGCATTCAATTTGAGATGAGCCGCTGATTTATGTAAAACACACACAGATTGCCTGAAGTGGTTGTGCAGCCTCCAGCGTTGGAAATCTTTGAGAACCACTTAGGCAAACATGTCAGGAATGATAAGAGCTGAGCTGATGCTGCTTTAGGATGAGAGGCTGGGCAGATGGCCTCCCGAGGTCCTGGCCCCACGGCTGGAGGTCAGGGAAGCGTTGCAGAATGAAATAAAAAACAAAAATCAGACCTCTGCACATCGGCTCCGGCCAAGAAACACGCCCATTATTAGCAAGTACAAAAGGAGAATTTGAGCCACTTGCACTTCATGAGCCTGAAAAAAAAAAAAAAAGGTCCTGAAATAGCATCCAGTTGTTTAAGTGACTCAGATTTTTGCTTTGACAGCGTGCTTGGTAAGCTACATTGTTTTGAATGATTTGCTGCTCAGTTCTGTGACATTTATTGCTTTTTGGATGAAAAGGAGAAAACTCCCCTAGGTCTGTTTAGAATTTGTTCATCTGTAATTTCCACGTATGTTTCCTTATTTAGCGGTTGGAGTTGGAAGTGTGTGTTGGCATTCCCTCCGTTCAAATTTATTGAGTTACACTCACAAGAGCCTCTATTCCTCTCTGTTGGGCAATGTGTACAAAAAAGCTTATTCAGCAGTTGCTAAATAGGTGATAGGTATGTGTGGTTTCTTCCCTTCGTTCTCTGCCTTGTTCCCAGCCTTGCTCCCATTTGGAGTCGCCTCTCTGCACGCTGGGGATGGCGAGCTGGCCTGAGGAGCTGCCCAGCAGGGCTGTGCCCGGTGCCAAAGTGGGCACACCACCAAGCCCACTCTGGTACCCCAGGCACATGGGGCCCGAGTGCTGGTGGAGCCGTGGGACGGGCAGTGGGGTGTGCCGGGAGGGAGCCGCTGGCCAGCCCAGGCTCCAGCTGCAGGGAACGGAGCCAGCAGGGGCTGGGGAACAAGTTGATGTCATCGGGTTGACCTGGGACCCACCCACACACATGCCCAGCCCCACCGAGGACGTGTGGGAGATGACTGTCATCTCCCACTTGTGCTCTGCTCCTGGAGCACCTCCTCCCTCTGGCTCTCGGAGGGGTTGTGGCTGGTGACTTGCTGCCTTCAGCCGTGGGAAGGATTTGGGATGAGGTTTGTAGTTCAGGAAGGTCAGTGTCTTGTGGTGGAGCGATCCCAGGTCTGTTACTCTTTTTCCTTAGTGTGTCCTTGTCTAGGCCGTCCTCTTCTCTCCAACACGTTTGTGTCCATATGGAGGGTTGGTTTGAATGTGTCCTGTGGCACCTGCACTGGAGATGCAGGACAAGCAGCACACCTGGGCTGGTTGCTGGGGGTGTGGGGGATGACACCTTCTTTACATCAGGGCTTCCCTGCAGGGGTTTTCAGCCCACCTTGGTTTGTAGCTCTGGCTGTTGATGTGCTGCATGTCCATCACCCTCACGCTGCAAAGGAAAGCTACATGTGGCTTCTCAGATACAGAGTTGAGGCTTTTTATGATTTTTTTTTTCCTTGTTGCTTTGTATTTAAAGATTCTTGAAGAGTTCAGAAGTCAGATCACCATTAACACGGGAGGGAAGTTGATTAGATCTTAGTTCAGCGACCAGTGTTCATGGAGTGCTTTGTCCCATTGATAGGAAGTGAGAGCAGCGGAAACTGTGCAAATCCCTCTGACAAGACTTGCTCTTGCAGAGGGAGAAATTAGGGCAAATATTTCAACAGTAAGGTACAGCCACTTCAGATTAGGAGTGTGGGTGTATGTGCCCACCTTCCAGCTGGCTTGCTGATTGAGGAAACGTCAGATGACATAAGCAATAAGTTCCTGATAGAGCCCATGGGCTCCAAAACCCTCCACCAGAATCGTGAGCAGAGGTATAAAAGTGCCAACATTCAAGTAATTCTTTCCAAAATGCTGCCAGAAATTATTTAATAATGTTCCACTCCTCGCAGCTCTTCCTCGTTGCTGTTCATTCCTGGAGAAAGTCCTAGTGGCATTTTCTGGACGATACATACATTGATTGAATTTCAGCTCTTCCCTCATGTGTTATTCCAGTCCATTGCGAATCCTCACTCCCCACCCTCTGCAGGCTCATGAAAATTTCCGTTCTGACCGCAGTGGTGTTGGAGACTTGGGGGTTAGTTACTCATTTAAACTCTTGTAATTTCCTCTGACCACTGTCTGGCAGAGCCAAAGGCTGCAGCACAGGCTGTGGCCCTTTTCCCAAGCAATTTGCTGTGTTTTTTCTCCCAGGTGAGCCCCCTGTGTAGGTCAGCCAGGAGAGGCCAGGATTGCTGGAGTTGCATGAGATTTTAAGCTGCTTTATGCCTTTGTGCTTGCATTGCTTGTTTGTAGGTAGATCACTTCTGACTCTGTAGAGGTTCAAATGAATCCACTGTATGGTCTAACCTTCTGGGTTAGGCTGCTCCGCGGTGACTCAGAAGAGCCAGTGATTAGTCTCAGGCTTTGCTTTGTGCCTCCTAAATGATTCTCTATGAGATTCTTTGGCTGTGACACTGAAGATGGGAGAGATCTCCCATCTCATGTGGCTGTGGAACATCCCTGCTCTGTTTAGACATGCAGTTCCCAATTTTGTGTCTGGCTTTCTTTAGCCATCACACATGGCAAGGTTAGAACCAGCTGTTCAGTGAGTGGCAGATGCTTATCATAAATCAACAGAAAAATACTCCAGTGAAAAACCCAGCTGAGCT
The DNA here is from genome assembly GCA_035583185.1 of Anabacerthia variegaticeps. Classification (NCBI taxonomy): domain Eukaryota; kingdom Metazoa; phylum Chordata; class Aves; order Passeriformes; family Furnariidae; genus Anabacerthia; species Anabacerthia variegaticeps. The sequence goes on along the minus strand of JAWWEW010000048.1, from coordinate 7,402,055 downwards.
CTGGGAGTACAGCTTCTCTGCAGGGGTTTGAAGACACCAGTTCAGTTATCCTTGAGGTCCTACATAGATCATGGTGGGCTTCCTGCAAACTTTGAAACAGAAGTTTGAAGAATTTGGTCCCTTGGCTCTGGTGTGTGTGTTTGGGGACTGTCTCATTGCCTACACACAGGCTTAGGTGTCTCCCTTTCAGTGTAGCTGATAAAATGGGAGTAATTCAAACCCTAAAAAACTACTGCAAACATCAAAAAATTCTTTGAAGAATGAAGGGTGGAGGATGTTGTAAGAAATCCAGGAATGATCCTTTGCAGGGATCCTTGTTTTCAGGAGAGTGTTGCCCTTATGAAAGGATCAGGGAGCTCAAATCTCTGAGGAGTCTCAAGTGTGCTGAACCCTAGAAGTGAGGGACACTGGTGCTGAGTGAGCTGTGACATTGCCCATGCTGGTGGCACCGATGGCCAGCTTTGAGCTCACCCTGCTGACACTCTGGGGTGCTCAAAGTGAAGAGTGAACCCCAGCCCCAGCAGATCAAACACTTGTGGGCCAGTGCTGCCCTGGTGGAAGCTGTGGGGTGGCTGCCCCAGCCCTTCAGCCTCTGTGCACGAGGGACTCACAGCCCCTCTTTTCAGGGGCATGGGCAGGATTTGTGAAAGCTAATCCTCCCTTCTTAATCAGGGCTGGAGGAAAGGATTCCCCCGGGGTCTGTCCAGAACAGGAGCTGATAAAGATCCAGAAGGTGATTTCACTCTGCTGTCCATTGATCACAGGCAGCCTAGGGAGACCAGACCAAACACAGACACATCGGCTGTGTCCCAAGGTTATGTGAGACAAATGCTCTTGCTTAAGAGGTGGGTTTTTTTAACCTCCCCTTGATTATGTGGTCAGTGTGTTTAATTCCTTTCTCTGCTACATTATGAAGTGGGATAAAATCTCAGTCTCCCTCGCTTCCAAGAGTGTTTCCTGCGTCTCCCTTCCTCCCAAATGCCCATTTCTTCTTGCCTTAAGGTTGGAATCTGTTGGAGTAGAACTGGGGCAGTGTGTGAAACCACTAATACACAGCAGCCTTCAGGAGGATCAGGGATCCGTGGTCCAGAATGCAAATACATGCTTTAAAAACGTTCCACTGAGCAGGAAAGGAGAGAGGATTAGTGTTTCACTTCCTTTTTATTTTTACGAGCCTAAGTTATTTGTCAGTTGGAAACATAATAAATTAGATAAACATTATCCTTTCCCTCCTCCAGGTTGGGATGTTTTGTGTTTTACAGTGCAGTGGATAACTAAACTTCATTATCACCTGGCTGTCAGCATTGAAAAGCCATTGCAAAGCTCTTTGCCTCGTTAATTGAATCCAGTGTGTTGTGTGCTTAATTCACAGTGTTCAGTCAGAGTGTGAATGGCAACACAAGATGACTTTGGTGAGGACATTGATGTTGCCTGGTGTTCACAGGCCTCTTTCCAAAGCTTCACCAACATCAGTTACCTGCATTGTACAGTCCTGATAATGGTATCATGAAATAAGTGCACCAGGGACCGTTCCATCATTTCAATTGCATGATTGAAAGATGTGGGGAGCTGCAAAGCCACTGAGGTTAAGAATGCCATGATGTATAAATAACCTTGGATAAGTGTAAGTATCAAATTGAATGCAGATGGCTTTGTGGAGTTTGCAAGTGGCTTGCTGGGGAATGTCTGCACCACACACCCAACCATGCATCCATCATGCTGAAAGTGCTGTGTTTGTCAGCAGGTCTGAATTAGACTAAAAATACCCCTTTCATAGCTCATATTTTGCATGAATCCCTGAAGGGCTTTACTGCAAAGGATGGCATTGCTCTTCCTGTCGTGTGTCTACAAAAATGGTGGCACAGAAAGATCTGATGGTACAGCAGGGGAAAATCTGCTTTGGAGAAAGCCCCTTTCCTGTGCCTGGGTGAGGAGGAAGGTGTTCAGGAGCAACGTGGTGTGGAGCTTTCCTTAGGGAGCTTCTTCCTACAGTGGCCAGTAGTGGAAAGTAGGAGAGTAAGCTTTGGAAAACAGACAGGGGGATCTGCTGGGGGACTTTCCTCCCCTTGGGAATTGCTGCAGGGTCCTTCCCCACTGCCTCCCTCTCTGAAGTCAGGTGTGGAAGCCCTCCCTGGCGTTCCTGCATTGGCCAGCACTGGTCTCACTGAGTTTTGGGTCTGCAAGTGAAGGTTGAGGGGGGTCTGAAGGCAAGGCAGAGCCTGGGCCCCTGCCTGGCACAGGCAGCATTCCCAGCCCTGCGACAGGGAAAGGTTCCCGTCAGCCACACCAGGGAGAAGCAGGCTGGGCTGGAGACAACTCCTCCTTGTGAGTCTGGATCACTGACTCCTGCCGTGCCGAGGGCTCATTTCTCACCTCAAGATTAAATCTGAGATTTTAATCTTTATTTTTGCAGTGACTTAGTCTTCCCAGTGCTTTTGGCAAAATGGGGAGCTTTGATGTTGGTCTTAGCCAGACGCTCTCATGAGATGAAATGCTGCCCATCCCAAGCTTCCCCCACGGTTCCATTTAGCAAAGGAATTTTTGAGTAGGGTCTCAGAGTTGGCACTTTCAAGTGGTGAGTGTGACCCTGAATTTATAAAGCTTCTAAGTCACCATCAGTCTCACATTCTTTTAGTATGTGACTGCCTGTTCCCAGACTGGAGAATCAGAACGGGAGAGGATGGAGTCAGACTTTGAAACCTCTCTAAATGGGCCATGGCCACCTCCAGCTTAGATTTGGGATGAGGGTCACAGCTGTGGAGGGGTAGGTTTGGATTAGGCTTTACTGAGAGATGCCACTCTGAGACTAAAGCCTGCAAAGATGTTTTCCTTCTGCAGTCTTGTTTTCAAAGACATTGGGGCAACACAGCAAGAGGAAGGTCTTTTCACAAAGCCCCAGCCCATCTGACCAGCATTAAAATTGCTCTCGTTGGGGTTTTAATTTGGCTTGTGAAGAAAGGGATGTGCTCCAGCAGCTGGGGTTGAATATAGAAGCAGCTGAAAGTTAGACTTTCAGCTCTGAAGTAATAGCTTTGATGCTTCTCTAAAATGTGCTGGTTTTAAGTGTCAATGCAGAGAAATTGTCTGAGCAAAAGGAACTTGTTGATGTACAGGCAGCACAGACTGCACAGCCAGGAAATGTTATGTGAAAAGAAAGGGGGAAAAATTAAAAGTGAAAAAGGAAATGATAGGAAACCAGTATAGTAGCACTTGGTGAGCAGTTCTTCAATAATTTAGGGGAGGTTTTACCTGGTCTAACTCAGCATTAAAATAAAAACCATGGGTTAAGTTCTGAGCTGTAACATTCCCCTGTGGTTAGTAGCAAAGTTTATTCCAGCAAGCTAATGGGGTTTTTTTTAAACATATCTTTGGTCTCCTAAAGTCAAACTCGTGGCTAGTTCAAAGTTTTATGGCTGTCTGAGGTACCAATTTTCATTTTGTGTGTATTTCCATACTGTGTAGTTTTTATGGCTACACTAGAATTACTGATGTTTGTGCATACTTACCAAGTTATTCAAATATCCTGGTGACTCTTAGCCCAAAACACACACACAGGCTCTCCAGGGAAGTGCCTGCTACCCGTGCACAGTTGACTCATGTGGTATATATTGCAGAACAGATTTGAAGTATAAGCTGAGAACAGAGGCCCTATGCTGAGTGACTTAGATAAATTACAAAAGTTGTGTTATTTCTCAGCCTACACGCAGGAAACTCTGAAGTCAGCAAACCTTAGGAAAGATCAACAAATGCAAGATGCTCTTTGTATTATTATCTTTTTGCATTGTTTGCAGTGTTTTGTTTTGTTATTTCTTCTGGTTTTGTAATTTTTTTTGGTGTCCTCACTCTGTTATAGCCCCAGGCTATTGCTGAGCTACCTTGGTGAAAGGCAGTGGGAGAAGATAAAAGCTTGGGGCTCTTCTTGTCCTTCATCTTTATCTTACTGTGCTCTGTTGGGATGCAGAAGAGTTCCCTCCAAACCCAGGGAATCCTGTGATGAGAGGAATAATGAAACAGCTCAGGCATGGACAGCATAGGAGGCTCAAGGAAAAGGTTTTCCTCTCTGAAATGGCCTTGCAGGTGTGGGGTGTGCTCCCAGCTGAGAATCTGGATGGGGCTGTGGATCCAGGGATGGGGACAGATCCCTCCGCAGGGAGAGGCCTCCTGTGATAGTCACTGAGCTCCAGGTCTGGTGTATTAACTGCTATTTGAGTGTTCTGTCAAATACATCGTACCAGTGAATGTGGAATGGGGATCCTTGTTCCTTCATTTCATTGTCATGTTAAAAGAGCCCTAAATTCCAAATTAGTCTGTCTAGCAATGCTAATTCAAAAGGATAAATTTGCATGCTGACTTTCCTGTACAAATCCTGTACAAACTGTTTCCTTTATAAATCCCTGAATCAGGAGCTTTCCAAAGAAATGCAACTATTAATATTTCAAAGAAACGAGCTGATGTCTAACTAATGATCTTTCAATGCTGCTGGGAACATAGTTTATATTTTTAATTTCATATGATGTCAGCAACCAGTTCTGGGGGCTGGCACATCCCGTGGGCGAGCCCAGAACACTTCAGAGACCAGCCAGGACTTTCAAAGCAGCTCTAAGAGTCTTGACTCCTGGGCACTAAGGGAAAAAATGGTCTTTGTGAGCTAAGCCCATCCACAGTGCTGGTTTCCCAGGCTGCCTCGTTTATTCAATAATTTGAGACAGTGTTGGATTAAGTTTCATTTTCCAAGCCCCGTCTGCTGAAGCTGCTCACCAGCTCTGTCATTCATCAAGGGCACTACATGCTGCCTTGCTTGGATTGCTGCTCCTCTGGAAAGCACTGACAGAGGGGAGAGAGCACAAAGAAACAGGGAGGGGGAAAAGGAAAGGAAGAGAAAAATCTGTTTCCTGAAGGCAAGGAACCCCTGGCTGATCTGCTGAGCCCCCAGAAACCAACCCTAAACCAGAGTCCTGTCAAAAAGGAGTCCTTCCTTAATGTCGTACTGAAGGAGGAGTAAATTTACAGCTTGCTCCAGGGGAATAAGAAGCCTTTTTGAGGCAGTCTGTGCTGGACCCACTCTCTCTGTTCCTGATTTTTTTGTTTTGGATGCATCTCCAAACAATCATTTAAGATAAACACCATGAGCAGGGAAGACTGGCCAAGGGGCTGAAATTACTGAACCTTTGAAGAATAAACACATGTAGGATCAATCTTCCCTGTAGTCTTTCCTACTGAAACTGGATCATTTCTTGCTGCTACAGTAAAATTTTCTGGAAATCCCACATGGTCTCCCAGAAAGGCTGATAATCCCTTACCTGCAGCAAACTGTAATGTGCTTTCCCTTGAACAAACTTCCAAGACTTCCTTGTTGGGCTGCATTTCTTTTTCTTACCCGTTTAGGAAAGAGTACGGATTAGCCTAATAATTCATGGGGTCATTCCTAAGTTGTTAAAGCTGCTGATGTCTTTGAAAGCTTGTTCTTTGCAGCAGCCAGAGCCTGTCCTTGGCTCGTAGCTGGTTCCACTGTGACTACCTGTACCTTCAGTAACTGCACAAGGAACCTTCCTGGAGAGACCTTTGCCTGCACTTGCCCAGACAGTTTTCGCATTCATAGACTGTTTTTCAGCCAGGTCACAGACATGTTCTCCAGCCTCTGAGTGCCTGATTTGGGCTGCTGTACATGTGTAGTTCTAGTTCTGGCATGGGAAGAGCTGAGTGTGTGTTTCCAGAGTTGGCTCCATGCAGAGGATTTGCTGCCACGCTCCAAAGGGTGTCCTGAAGTGCCACTCAGTGACACTCATTAATCAGTGTGTCATTAATGACTGAAAGTGAGCTGAGCTGGGTGCTGCTGCTGCCTGGTGGGGCCAGAGCTCTAGCAGGGAGAATGGACATGGCAGGTGGGAGTCCTGAGCGTGAGCAACCTCCTTCAGATCCCTCTGCTCCCCTCCCTGTCAGGGCATGTTTTAAGGAGAGGGTGCCACCAGTATCCAAAATAACTGTGGTTGCATCTTCAGTCAGCAGAGTCCTTGGCTGTCTCTCACTGGGAATGCTGACACATCACTGTTGCTGCTTTGCTTTCCTTTTCTGAGGCAATCTGGGAAGCAGCAAGGCTCCACAGCAGTGCTGTGTTGCAGCCCAGGAACTGGAGTCAGAGGTTGTTAGTGGTGTCTTCCTTTAAATGCAGTATGAGCTCAAACCCTTATTTAAAAGCATATTTATGTATTAGGTGAGCCCATGTGTGTCAGTCCCTCATGATTCTGCAGCTGGTGATGCATCCCTGCTGTAACAGGAGTTGTTGCAGCAAGTGTGTTTGTTTGTGTGCACTTTTGGCTGTTTTATTCAGCTGAACTGCAGTTTCCTTACTCTCAGCACTCCTGAGAATTACAGTGCCTGAGACTGACTTTCTGCTCAGTTCAGAGATTTCAGCCAGCAGTGTCTGACCTAGACTGGTCACACAGGGGTTGGGCTGACCCTTCTCCCTGCAGCTGCCCTCCCTTTGCCCAGGAGATGCTGTCCCTCTTCACTGAGTGCAGCCTCTGCCCCTCCAGGCACTATTCTCCCTCTGAAACTCCTGTCTGCAGTGCTTTCACATTTCTTTCCTGAGCCCTCAGCCTGACAGCAAGGTTTTTTTGCTGGATGCTAAATCCTGGGTGTCTCCCCCTCAGTCTGAATCCTGCAGGATGTTATGTATAAATTTTGAGATTGGGTCACTTTGTGCATAGGCAGAGAGGTCTGTTCCAGCATCATCTGCTGTCTAGAAAGCACTGTCTAAACAGATCAAAGGAAGCACTGTGATGTTAAGGCTTGGCCACACTCCCAATCCCTTATGGTCTTCAAGCTCATCCTCCTGGAGCAGCTGCTTGTGGAGCTTCCACCAGGTGCCTACAATGAGGCTTTGACACGGTGCCACTTGGCACTCAGCCCCAGCATTATGGGCTGGAAAAAGCAGCAGAGGCTTACTCCTGCTAGAGCAGACACTTTCCAGGTACTCTTTCCTTGATCCCTCTGTCTGTCTTCTTTATCCCAAAGAGCAGGAAAATCATGATAGAATTAAAATGGGATTTGCTTGCTGCAAAATCCTTAGCAGCTGCCTCCTCAAAAGCTGCATGTTTTAGCAGCTCTTCTGTGAAGGTCCATGAGGTTGGGGGTGAGGTGCAGAGGTTGTTTTTGGATGAGATAAGGACTCACCATATCCCTCTCTCCTTTCTCTTTATGCTGTCAACTTCCATGCTCTGATGTCCATAAAAGAATCCTGGGTAGGTTAAACAAGGACCACATCAAACATTTCTGTTCTTTGTAACTTTTCGATAAAGAACAGAAACTCCTTGTCAACTACCCTTATCTTGTAAGATGAGGAAAGCAGATGGAGAATGAAGACACAGGGATCACATTGGTCACACTGGATCAGATCAAATATCCCTCTAGCCCTGGGTCTTGTCTCTGACAGTGGCCAGGAGCTGATGCTAAAAATGAGAAGGCATTTCTGCACCTTTTCATTTTTAACTTTATGGAACTCCACATGTGTGGCAGAAATGAGATCATCTAATTGATTTCCAGTCAATCAGTGACTGTAAAGCCCTTGCAGTAGTCTGAGAGCTCACTCCCTGAGCTGCAGTGAAAGTTTCAGCCTGGCTCATTTGCCACAATGCGGGATTAAAACTGCCTAAAATCACTGGACTTGTTGTCCTCTGGTGTTTTAGATTGCAGTGGAAATGAATGGGTGATGAGGGCAGTTTACAAACAAAAGTGAATGCCTACAGACTCTGAGCTCCAAAGTGGAGAGCTCTGACACTGCAGGTGATGGAGCAGTTCTGGTCAGGGCTGGAGCTGTATTGATGGGAGACATCACTACCAGTGATAGTAAGGCTTCATTTCAGCTCTGTGTTTATTTAGCCCAAACTACTGCCCCAACAGGAGGTGGAAGTTCATCCTGGCTCTGGTTCCTGTTTAAGGTAAAGATTTGGGAATATGTACATAAAGGTGATATGAATGGTTTATGTTTTTCTTTGTTGCTATTAGTGCATATTTTATGTTACTGGGAGCTCTTGTTATTGCTTCAGTTTTGATCACTTAAGCAACTAATGCCTGTAGAACTAGGAGCAGTCTCTGCTTCTTCCCAGCTCTGCCATTGGAAAATATTGGAAGAAGCAATTATGCCCCCAGCCCCTGAACAACCTAAAACTCATCTCTTTCTGGACCAAGAAAGAGGGAAAAGGAATATCTCTGCACTGGTGCAGCAGCAAGGGTCGGTTTTGGATCCAGCCACACAGATGGGTTTGGTTGCTTTGTATTCATCCCCTGTTACATCTTTTGACTTTGCAAGTGAAGCCCAGTTACCATCATCCACACGCACCCCTCCCTGACCCTTAGTTATTAATTCCCTCTTCCCACTGACCTGGCTCTCCATAAATCTTAGGCCTGGACTCTTTCTTCCTTTCTTCTCCCCCTGCTCCCACCTCTTTTACTCTTTTAAATTAAACACATTCCAGAGAGAGGCTGGGAGCTGTTAGGAATCTCTGCATGGATGGGGCTTCCTCTGGGATGTGCAGGCTGGTGAGGTGCTGCCCCTGCCCCTGCTCCTGCAGCAAGGAGTGAGGGGACACTCCAGCCTGTGGCATCCAGCACTCCCTGTTCTGCTCCAGAACCACATCTGAGTTCAGCAGCAGAAGGGCAGAAGTAGCTGAGGGTCCATGTAGACAACAGACAAAACAGGGTTGCAGGAGAACTAAGGGACAAATAGGAGACTTAAGGGTAAACTGCATAGCATTGCTGGGGTCCCTGAGCTGTGATCTGACAACTGTCCTGTGTGTGCTGTTGCTGCAGTGGGATCTCCAGATTTGCTAAACTGAAATATTGTCTGCTTCACACAAAGCTAAAGAGGATCAGTTTTACATGGAGTGAAATATCTAAGCTGTGTGAAGCTGAGGCTTTACCTGTGCTGGGTGTGTCTCTGTGCTGAGGGCAACAGAGCCCTCATTTCTGTTGTCTGTGTGCCCATCATCCAGCCCATGCTGAGCTCACTTTGATCATGAGAATACCCATACTATTATGTGAGTTTTCTGTTGTGTCTTTCAGTGTTCTTAAAACCCAGAGCAGAACCTGACGTGAGGTGCAGCCCCATTCAGTACCTTTTCACTTTGACAGGGGAACTCTGTTAGCTGCTGTGTGATTCTGTGACAGATGCACCAATGTGCCACTTGGCAGAATGGTGCAAACTCTGCAGCCTGAGTGGCCCTATGAAAATGTCACAAAAGAAATAAGACTGAAGCCAAACCAAAATCAAGATATCTGCAAAATATCTTGACTCTGTTCTCAAGGGGCCTGGTTTTTCATCACAGAAGGAAATTAGATTAGTTTGACATGATTTGTTCTTGACAGATGTATGTGGACTGTAGAGTGATTTGATTGTTATCTTCCAGGTGCTTATAAATAGTCTAATTATTTACTGCTTCAGTTTTTTCTGGGTATTTATATAAAAATGGCTGGCTTCTGCCTTCCCTTTTTAAGGATAAGCATCACACTGCCCCTCTGCCCAGACTCACAGAATCACATTGCCCTCCAGAAATTCTTGAACATGTTCACCCCCCACCAGAACACTCTCTGAGTCAAAATATTGTGGTTCACATAACCAGAAACTTTGGAATTGCCTCGATAAATGGATAATTAACAAGGTTTTGTCCTTTGGATGGTGTGAGTGACACATCGTAAAACCTTTCACTTTTTACCTTATTGCACTGGCTTGATCATCCCCAGAAACTCAACCTCCCAGCTGGGTAATTCTCTACCAATGTGGATTTCCCCCCACTCAGGGAAACTGGAGAAAGGATCTTAAGGACACTGATTGAAGTGAACCCAAGTATGGCAAGAGAAAGCCCAGCTGAGAAATAACGCAGTGAAGCAGCGGATATCCTACCTATTAATTTTGCACTTTGTGTTTGGGTTTACTGGATTCTTTTTGCTGTAGTGCTTTAACACAATAAGTGGTGTAAAACGTTTTAACTTTCCTAAAGAAGTCCAAATACTTTTAACAGATGACTTGATCTTTCGTGCCAGGGAGCGTTTGCTTTAGTCTCTGTGCAATTTCCCTTTGAAAGAGTGCCCAGTCCTGCATGAGAACAGCTGAAGGCACAAAGTAATTTGACCAAAATTTGCAGACATCTTGAGGGATCTAAGGTTTGTCCCATCGAGAAGAACCACTTTTCACCTTTCCCTCACTTCTGCATCTTAAAAATCCATAAGGAAGAAGAAAAAAACCCCAACCATTAATTTATATTTAGAAGCTGACTTTTCTCTTTGAATCCCTCTCTGGCTCTGGCAGACTCAGAGCCCAGGCTGACAGCTGTGAGTTGGTCCCATCGGTTTCCATGAGCTTGTTCCTCACATAATTACCTGAGGGACCAGGTTTCAAACCTCAGCGTGTGGCCCACGGCCAGGGTGATAGAGATCTGGCACAGTGTGGGAAGAAGGGTCAGTGCAAATCAAACATGAGCCCCGTTCCCCCATGAAAAGGAAATAAAACCTCCACGTGCAGGCATGTGGAGAAGCTTCTCATTAGTGCCTTAGCTTAAACATAACCAAGCAGGAAAAATAATGCTGGCAAGAAAATGCTTCTATGTTTATTGGCCATTTGGTGCCCAGCAGGTCTCAAACTCTTTGCATTGCCTTTTTCATTAATGCTGCACTGGAAACCACCTCTGCCCATTCGTTTTAAGAGCTGAAAAGCTTTTGTATGCTGGAGGTATGAATAAAAGTTCATAGCAAAGAACATAAAAAGGAAAAGTTGACATGGCTGTGAGCAACTTGGGTGGAAAGCTGAAAGCTTCCCATACAGTCCATGCAGTAACAAGTTCCTCCAGATTGAATGACCTCTCTTGGGGGTCCATCACAGAGTGATGTGAGTCACTCCCTCTGCCTTTGCCATGAAGAGAGACTGCAGGGACCACCTTGGGCTCTGGTGTCTCACTTTCAGGTGCCTAAGCTAGGGCAGGTAAATCTGACACTGGCAGTGTAGGCAGGGGCTGCTGTCCTGTACATGGTGCAGCTTCATAGGGAATGGGTCTGCCTGGGAGGAATAGGATGTGTCAGGATATGCCATCATGTCCTGCCAAGCTGGTAGAACCCAAATTGTCAGGGATGGCTCCGAAGGCCCCGGGCTGCTGGGCACATTCTCTTTATCCAGAACATCAACCCCATTGTCTGGTTCCTTTTTCACCAGCAAAAGCCAAGGGGTAAACCAATTTCCACACCCAAATTGTTTCAGCAGCTTGTTCAACAAGTGGCTTCCGTGGTGTCAGCTGTGAAGGTCCTCAGTGTCACTCTGCCCAGGAATGGCTGGATCTTGGGCTGTGTGGGGTGGAATGGTTCTGAGCCATGGTGGGGACCCACAGGTGAGGTCAGCAGGGTGTGCTGGTGTTTGATGGGCTGCAGGAGAGAGGAGCTCACAAGACCCAGCTCGAGGCTTTACTCTCCACTCAGTGTCACTTGTTCCACCCTGCAACATCACAGCCCCACAACGTGGTGAGCCATCCTTCGAGGCAGCTGTGAATCCACGGGGGAAGTGGATGTCAGGAATTGTTCCCATGTAACAATCCTCAGCAGTGTAATCTCAAAGGCTATATTTAGGCATTGAAACCACAACTCAGTGAGTGCCCCCAGTGCAACAGAGCAAAAGGAGTGTGAGGAAGTAGCAAAGTATTTGTCCCACATAAAGACTAAATATCCATTATCAGCAATCTCTTTGGCTTGCTTCCTCTGTTGTTTCTTTCCCTCTGGAGATTTGGCAATTGGATTGATTTGCTGCCTGACTCACTGTCTTAGATTGAGATACTGAGAATTGCTGACAGTATTAATAAAATTAGTGTTAGGGAGGATGTTTGAACATTTGCCTTTGACGTTTTTAAGGGAGAGAGCTGACATTTAGTCTAAATTCAAAAGTTACTGAATTGCTTTTGTTTTTTCCCCTGACCAAAGTCTCAGTAGTTTTCATCTGAGAACTTAGTCCAGAATTAGGAATTTTGGATTGCAAGTTTTGGTCTTTCTTTTTGCTGAGAACCTCTGGATAGTTAAGAAAGCATCAGATATTTAACAGAACTCTTGGGAGAAATATTTTCATAAAACTGTAAGATAAATGCACAAGTGTCTCTCAGTATTGTTTTATGATAGTGAGGATTTTTTTTTTCTAGCTTAGGTGACATAGAGGTCAAACTGAAATAACGGCCTTAAGACCAAAATCTAAGGACAGGCAATGATCTAGTTTTTATTTTTTAAGAGTAGTTTGCATCATTACTTTTAAATGCATTTGCCTGGTCGTTAGGATTCGTGATGAACTTTTACTCCCTGTGGGAAATGACTGAATTCAGGAGACATTTGTTTCATGTCATGACTGCTCTTTGTCTGCACACCCTGCACTCCTTTGGTTTATCCCCAGGTAAGAGCAGCAGGCTGACCTTGGATTTGCTCTGCTCTGCAGGAGGATCACTTTCCAGTATTTATATTATAAGCAATTTTCAGTAGCCCTTAAAGGTTTTCATTCAGCTCTTTCCTCTTTGCCTGACAAGTGGAGCTGCCTGATGTCACTGGGAGTCTTCTTTAACCTTCCCTTTCCACAACCCTTGCAGTGCTGGAGCTGCTGCCCCCAGTCAGTGTCCACATAGTGTGGGATCATCTGAAAGATGTTCCAGGCACTAACAGTCATTTGGAAGTTGTGTCCCTCAAAGGATGGGGCAAATAACTGCAGTTTAAGAAAGTCCATCTGTGGTGGAGCCTGTGCACCGCTGGTCCCCTCCCTGCTTGTCCCATCCCGTAACTGGTGGGAATGTGCCCGGGCTTGGAACTGACATTGCTCTGTGCCTGTGTGGGTTTGAGGCCATACCTGCTGGCTGTGTGCTGTTATCAGCACAACTGGTTACCCTTCAGTGGGTTTTTTGGGGGGGGGGGAATCGACCAGAAAGGCTGTGCCAGTCACAGCTGTCTGTGTGTGTGGTTGAATTCCTGCTGCCTTTAACGAGGGGTGAATGCCAGAATCTATAACAACTTTTCCTGCTCCCCTATGGACAGCACTGCTTGTTCTGTCCCTCAAAAGGCTGCTATTTTCTTTTTCCCTTTCTCTGGCTGCAAGAACTGTTTCAGTGCAGAGATTTTGGAAGGTTTTCTCCCTCTTCCCATTTCCTGAAAAGCTTGCATACGGAGTGAGACACTCATAAGCTTTTCCGAGATAAGACCTTAATTTATTTACGCTTCATTGTTCCAGGCATAGCTACAGATTGGTTTGGAAATTTGCTGTTCCAACTTTAACAGGTCACTGCGTGGAAAGGAGCAGCTGGATTTTCCTCCAGAGCAGCCGTCAGCTGTTGGAAATCTCTTGATACTCCCCTGGCTTCTCCAGATTCAGCATTAACTTCTCCTTCCTGTAACAGGAATTAATGCTACGTGCTGTAGACTCTTTAGCTAGGAAAAGGAGGAAAGCACAGGAAGGGAATACGGCATCGATAGCAGATGCTGGTGGGACTGGCAGAGGCCACACCATTGCTCTGACTCCTTTTCACTTTCATAAGGTCAAAGTGTAAGAGAAAAACTCTCCAACTCCAGCTCATCACAATATTTCTGAAGTAATTTCTGTGGCTGAGGGAAGTAGGCAATGAGTTCAAACTAAGAAATGCAAACTCTTCTGCATGGTTTTACATTGCTTTTCCTTCTCATCTCTTCCCCTCTTGAAAAGGTGCCTCCCCTGTTGTGTAGGTGGATGTTCGAGTCGGAGAGCTGAGGTAAGAAGGCAGCAGCCCCATTTCTCCTCTCACACTGACCGTATGGCAGCAGAATTCTGCTGACTTCGGTGAAGTTAGCCCCGATTTACGCAGATGGAATGACCCATGTGCTAAAGCTGCATGATGACATATGTAGGAGATGTAATGTAGCCAAGGAACTTTGCCATGAGAACAGCGCTTGACTTTCTCTAGAATACAATGATGAAAACATCATTATTGCATTAAGTAGTACTTAATTATTGTAAGCCATGAGAGAGAGAAATTCAAGCAACTTGCTCCTTCGAGCTGGATGTTTTACTGAGAACCGAGCCAGAGTGACAGAACTGGTGACTTTTTTGAGAGGTTGAGCTGTTGGTCACCTCTCCTTCTCGACTTGATGATGCTTACTGAGATTTGTCTTTCAACACCAGCTAAACAATTTTGAAAGGAGGTTTTCTGCTTGATCTTTCCCATTCTTTGTATCAGAGTCCTCATCAGAGTGCTTCCTGCTATGAACTTTGTGCTGTAATTTGTCAGCCTTGAGTGTGTGACAGGAACTGCACACGCAGGAGTGTCCCAAGGCAAACAGGGCTGTAGGCACTGGCAACTTACAGTATTTAACCTCTGCAGGGAGCTGATTGATGGGCATTTTGCATATAGCCACAGTCAGAAGAACGGGGGAAACACCACATGGTTACCACTGCTGGTTATCAGAACTTGCAATTTATGTCCTGTGAAAAACACGGGGAAATAACTGAAAGTCAGGAAGGAAAAGTTACTGGCCATGACATCATTAGCTCAGTTAATATAAAACTTTATGTGCTCACAAGGAGAGACTTGTCTGTTGAGCTGATGGGCACAGGGGTTGGATTCTGCCTGCTGTCAATGGACAGTGTTCCACTTTGACATGTCAAAATATTTGCTGGCCTTTCGAGTGGTTTTATCCAGGCCAGGAGATCCTCAGGTCTGTCAGGTGTGACCTTTTCCTCAGCCTTTCAGGTTAAGATGTTAGAGAGAAGATATAAAATTTGTTGCCAGCCATGTAGGTTGCAAGGATCTAGAGAAAATCCCCTTGTGCACTGGTGAGTCCAAATTCACGTGGTTCTCTTGCTTGTGCATTTAGACTGCAATTCACTAAAGAAAACAGCTGGATTAGGACAGGCAAGGCCAAGTTACCTGAAGAAGGGATGCTCATGTTTGGTGAGCAAAGCCATTGTGGTGTGGGCAGCATTTTGGGGTTTGTCTGAATCTGAGGTTGACTTGGTTTGTGTTGCAAAATTCTCTGAATAATGTTTGTTTGTGTCACTGGGCTCATATGACATGTGGCTTATGGTATAACTCTCCTTCTGAAAGTGTTCCCAGTGTGCTCACAACAGCCCATGTCCTGGCCAGTGCTAATCATAGTCACTCGTTAATTGGAAAATGACGAGGGAAATTGGTAGCCCACTATAGAATGAAATCTGTTCCATGGACATCTGGTGTTAGAGTCATGTATCCAAGGCATGTGAAACAAGACAGCACAATCTGTGTGCCCAGGGAGCTGTAACCCTGTCAGTCATGGGTTTGGTTCAGGGCATGTAGCAGGAAGGGTTCCTTCTCTTTGGAAAAGCATGGACAGTGTTGGTACTGACATGGAGGATTCTCCTCCCTGTGCTCTGAGTGAGACCTGAGGACACTTTGTCTTCCACAAAGGCTGATGTAAGAAATCTGTCCCACTCAAACATAAACAGGAGGTGGCTGGGCAGGTATTTCAGCTGCTGAATAACCAAAATATCAACTCAGCTTGAGCAATTAAAAACACGTCATTTACCCTCCTGCAAGCAGAATGAGAATTCCATATGCATTCTGAGTTAATCTTCCACTGGCTTGTGATTTCTGAGGAGCTATAGATTGAATCCAGGCACACTTGCCAAGCCTAATTTTCAATTAATTTTATTTTATTTTTATTTCTTTGTGTTTTTTGATATTCCTTTTCCTTTCAAATTCCTTGTACCACAGGACAAATGGATTCTCGGGCACTGATTTAAAATAGTGCTACTAACAATAACAACCTAACATTTGCTGTTTGTGACAAGCTGAGAATCAGCGATGCTGAAAGATGAAACTGCCCCAAGTTTCTTGGCAAAAGGGACGGAGGCAAATATTTCAGAGGTCATTTCCATTTTGAAATTTGCTTCCTTGGAGATTGTGCTGTGGTAATGTTTGCCTTTTAGATGCTATCAGCGAAGCACTGGAATTTCATAGGAACTGGAATGAGAGAACTGTAGGATGTGGAGTCTGGCTGGTGAAGATATCCCTGTCCTGCTGTTCTCATCAGCCCTGCTGCTCTTACAGGCAGTGCCTGCACAGCCCAGACCCAGCATTTCTCAGTCAGCATCTTACAGGGCAAGCTCAAAATGATGTGGTTATCCCCATTCACTGGTAACAGGCTTGACTCTTGTCCTGTTTGTTATCTCTTGGCCCAGCAATAAGCATTTTTTAAAAAAAGCGAATGTAACCCCAACCTTGCCTGTGCACTGATTGACTTTGAAAGTGAAATGGTGCCCTCCTGTTTAACAGCAGTGCTTCAGGAGCACCGAGGGCCACTCAGAGCAGGGCCCTCTGTGAGCATTGAACAAACTCACAGCTACAGCAGGACCTGCCAGTCCTTAACATTCCCTTTTTTTTTGCATGGGAATAATGGGGACCCTGAAGAAGTGCTGCATTGATAGATTTGGTGAAATGTGTTACAGCTGAAACCTTTTGTTTCCCAGCCTGGTTTGTTCTCTCCATAGCAGGGCTGCCCAACAGGTGTTTCTGAGACGAGCTGAGAATCAGCTGGAAATCTTCTTATTTTAACCATGCTTTGTTGGGTAACCCCTCCCAAATGTCCTTGCCCCAGCAGTCCCAAAAGCCTGGAAGAGTGGGCTGCAGTGTGGAAGGAAGGATCTGTGGTGAGATGAGAGCTGTTGTGGCTGTTCCAGGCTCTGGCTGGGGCTGGAGAGGACTTGCTTGTTTGAAGGCAGTGCTGGGTTCTGGAGAGCTGTTTCTGATGGAGTTGTGCACTGCCTGATTGCTTCCCCAGCTTCTGTGCAATCTATTGCTCCTTCTTCAGGCCAAAACCAGCTTGTAAAGCCTTTGAGTCTGCTGTAGCCCAGGGGCAGCAATGTAGGAAAACAAGTATCTCCTTTTAGGTTTTCTGTGCACCTTTTGATGCTATCCTGATTTTAACATTGCACAGTCCTTGCAAGGCATAAAACTCCTGTTGCTTTTGGTTATTAGATGAGTTCAGCAATTCCAACTTTGTCCAGTGTTTCTAGCCGTGGAATCTGACCTGTATCTTACAGGGTGAGCAGGAAGGCTGTCCCCAAGCACTGGTAGGAAATTTATTTGTGCTTTTGCACGTGCAGCTGACTTGGATCTTGCTGCCATGCTTGGGAGCAGCATCATGAGAGCAGCTCTTGGTGAGTTGTGCTCTTGCAGTTGGTGCCTCTCCTTGGGGTATCTTGTACCTCAGGGATAAGGAATTGAAATATCTTTTCATTGGGAAAAGGGGGGCTTGTGTGAAAGCTTCACCCTGGCCATGATAGGAGGTGGCTGCAGGGTGACCTGTGCTAGAAGTCATCAGGCTCTGCTCTGCAGGTCAGAAATGAAGGGCCTGTTTCTCTGAGCAGATGAAAATACCCCAAGGTACAGCCAGATTTCTAAGAAGTTTCAACACCTACTGGCAGTGTTTCTTTCCTTATCCCTCCCAGCAGTTGGAGGTCCCGTGGAACACCTTTTTTCATGGAATTGAGCTGCAGATTGAAAAACCCGCTGCAGTAGATTGTGAGCAGGTTTCTGTTTTGACTTTTCAATTTATATCACTGAAGACAAATTTTATTAGTAAAATCTTGGGCAACTCAGCAGAGGATTTTTAGGCTCTGACTGGATGCCTGGAGCTGCATTTCTTTGAACTGTCTTTGAGAGGAACTGCAGCTGTATAAATGGATGAAGACTGTGGAAAGAAACTATAAATATGGCTTTATTAAGGTGGGTTTTTAAATCAAAGTGACTTTTTGAAATATTTTAATGAACCTTAAAAACTATTTTGCAGCTCTCTCCAACAGTTATGTTACTTTTCAGCAATGGGGAGGAGGGGGATGTTAGTGAGGGAACTGTGGCCATTGCACCTCTGGCAGTGGATGGGGCAGTGCCTTTCCCGTGGACTCTTTAACCTTGGCTGGACAGAACAACTTCAAATGACCAGGGGCCAGGCTCGTGTGCTTCTTCTGCTACTCATTTGCATGGTGTAAATTGTACCTAGGGCTAGACAGATACCACTGGGTGGCGTTGGGGGGCAGGGAGTGAGGAATTTGGGGGCATTTGAGACATTTCCTGTTGCCCTGCAGCTCTTGAGATTGTGCTTTACCAGGGATGTGACAAACTCACTCAGTAGATGTCTTCCTGCTAGAAGTACATTGAAAACAACGATTTAGCACATAAAAAATGTGCAAGCGTAGCTTGATGATGGTTCAGTGCCTTATATTCCCCTCATGTTCTTGTCACAGAGAGTTTAGGATCTTTGCTTAAGTGCACGTGGCAGGGATGTGAGGTCCACAAGCCAACTGGTACTTTGTGTTGGCTGTGCTGGGAGTTAATCCTGGGCTCAGTGAGCACCACTGAACTCTTGTCCTTAGCAGCTGGGAGCCAGTGAAACTGTAGAAGAAACTGGGGCTTTACATCAGAAAAGACACGTCCATTCCAGCTTAAACACGTCTCCACATCCTAATGACTCCAAAGCTGGCTCCAGTGAAATCCAGGGAGACTTAGTCTGAAACAGGCAGAGGGTGGAGCAAGGGGAAGGTGGAAGGATATGGGTGGGCATTGGAAAGTTGGGGCTAAACAAACCACTGGCAGTTTTCTCTTCTTTATTCTCCACCAGAATACCATGTCTTTGACAGGACAAGGATCATCACTGAAGGCCAAGGCCATAGCATGAGGGAAATCATTCAGAAAGTTGCTCAGTAGTAGTAAAGAGTGTAAAAATAGCTGTGATGGAAGTGTTTTCCTCTGGGCACACACACAGGGGTGTGTGCACATGGAGAGGCATCTGTGTAAGTGAATGTGAAAAGGCACTGGAGTGCATCATCCAGAGGTGGGCTGAGATGGGACTTCCTCCCAGCAGAGCCTGATGAAAAGGGGTTTTGTAGCATCTACAGGGTTCTGTTGCAGAAGCAGAGGTGTTCCAGATCCACTGTACCATCGTGGTGAAAATGCCCTTGTTTTTGGCACAAAGGCAGCCACCTCTTTTTTTATTCAAGTGTCACATTTTACCCACTTGCGTTTTCCTGCTTGTATGTTTTGGCTTTTGACCAGGGCCTCAGGCTATGTGTGCTCATCTGGTTTTGATAAAACATTGAACTTAGACAATACATCTTCTTGGACATGTCTTCCTGTTAGATTCAAGTGTGATACAAAGCAACCAGTCCTTGATCAGTAGCAGACACTGTTTTTATCAAGCATTGTTGGATGTTCATTAGCCATGAAAGGACTGTAGAGAAAACTTGCCACAGCACAGAGTCAGTACAGGTAGGTGCTTCCTCTTCTGAGCCCTTCTTGGAGGCACTTCAGAAAAGCCCCAGGCTGGATTTGGGTGCTCTTTTAAAATCCATGTTCACCTAATAACATTTAAATTATTCAGGTGATGTTTATCTTTCTCCTTGTACAGTCTTGTTAGTCTGCTAAGAGAGATTAAATGCTCATGAGATATTGAACAGTGACAGATGAGTGGGAGTAGCAACTTCATTAGAAACCATTTACTCATCCCAACATTTAGGTAGCATTTAATGGCATGAGAATGTGCAGTGCAGTAAAATATTGGGTAAAAAGCTGAGTAGAAACAGGATTTCTCATGGTCTGCCCAAGGAGCTTGTGTGATACAATTGTGAGTCTGTGGGTCTTAATATATGAAAGGAAAGGATGTGCCACAACTTTGTTAGACAGTGATCTAAAGGTGTTCATGTCACTCTAGTTCATCTGTTTACCTGTGCATCGAGCACTCATTTATACCAGTCATCCAGGCTCCCCTGGTGGAGTAGGGAATGGGGGGAAAGCAGGATATCTCCAGAGGGCTGAGCTCATGGATTTGCATGCCTGGCAAATACAGCAGATGCTGCAGTGTCAGCAGGGGGTGTTAGTGATGCTGAGGGAGCTTGGAATGGCTGCTCTGTCTGTGTGTCTGCACCACCCCTCAAGCAGAAATTGCCCTCAACCCTGGCACCTGTGTCGTTCTGTCCCTGTCCTGCTCTGCTGGGGTGGGCACAGGGGCTGCTGCTGGGGATCCCTGGCATTAATGCTGATTGTCACTGCTGTCATACACTGTCCAGCTCTCAGCTCTTCCAGCAGGAGTGGTTTGTGAAAGGGTGGAACTCCAGGGAAACTCTCTGGTGGAGTTTGTTCCATGTGCTGTTGCAAGGCTGAGTTGCACAGGAAGATAAAAGACACTCACACTTACCCACCGCTGCTGTCAGGGCTTCCAGCCTCACCTGGGGCTCTGCCAGTGTGAGGGAGGCTGGGGCACCGCAAGGGCCTCTTTGGTCCCAGCTTTTTATCTCTTTATGTCTCACCTCCCTTCCTCCATCCGGTGGGTGAGATGAAAGTTGTGTGCACCCCTCTGCAAACTTCCTGAGAGAACCAATTAAAGTACCTCCTTCTCGTGGCATATGGGAGGGTTGAGCCATTCAACCTGTTCTGCTGCAGGGTTACAATCCTGGAGCTTTTTTCTGTCTTGTTTCTGGGCTTGTGGGTGTTCAAACTTGGGATTGAACACTTAAACTTTTATGGGAAAGGCTGGTAGAACTTAAGATGTTATTTTTGCAGATTTTTGCTCAATGTGAAACTGAGTCTTGCCATCCTAAATACTAAACTCAAATAAATAAATGTGGTAGAATCCCATTTAATTTGTATGAGTTGCACTCCCTAAGATCCTCTAGGCTATTTGAACAGATGACAAGCCAAAACCCAGAGTTTTTCTCTAATTTTCCAGCTGTGCAAATCCATCCCTGGATATTAAAAAGACTAAGTCTCATTATACCTTTTCACCTCCTGTATCTTGACCAATTTGCTTCAACAATCAAAGATCTGGTTCTCAGTGTTGTAACTACCCAGTGTTTTTTTAGTCATACCTTAATCCTCAAAGGCAAGAAAGAGTTTTTCAGTGACACTGGAACACATGAGAGACCCCCACTAAATGTGTCTCCATGTCCTAGGGTTAGAAGGCAGCTGACAATGTTCATTAATGGCACACAGGATGAGGGGGAAACCCTGTTTGCACTCCCTGCATTCACTGTTCCAGTGACTGTAATGTGATTTTATTTTTGCCTGTATCATATGTACATGGCACAAGAAGAAATACATAGCAGAGGTTCCATTTTTTGGAAGTGTCTCTCATCTGAGCCATCTATGGTTTCAAAAATGAAGTTGCTTTTACAGAAACCATACAAAACCCTTGTCAAGACTTCTATGAAATACTGTTGTGTCCTAATAATAACTCCTAGCTGAAAAATCTTGGCATCCTGCAGTTTAGGAAAGGGGTTTAAAATTCACCTTCAGTTTTTGGGCAACAGGCAAAACATGTGGCTCTGTTTAGGAGCTATTTTCGTTAAGGCCTGACAATACAGGATGATAAAATACAGCTGCATTGTTTAAACTTTCAATTTAATTTCTGGTTTGTGTCCAGGTTGTTTCATCAATATGGCGCCATTCATTTCAAAACAAAGCCCTTGGAAGGGTCTCTGTTACCCCACCATTGATCAAGAGGGTGTTAAAATGTAGGGCCTAATTATGTTCCTGGCCTGCTTGGAATCCCAAAATTGGAATTTTATAACTGTTAAATTTGCAATCAGGGTAACTTTCCATGACAATTAGTCAGAATTACTAGTGCTTTTGTTGCCAGGGAGTTATAACTGGTGGTGGTGGTTCACTTTTCAAGGTTCAGTGAGTGTCAAAGGCAGCATTTGTCTTACAGAAGAGCCATGTGGCTACAACATTGTCTATACTGAACTGCACCCAAACCTCTACTACTGTTGCAGTCATTTCTTTCAGTCCTCCAGGGCTGAGTTGTGGCCACAACCTCTGGTGCAGGCTCTGCAGGTATCATTAGCCACGGGCTCTGCCTTCTTGAAAATGTGAGACTTGAGAAATTGTGGCATGAGAAAGTTCATCCTTGAGCTTTGCTTGGTGAGGGCTGGTACTCAAAAGGCTGTGGGTTTTGGTCAGTTGTTGCTTTGAATCTTTAAAATGAGCCAAACAGAAACATCTGTACAACCTGTCTGATGAATTCACTCTTTTCTCATCCTGACTGACACCTTATGACTGTTAAAGCTCTTTTATGTGGAATGTTGAGTATGTGATGAGCTGGAGATGTTTGCCCAGGTAGAAATTCTTTCTTAGTGTAGCTTTAAAAATGTTTAAAAAATATAAAAGGAGAAAAAAAAAGAAAACAATTACGACAACAGGCAAACCAGGTCCAAAGACACATTAAAGCTGAGATATGTCCCCTATGCTGTCTTCATCTTTGCATTTGTTAAACGAGCCCCTTCCCAGGGGTGGTGAAAATCACCCTTTCCATGTGCCTGCTCTCCCTCCCACCCCACACTGCCCTTTCTGTTCCCCTGACTCTGCAGCCACATGGTTTGAGGAATTGATCTCCTCGAGAAATAATCAGTT
The DNA here is from genome assembly GCA_035583185.1 of Anabacerthia variegaticeps. Taxonomy (NCBI): domain Eukaryota; kingdom Metazoa; phylum Chordata; class Aves; order Passeriformes; family Furnariidae; genus Anabacerthia; species Anabacerthia variegaticeps. The sequence continues at coordinate 7,379,640 of JAWWEW010000048.1, read as the reverse complement.
AGTGTTTTCAGCTCAGGTTATTTTCAGCTCTCCCCTCCCTCTCTGGCAGTGTTCATCCACGAGGTGCAGACATTCTGAAACAAAGGTGACAACTTAAACCAGTTCAACTCATGCACTGCTGCTAACCTGGTATCAAACTATCACCTCTGCTTTTCCCCAGCCTGCCTTTTTCTCCTACAACATCTCTTTTTCTCTTACAACACCTAGAACATCTCTCTGTGCACTGACACGTATTTACCTGGATTGGTGTGTGATTGTTTTTGACAAAAAGATCTGGAATCCACCTTTATGGATACAGGGTCCAAGTTGTTCAAACCCCTAATCCTGCAGAATGTTTGCCCTGGAAGAAAGAGGGATTGTAATCAATTTTGCTTAATTAAATCAACCTAAACTAATTGTCAGATAATAAAATAGTGTTGGTCAGCTCATAAAACAGAAATGAAGATTAAAAGAGCAGTTGCCATGAACAGGTGGTAACTCTGTTTCCAAGTTAGACCACATTACTCTCTGGCACAGAATCTCTGAGAATACTTCATATTCTAGTTTTTTTTTTTTCCAAAAAATGTTTATGAAACTTATAAAATATAGAGCTCATTTTATAACCAATTTTCTATCTCACCTGCCAAGAGCAGTGAGGGTTGAGCCAGCACAAGGCGGATGCAGAGTTTTGGGCAGTTGTCCAGAAATGGATTCCCTGCACAGGGCTGTGGAATACATTTCTACCTTTGACTGGCCTTTCTTTTGCAATTCTTGAGATTTAGTTCTTGTTTTCTTGTTGCTATTACAGACAAGACTTGTAAACATTTTTTTTCAATGTCTTTAATCTTGACCTGACGCTGTTGTGCAAAGGGAGAAACTTCCTGTGCACGCTGGGGATGCTGTTTAACTCTAGAGGAATCTTGAGTTGGTAACAGGATCCCTCTGGATTGGGTCTTTGGTATTTCTGTTGACTCTGCACATCTTGCAGAAGGCATCAAACATTTATCTAATTTTAGCTGGAAAGGACTAAACTGGAATCTTTGCTTCTCAGAGTAGAAGCAGAACTTGGTGGTTTGTAGTTGCTGTTAATGGTTGAACAATGGAAGAAAATTTATTTAACGGTGGCTATTATATTTTTTGGTCAATAATGCAAAGCCATGTGGCTCTGAGAATTCTGGTATGGCCTGCAGGTAGCGTGGAGGCTCTGCAGTGATGCAGCAAAGCAACTCATTGCACAGCTCATTGTCATTTTCTGTGACCACCCACTCCCCAAAATCTCATGCAAGATGCACTTGGTTGTTCTTATGTGAAGTCCTCAAAGCTGGTAAAGCACTGAAAGATTGGGTCAGTTGTCTTCCATGTGAGCCCTCCTCTTTCAGAGGCCACAATCACCATCCCTCTGCTGCACTGACACAGCTGTTGGGGTTCTGGCTGCAGGGACAGTCTCTGTGCCAAGGGGATGTTTCTGGGGAATGCCCCACCTGAGCTCTTCAGCTGCACCAGTCACTCTGTGCAGCCTTGTAGCCTCCAGCATCTTGTCTGGGGACTTGACCCGGCTCTAATTCTTGGGCACATACTGCTTTGGGACCTGTTGTGCATTTTCTCTTCCTCCACACGTCCCATACTTGCCCAACATTAAGGGAACATCTGCTGGGAGTTACACCAGCACTCAAGTCTCTGTTTCCCTCAAAGGATGGGAGATGGGTTTAGGGGGGAATGTAACACCGTGCCTGTGGGACTGTCCTCAGCCCATTAGCATTGCTTTGTGCTTTAAAGCTTGAGGTGATACGGAGGAGCTGGAGGAATATTAAAACATCACTCCTCCAAAGAAATGTGTGTTCAGTGAGGTTTTGAGGGTCTTAAGGGAATCTAGAGCAGATTGGCACTGGTGTAAATGCAGCAGCACTTCCCATTCCTCCCAGTGAGGATGAGTGGGAGCACTGTAAGCAAGGCTGCTGCTCAGCTTCCCAGGCATGTGCACAAGGACCCCAAACTAACAAAAACCATATTATCTGATCTTGTTTGTTTGTTTTTAATGTGGTGTTTCTAGACACTGGTACAACAAACCCGCTCTTGTAAAATCTTGCAACAGTTGTTTGTAGTTAGTATCTTCAAGATGGATTTATGTGTGCTGGTCATGACTAATATCCATCTCTTCAATGTGATTGTCACCCTCCAGTGCTGTGGGAAGTTTTTCGTACTAAGACAATTATTTTCTCAGCTTGTTTAGCATTTTTCTTTTTCCTATTTCACTCTTCTACTCATAAAACACAGATACTGATTTGCTCATATGTTGCGCTTTCCGGATGAAAGTGCTTTGTGGTTCACAGACTTAAATAATTAGGTCTTCCCAGACCTCAGACTGGTTATAAAGGCAGCTGGAGTTGTCATCTCTGGTTCTACACTTGGAGATGGAAAAATCTTTGGAGACCAGTTAACCAGCCCAGCTCACATGCTGTCCCTGGCAGAGCTGGGGGAAGACATCCCCTCTCCAGTGTACTCTGTTTCTCTAAGTATCAGGAGATGCTGCTGTGCCCATACTGCTGAAGGCCTTTCCCCCACCTTGATTCCATCTCTTCTTTGTGTCACAACCTTGTTTTTTAGCATAGGCACAGGCTGTTGGGAGGGTGCTGGGTTCTCCTTCCCACGGCTCAGCCAAAAAGACAGCAGCTGCTCTCCCTCCTTCAGCCTGGGGCCATTTTCCCCCAGTGTGTAAGGGAGGCAGGGACTGCTGTTACCCCCAAAACACCCCAGAACCACCCCAGCCCCTTTCACCCTCAAGCACAGCAGCTGCTGCAGCCTGTCTCATTCAGTAGGTTTCACAGAATATTCCAAGTTCAGAGGGACCCACAAGGATCATCGAGTCCAACTCTGAAGTGAATGGCCCATACAGGGATCTAACCCATAACCTGAGTGTTCTTTGCACCATCTGAGCCAACCTTGGCTCTGTCTGTGCTGGTATTTCTTGGGAGCATCATCTCCTGATGGGGCTGCTCCCCAGGCTCCTCTGAGCACCTGGAAGAGCCGTGTGTGTGCAGGGCACGCCTGGCTTGCCGGGGTGGGCTGAGGGAGATGCAGGAGCAGGGCAGTGCCCTCTGTGCTGAGCCAGGCTGTGCCACAGCCCCGTGATAATTGCCTTGTCTCCCCCGCAGGTTCTCCCGGCCGCCAGCACCGTTTCTTTCCCAACCAGGACCGTAAGTGGGCAGAGCCCAAGAGAAGTGGGGGGCACTCCGGGGTGGGGGCTGCCCTTTGCTTGTTGGGGAAGAGCTTGTGGGAGGGGGTCTGTGAGTCTCTGCCTGCTCTTTGCCTCAGTTTCCCTCAAGCATCTGCAGGACAGGGAAAAGGGGGGCTGGGAATGGCCAGCTCCTCTCAGGGAATTGCCCAGGCAGTACCTGAGGAACACCTGGGAAGGGCCATCCTGCTTGCACTTTCCTAGTTTTTGCTTGGATCGCTGTCTGAGAGGGGACACCAAGCTCCACATACCCTGGGTCTGTCCCTTTGGTGCTCTCCTTGCCATTAAAACTCACCCCCTGGTTTCCCCTGACCTGCTCATGCTCCTCATCAGGCTCAGTGTGTGGAGAAGAGCCAGAACCAGGGCTGGCTTGACAAGGTGAGTGCTCAGAGGGACGTGGCTGTGAGCTGGTGTGCTATTGCAGGCTCTCCCACGAGGAGAGAGGTTCCTCAGCCCTTGGCATCCAGCAGCCTGTTGTCTGAGTGCTCTGGGACACTCTGAACGGCCTCCCCAGAGAAAACCAAAATGGTTTTCACGGTTGAAAGGGAATGAAACTTACTTGTTGTCTGCTGGTGCATGAACTGTGTGTCTCCAAAATGATGGTAAAAAAGGCTTTAAAGATCTCTGATGCCTGTGCAAAAGCTCAAGCAAGGTTTTTAATTCAACCATATATATCCAATAGCAGTTAATCAAGGAGAAGCAGGAATTTCCATGGGGGTCTTTGTACCTCGTGGCCATGTGCAGGTTTTGTGGAAGATGGAAACCAAGGGACCCCTGAACAGCACATACACTGAGCACAGCAGTTACTCCCAAGTGCTGGATTGGGAAAGCTCTCCCTGATCTCCCTCTCTGCTCCCCTTGCTGAACACACACTCAGGTGAAAAATCAGTGTCCTGTAGCCCAGCAGCTCCTATGAAGCCTCAGATTAGGAAGAGCCTTGGTCTTCTGGCCCCAGCCTCTCTGGGGATGTACTTTGTGCCCTAGCTGCAGTTCCTCTCTGTGTGCTCTGCCCACGGATGGCACAGAACATGCCACTGATTCCTCATTATCCATGGCTGTCCAGCATGGCACTGGCTGTTGGTGGCTGTGCCCTTTCCAACATGTACCCTCTTTGATGTCCACAGAGAGCACAAATAGTCCTGCCCCTGCACAGCACAGCCCTCTGAGCAGACAAGATAGGAAATTCCTTTAAACTGTGGTTAACTCCACTGTGCACTGTCATGCACTCGTAGGGTCTCATCCGGGCAAAATCTGGCTCATGCTGCTACTCTTCTGCTAACCTGCCAGTGGGGTTAGAGCACATTGGCTGGGTGTTTGTGATGGCTGTGATGGGTGTTTAAGATAATCACAGGGATGGAGACACCTCTCCTATGGAGACAGGCTGAGAGAGGTGGGGGTTTTCAGCGTGGAGAAGAGAAGACACTGAGGAGACCTCATTGTGGCCTTCCAGTACCTAAAGGGGGCTTATAAAAAGGAGGGAGGGGGACTTTCAGTACAGGCTAATAGTGACAGGACAAAGGGCAATGATTTTAAGAGGACAGGTTTGAATTAGATATTAGGAAGAAATTCTTTAGGCAGTGTGTGGGGAAACCCTGGCACAGCTTGCCCAGAGAAGCTGTGGCTGCCCCATCCCTCGAAGTGTTCAAGGACAGGTTGGACGTGGCTTGGAGCAACCCGGAATAATAGAGGGTGTCCCTTCAGGGAGGTTAAAACTAGATGTCCATGAAGTTCCCTTCGAAGCCAAACCATTCAACCATTCTATCATTCTATCGTTTATAGATTGGTTGGGGTTTTTTTCTTTGTTTGTTTTTTTCCCCTGTGCAAGGAATTCTCTTTATTGGCAAATTGGCCTAGGATTCCTCTAGTTGTCCAATGTTTGAAGGTTTCTATCTATGGTTTGCTCTTAGTCATTCAGCTTCCAAATGATATGCTGATTTTTGGGCTGCAGGCTAAACTCTTTGGAGGCACAGGGCAGGAAGGCAGGGACTTACTGCCTGAATTGGGTTATGGGCTTTTTCTGCACCTTGGTGATCTGCATCCCAGTGCCTTGGGAGTGCCACTCCAGGCATCTGGCCCACTGCCTCAGCAGGTAATACAGTGTTAGCTTTACTACTGCAAGGCTTTCAGAAGTGTGAGTTGCTGCTGTATTTCTCAAAGGGACAGGAAGGGCTGTGTGTTTTCTGTATTGCTGTGACATTCCTCATGGGCTCATAAGCTCTGTGGTGTAGAAAGACCTGCAGATGCCTCTGGCTGCCCTCAGGCACTTCTAGCCCTACTCAAGGTGGGTGTCTCTGCCTGGTGTTTGCTATTGGCTGTTTCTGAGGCTTCAGCTCATCAGGAACTTTAGTTTCAGGGAGTGAAGTGGAATTTAAACTATCTGAATAAAGTCCTTTGTGTCAAATCAAATGATTTGTTAAAGTGAGGCCAGATTTGTGGGGAGAATCAATCTTTTTTATTAGATCAACTGATGTGGAAAAGCAGACAAACTTTCAGGCATAATAACCCTTCTCCTGGCTTGTGTTTGTATGGCAAGAATGAAGGAACCTGTCTTCCAGGGGAGCCTCTGCTGTAGGATGTGCATTCACTGTTCCTCAACAGTCTGGGTCTGAACACAGACACGGGGGGCATTTTTGGGGCATTTGGGTGTGCCTGTACACTTTTTGGGTAGAAAACCTTGTCTCCCTCTGTGTTTGGACACTAGATGTTCCTACAGAACAAATAATGGGCTCTCCTCTGCAGCTGACTCATTGTGCGAGTCTGGGGCTAATTACTGATTCCCTCTGTGCCTCCATTTCCATCTGTAAAGTGTCACAGATGCCCACCATTCATAAATCGCTTTCAGATTTCCAGATGAGGTGCTGTGTAAGTGTAGAATAGCATTAGTTTATGCATATTGTGCTAGAGGATAATGTAAAACACATGCAGCAGAAGAGCCTCCCAGATGTGTCTCTTTCAACTGCAAAAGGCAAGGCCTGGGCTCATGATTTAGCACAGCACTAATTGGACTCAAATAGGAGATTGCTTTTGTACTGATGCAATTGTCACCATTAAAGTCCTCATTTACCACCAGGTTTTGGAGATAGCCCAGTTATTTCCTGTTGAGAACTGTAGTGCCTTGAGTTTCAAAGCCCAGCAATTTATAGCAAACACCAACATTTTTTCAGCATCCCCCACACTGCTGTTCCTCACCCTCTGGAAGGGGACTGGGCCACGGTTTGGTTTGAATGTGCTTGGCCTCTAGTTGCACTTAGCACCTTTTTCTGGCATATCCTAATCTCAAAGCAGAGGCATCTGAGTAATTTCCAGTGCCATTCCTGGGTGTTGCACACACAGGAATCCCTGTTTACTGATAAGAAAAGCTGTTCCCGTGGCTGGGAGCGAGTGAGTGCCTGGCAGCTGTTCAGCATTAAGTCAATTCTCAAAGTTTAAAGGATTTGTGGGCTGTGATGGTTTGGGTTCAGGCAATTAACTCCACTGAAGTGCTTGAGAGTGTCTTGCAGACACATTTCGTGGAGAAAGATGAACTTACACAGTTAAGAGTTTTGATTTGATGAAGTGCCCTCAGGTTTCTGTATTGTGCTGTTGGGGATGAACTCTCAGTGGGTATGAAACCTCGGAGCTCTTTGACTGCAGGAGAGTTATGGTTGTTCCTTCCAGTTGCAATCTGGCCCTGTGCTTGTTCTGAAGTGCCAAAATCACGGCTGTTGCCAGCGGCATCACGTGGCAAACAGTCACCAGGGACTGTGCTCCGAGCCTCTAAAGCTGTCCTTGAGCTGTGGCATTTTAAAGCCCTGGCTGGAGCTTATTTCCACTGTATTGTTGCCTGGTGCTCAGAAGTGATGCTGAGCTGTTGTGAGATGGTGGTGTGGGGTTGGAGGGGATGCAGGTGTCTCTGGAGATCTCCAGCTCCTCCTTGGTGCGTTGCAGACAAATCTCACCATTCTGTGCTTGTCGGTGTTGGACTCGCTGGCTGTTCTCTGTGTTCCTCTCCAGTGCTCAGAGGGAGGGTCAGAATTCACTGTCAAATCCTCCACAGCTGTGAGGGTAACATAATCTTGAGGCTGAGAGCGTGGGGTGACAGGTATGGGGGAGAAGGTTGGCTCACACCCAGCCTTACCCAATGCTTGCCATGTTCCAGAAGTCTCTCCTGGTGCTGGACCTTCATTCATGGATCTAAGCTTGTCATTTAAGGCATTTTTTAGGAGAGTTTCAAGGTGGAGGCAACTAGAACCTCAAAATGAAGCTCCTCAAACTGCCACCAGTGTGATGTCTCTTAGGGGACACTTCCACTGTGGTGCTTATTGTTGTGTGGATATCTTAAATCAGAGAAAGCATGAGTAGGTAAATGGTGGATAAGGGCTTGGTTCCATCAGAAAGTAAGCGGATCCCCAGGTTTGGGAAGCACTTAGTGAGTTTTGTGTTAAAATAACAGGGTGTGGGAATCCTGGAAAACATTTTGATTCTGGATATCCTCCGATTTTTCAATCTAAAATGAGTTGGAGGTGAAGCTGTTTTGAAGAGTTAGAAATCTGAAGCTGATCTGTGCCTGGCTAACCCCAAGCAGATATTTCCTTTAATAATTTTTCTTCCCCCAGAAGCTAACAAGGAAACAACAGAAAAACAAACCCAAACAAACAGTCCTTTGCACAGCCTTGTGCTTGCCACTAATCTGATGCAAGTGTTACCTTGTCCTTTCTGTTATGGGGCCCAGATGATGGGAGGGATTTGCTGGGTCCCCAGACACCCCAGTGTCCCTGGGTGTCTCAGAGAGCAAAATCACAGCTGCAGACAAACGTGGAAGGGATTCCTCTTCCTGCTGCTCAATAAGGACCATTGCAGAGCTCCGGGGGATTTAGAGAAAGGCCAGCAAAGGGTAATGAGCAGCATTCCTGCATCCTTGAAGCATTTCAGTGCAGCTCCCGAGTGCTGAGTGATGGTCATTAGGCTTGTGCAGAGCAGTGGGGTGTTGAACGAGGGCTGTGCAGAGCCCCAGGGAGGAGGGAAGTGTGGGAGAAGGGACAAACCTGAAGCTGAAATATTGACATGGGAAATCAAACCTTTGCAAAAGTGCCCCTGGCAATAGTAATAATAACCAGACTGCTTTTGCTGTAGAAAGCATGGACCAACATAGTATTTTGATGTTCAAGGAGCCAAGTTCTTCTGAATTCAAAGCATCCTTCTCAGTGACTTAAACAACTGTTTTCCTTATTGGTATTTCAGCTAATTTTTTGTCATGGCTAAAGGAAACCGGTGGTAAATGTTCTGCATGAGGAACAAGTAGAACTTCACTGGGCACCCTGAATGGCACGTGTTGGTGGGTCACAGGGACTTGATGCAGAGAGGAGGTGTCCAACCCTAGAGCTGTCCTGCAGCCTTGCAGGCAGAAGTAATAAAACTCGAAGCAGGGGTAGAATGTAGGGTCAGAAATCCAAACTGGAAACAAGATGCATATTTTCTATACAATGGTTAACTTTGGATGCAGTTCACTAAGGAAACCTTGGTTGTCTGGCTCTGGAGTGTCTTTATGAAACACAAACTCCAGCTAAGCACACGTTGCTTGGCTCGAGGCTGTGAGAGATCCTCTGACCTGTGATACACAGGTGCAGAACCAATATTGTGGGAGTCCCTGCAGGCTTCACAATGAGCCTAGATTGGAATGTTTCCTTTGTCCTGTCTGCTTCCTTACTTCATGTTACACTACTCCATATTTTGACTGCGTTTTCCCCCTGATTGCCTCTCCCAGCAGGGAAAAGCAGTCTCTTCTGGAAGGGATGTGAGACCATCCCAATTCAAGATGAACTTTTGAGCATGGTGGAATTCCCATGTGTTCTTCCACTGGGGTCAGGTCCCATGGATTATCTCTCCATGACACAGATCATGGAGCAAGAGAGAAATTAGTCTAAGTCAGTGATGGTGGGCATGAGATGTAGGATTTTGGCATAGTGAGGACTGGGCCAGCTGTAGGAGGTGTGTTTTCCCCTGGGAAGGAGCCCCAGGCCCTGTGAGCTCTGTGCCCTCAGCTTCCTTGGCAGGACGGCCTGGGGACTCCCTCCATTTAATTTGGGGACTATCTTACTGTGAGAGGTTTGGAAATAGATATTCCTCATACTGCATAAGTGTCTTTATTTTCAGTCTCTATTTGCTTTGGCTGCTTTACTGCCATGTACTGATGCAGTGCTGAATCAGGGCAGGCTTGTGTGGTTCAGTAGCAGGAGAACTGAGCACCCACAGTACCAGCAGCACCACTTGGAGCTCCACACTCAGCAGGCCTTTAGCACACTCATGCTGGACAGGTACAGTCTTTATTAGCAGTGTAACTTCAGTCCTTGGGCAGTGACACTGGGCTACATGAGCCAAATATCCTTGGTGTTTCTGAAAATAAAGAGAATACATTTTTAGCCAGACGTGTTGCATCAAAATCCAGCTCTTCCCTCTCAGCCTTCCTCTGGCAGGTGAAGATGGGCTGAAGACAATTCTCACAACTGGTGGTTGCCTGTGGATAAATGATCATGGTCTAGTTCCACATGCACAGGTCTGACCAGCAGAATGGCTCTTTGGGGCTGGGAAGGAACACAAACCCTGAGTGCAGGGGGCATAAATTAGTGACTGGGGTGGGATTGTGTGTGTGTGAAATTTTAAATGAAAAATGTGAGTGATGTGAGCTGTGAAAGAATAGACCTGGGTGAATAATGGAGGGGGTTTGGGTTCATTTGCCAAATCAAAAAACTGGAAAGAAAAAGTATTTGGAAGAATCTGAAATGGAAATTTTTGAGGTTTTGACACAACATAATAACTAAAATATGGGTTTGGTTCAACTGAAATTGTTTCATTTGACCCAAACTAAACCATTTAGTTTTACATAAGACTATTTAATTAGTTCATCTAATTTTTAATTTGTGAGATTTGAAATAAATGCTATTTCATAACTTAAAACTGAAACATATAATTCAGAAAGCATGAAAAATCATTTAAGAAAAAAACCCTGGAGAAAATATTGCAAAAATTTAAAAAATTCCACACTTTTTTTTTTTTCACTTGAAACAATGTACCAAATTCAATGGAGCTTCTCAAATAGTAGTTGTTACCCCAAAAGTGCTTTTTGTGGTAACATTTCTTTTCACTCACTTTTGCTGGCTTTTTTCTTACAGGCATTTCAAAATCACAGAATCTCATGATAATGGAAAAAATATTTATTGCTTATTCAGGGGGAAAAAAAGCCTTTTCCTGTTTAACAAGGTAGAAGAAAGGAGACACAAAAATGAAGTATGAACGCTTTACAAGCGGAAAAGGATCAGATAGCAGTTCTCATAAGAAAGGAAATTTGAGCTGCTTTTTAAAGATAGCCAGTAAAGTTAAGGGTAAGGGTTGTTATAATAGAGATATGAGAGAGATTACAAATGGGGGAATTTTGGCAGTGATTGGGGTCTCCTTGCAGAGATGGTGAATTATCTGGAATGAAGGTAAAAAGGCAAAAATATTCCGTAGGTGTTCTGTTTCATATTGATAGGCAACCTAATAACTCACAATTTCCAGGTGAAAATAAAACTTTCCAGCCTGCAGAATCCTGATGGGAAAACTGTGGGAAAGAACAAACCCTATTTGTCAATGTGAGACCATCTTTAAATGTCTGTGAGTGCCAGGTCCTGGTCTGTGAGGTGCTGTCGTGGGGCTCTGTCAGTGCTGCTCTGACCTCGGGGTTAGAGGAACTGTGTGTCCCCAGTGGGGTTTGGGGGCTGGTTTTGGTGGCTGTTTGGCACAGAAAGGGGGCAGGAAGGAAGGAGGTCTCTGTCCCTTCTCCCCGCTTCCTTCCACGCTTCCCCATGGATGAGACACAGCCCTGCTGAGCAGGGGATGCAGGAGGGCCGTGCTGTGTCAGTACTGGGTGTAAGGTGAGGCTGTGGCCAGGCTGGAGCCTGCAGTGTTTGCAAGTCAACCAGAACACAGATTTCCCCTCTGGACACATGAAATGCTGGGGAGAGAATGGACCAGCATCTCTTCTCTCAGTTGGATGCCATGGCCAGTCTGTCCCAGGTCCTGGCTCTGCCAGACCCTGCCCATCCAGGGCCCTTCCCTCCCACTGTCTTTGCCAAAAGGTGACCATTTACAGTGCACACAGCAGGTGAGCATCATGGCAGTGACCAGAGTCTTTGTGATCCTCCTCTAAACGACACTCTGAGAGCTTCCCCTTGCAGAGCATCCTGCCCCAGTTCACTGGGAGCAGAGCTGTGGCTGGGGCTGGTGGGAGCCCTTCCCTCCTGCAGCTCAATTTGGTTGCTGAGCCTTTGCTCCTCAGACCCAGGGTACTGGGGGACACCGGTGTCCATCCTGTCCGTGGCTGCTGCCAGCCCTTTGCCTCTCACATGCCCAAACCCCCATTACAGAGCTACACATACAGCCGGGGCTAAACAACTACAATTAATAAAGCCTATCTAGCCAACATCTGCCTCTCATTAGAGGAAATGTGTTGAAAAAACAGATCCCAGGTTGGCTGTGATTTATGGCTCGGGCCTGCTATCCTTCACAGGCACTGGCGAAAGCTTTTGCAAAGGGCCAGAACATAAACTACTTAAGGAAACTCAGTAACCATGTAAAAAGGCTGGAAGGGTCAGATCAGACAAATTAAAGAGAGGTGGAGATGCAAGCCCAGGCTGGGCGTCCCCCACTGAGGGCCACCTAGGTAGGCACAGGAGATCTGTGTTCATATCTCTGCTGTGGAATTTGACTTGAAATCCCTTCTGTGCCAGTGTCTGAACACGTCGCTGGTTTTTTTCTGGCTAAACATGTGTCTGTGTGTGGCAGTGAGGGGATGGAGGGGTCGGTGATCTGGTGGGTTCTCTCAAGAGTGTCCAAATATAACGTGTCTGGTGCACGAGATCCTGGGTGCTCACTGAGCTGGCAGTAGGAGCTGTGCTTCCCTCTTCCCTTGGGAGTCTCCATCTTCATCCTTTTCTCTTTGCAAAGAAACATGGTTCTCTGGACTAATTTAGCTGACTTCACCCATGCTCTTCCAGATTCGCTCAGAGACTCCTCTGAACTTGTCCTGGAGAAAGGTATTTGCTAGAAAATCTGGTCTCCTGCTTGCTTTGACAGAATTTTCTTCCACCTGGGCCTGCCTGAGTGGTGTGTCACTGCCCCTTCTGGCAGTGCCTCCCAAACCATAACTGGTGGGGCACGAGCCCTGCTCTGAGCGGTGCTGACGGGGCAGTCGTGGCACAATCAGAGCTGTGGGGTGTGCTGTGTCTCACAGAGGTGCTGTTGCCTCCCCACTGCCCTGCCATGGCTGTGGCATGGCCATGGGGCAGCTCTGGTTTGCTCCCCGTGCCCTGGGGATAACCCCGTTTGTCCTCTTTGTGCATGTCCCTTTCTGAGCAGTGCAGTGCAGCTGGTGGACCTTACTGGATGGAGAGAGAAATGCTGCCAGGCAAGTCGTCTCACAAAACTCAAATATCTGATTTCTTTCTCGGTGTATATATTACATGTGGTCCTTTTTCATCCCCTGACCTCGGATCCTTTACATTAAACAAACAGTGGATGAAAGGAAAGTGAGACTGGGAGGAGGAAAGTGTGTTGTTTAGAGTCTGAGCAGGTTGAAGCATGAGCTGCAAATGTGATTCTTATGTCCCCAAGCCTGACTCTGTGCTACGCCCCATTGCATTGCAAGGTTGAAGTTTCTTGTAATGGCAAAATATGGTCTCGAAAAAATTGGCTGCAAAGATTTTATTTGTTTAAACAAAGGCTTTGTGATTCCAGAATTCTCTCCCCTTTCATATGCTAGAAACCACCTCCTCTGCCTCCCCTCTGAAATATGAATTTTGGAGTAATCCATCAAGAAAAAGAGAGACAGAGCCTTGATCCCTTGACTTCAGTTGAGCTGTGCAATTTATATCTACTGAGCATCTGGCTGTAGGGGAACTAAAAGCTCTTTTAATATTCTGCAGAGACTCTGGGTATACAAATGAGCGTGGGCTGTCTGAGCTGAGAAATGGGGCAGAGATGCCAAGAGGTTTCTTTGCTGTTTTACACAGAACTGACCTACGACCCCGTGGTGAAAGTTGGGCTGGTTCCTCTTTCACTCCCCTCCGTGCCACTGTGGTGACTGTGCTGGAATCATCAGAGCCTTTATCGTGCCTCTCTTGTGACTGCCCCATGAGTGAGGGCTTTGGAGACGTGTGGGACTTGCAGCCCTGAGAGGCTGAAATGTGCAATTATTTACTAATGAAATTATGCAAAGCAGGGACGCCAAGTTAAGGAGGCACCTGAAGCTGGTCACTCACTGCTGTAGGTCACTTGCAGGAGTGTATCCAGAGCAGAAGCTGCAGGCAAAGGGCCTGATCCCTGTTGGCAAAGCTGCAGTGCTGGAGCTCAGCCTTTGACCCAAGATGGGTCATGGAGCACCCTTTGGGTCACTGTTGGTTTGGGCTTCATGGCTTGTTGTTTTCCAGCATGTGGAGTCCACCACATCTCTGCTACATTAGGCTTTTCCATCCCTCCAGTTGCATTGCAGTCAGAGAGGGGGAATGGGAAGGGAGAGCTGCTCGGACAGAAACAGTGAGACGTGGTGGAGACAGACTGGGTGTCATGGGATATGCTGGTAACTGTCCCGTGTTCATTATCTCAATTATTTATCCTCCCTGCTGGAATATTTCTAAAACAAATCCTGCCATGTGTTTTGAGGTTGGGATTCATAGAGTGAAATCACAACTCCTTTCTCAGAGTTTAGCTGGAAAAGTACAAATCTGCTAACGAGGAATATAAGGGAAATAAACTGTGGTTCTGTGGAGCAACAAGTGATGGATTTCTGCAGATATGGAAAGCGTCTGCTCTGGAGTCCCAGGTCAGAGAGTGTTTGTGTTTGCCCCAGTGTTATATTTGTTCCATGAGAAATAATGATGTGAGATTCTCAAGCTCGTTTTAATAACTCAGATTGCTCTTACCCTGATCAGAAAATTCAGTTTCACAGCCCCCAGCCTTGGATCCACCAGCTGTCAGGATTAGACACTAAATACTTCAGGGCATCACAGTCAGGGAAGGTATTTATTAGCCTGATTTGTCACCACCGTTCTCAGGCTTTCTGCAAGGACAGATAAGGACCCCAGACCCTGAAGCACTGTGGTCCCTGGTGAGACAGCTTTGAATGTCATCTCTGAAACTGCAGTCCTGAGCATTCATCTTTGTGTTTGGAAGCATTGTTCTTCTGTTGGTCAGCTAAATAAATGTCACAAGGATTTGTTGGCAGGATGTTTGCCTTAGTAAGAAGATCTCTTGCATTAGGACATCCATTTTATGCATTATTTAAATGTCTTTTGGGTCCAGGCTAAGTACCTTGGGTGTGGATCTGGGTTTCCAGGCATTTCACAACAGGAGGGGGCAGAGTTCAAATCCAGCTTGAATTTAAGTAGTTCTCTTTCTGACCTGGGCTGCATTTTCTGTATGCTTGGACAGGCATTGCTGACATGGAGATGAGATTAGTACAAATCTCACATGCAGTGACACTGCTTCTTTCTCCCTGCTTCTGTCATTTTGTCCATTTAAGTCTAGCCATTTTCTGCTGCAAATGCACCTGAGCTGAGTCTTTGAGACTCTTAGGGAGCAGAGAGAGCTGCTGGACTGATGCTGTTCCTGCACCCTGTCCAACAGAGACAAGCACTGTCCTTCCCCTGGGAGCTGATTGATTCATCCCTGTGCAGAGGGGTGGTACAAACCCCTTTTGATGAGCTGGACTCTCCAAAGGGGAGCTTAAATGGTCAGTCCATCTCAAATTCTGCACAGAGATGGTTTTCAGGCGGTTCAAGTCAATCTCTCTAAACCTGTGGGAGTTATTAATACGTGCAAGCCAGCAGAAGGGAGAATAGGACTCCAAATTTTGTTTGCTCTGTAACACATCTGGTACATCTTTGGGCTCCTGGGAGCACTGGATTGATTCAGTCTTATCTTTCTAGGGGGATGAGCAAGATCAAAAGCCTGAAGCTGGTTACATGCAGAACGTAATTCCCTGTTTTACACACCACAAACAGATCCAGACCAAACAAACCTCACCCATTTCCTTCCCTCTGGGACAGTGCACTTATGGCTCTTGTATATTCATGGGCCAATTCAAGCCAAAAAATAGGGTCCAAGATCTATTGCAGAGAATAAAAATAAACAAATGCTGGGTAGAAGAAAGTCCTGTCAGTATTGACCTGTGAGGAAATCCCTCCATCCGAGCGTTCCTGAAGCATCAGATGCTTTGTTTGCAAAATGTTGCGTATTATGAGGTGGAAGCTCTAAGTCTGGCTCCTCTGGGAAGCTACACAGCTCCTCACAGAGGGCCAGTGAGAGAATTCCTTTGGAAGGTTTATGCAGAGGGTGAGTGGTTGCTGTTAGCACTCCAGCAATCTTCTTAGCCTGTAAATCACCAGGGTGGAACAGCTGAGCTCCCTGGCCCTCCAAGCCATGAGCTCAAACCTTCACATGGCTGAGAGCCACTGGCACGTGCCATGTGCTTCATGAACCCAGCAAGTGTTTGTGGGTGAAGACTGGAGAGATCCTTTGGGGCTCCTTTTGCAACAGGGCACAAAGCTTGTCGGGGGAACAGCTGAATCCAGGAGCTGGGGTGATGTTAATCAGGCCAACATCTACCTTCTACCTTTTGGGACCTTAATTTCACACTCTGCCTCACTAAACATCCCCAAACAAGGTCCGTGTAATGTGGCTGTGGCTGTTGACCTGTGCAGTGGATTTGAATACTTATTTTTGTCCTCATGTTCTGATGTGCATGGATCAGAGGGATCAGGGTCTGCAGCCTGAGGCTGTGGATTAAAATGCCAAGTACCTGGAAGTTTTACATCCCTCTGGTTTTTTGTTCTCTCCAGAATGCATGAACTGCACAAGGCTGGCAGATATGACCGAGAGGCTGAACACGCTTGAGGCCAAGGTAAGGACCTGCCTTTATTCTTCTGTTTGGCAAAAATTTCCAAGAGTTTCTCGTGAAAAACATGTTGAATTGGCAGCTCTGGAGAGATGAGGTGTCTGCTCTTCCACCCATAGCGAGGAACACGCTGTGGCGGTGGTTCTGCCCCAGGAAATGGTCATCACTTGCCTCTAGCCCATCTTTTTGCCCTTCCCATGTAGGTTTGAACAGTTTCTCCTTAGCCCAGTCTTCAAGTGCAATCCAGTCCTGCTTTTTTATCCCTTTCCTGAAAGATGGGAGGCTCTCATGCATAGTTTAGTGGAGACAAATGGTATGGGGAGACCTTCACATTGTGGTTTTTTTTCTGCAAATCATTTTAATTTCTACCTACTGGGATTCAGATAAATCGTTCCAGTCGAGCGAGCAAGCAGCTGAGTCAGCATTCCCCTTTGATCTGTGGGCTCTCCTGTGACAGCCCACTCCTGGCTGTTAGTTATCCTGCTTTGGTCCTTGTAAGGCATTTGCTGCTGTTATTATTCATTAACTGATGCTTATCAATGACATAAAAGAATTTGGGGAGAAACCTTTGTGGAGGGAGGTGGTGGTTGTCTGGTGTTTTTGAGGCCAGTACATGATATTATGGTAATTTGGGAATTGTTTGTGTGCTGAAGTGAAGTGAGCAATGTTGTCTGGAATTTCATCAAAGCCTTCACAGTTATATTTCACTACAGGAAAATGAAGGGGGGGCTGGGAATGAAGTTCTGGGGAGCAGAATGGTCTGAGTGAAAACAACTGGTGCAGTGCAAAGGCCCAGGTGAGCTGGGTTGTTGTGCTGAGCAGCAGAGGTGGAAGGTGGGTGTCCTTTGGCAGGGCACTGACCTCTGCGTGTGCTGTCCCAAATGCCAGTGGGACCTGGGGCTGGCCTCAGAGCCACGTAAATCAGCCTCCCCTGCTCAGGCTGTGGCCAGCTGCACCTTTCTTCCCTTTCCAGGATTTTCTGTGTCAGGCTCACTGGAAAATGAGAACCAAGGAGTGTGTGGACACACACCCACGCTCTGCCGGGTGGTGTCTGGAGCCACGTGTGAGGGGCTGGTGGCAGTGCCAGCTGGGGCCCTGGCAGGGCTCAATGGAGGGGGAAGGAGGTTCCACCTGCCCAAATCCCCTCGGGAAGGCTTGGCTGTGGTGTGTCACATCTCTCACTGAGAGCTGCACTCAGGCAGCTCTCAACTTCGTGTTGTTGCTGCGATGGGTTTCCCTTGGCTTTCTTCTGCTCCCACACGGATGCAAGCTGGGAGCAAGGCTCATCAAAGGGTTTGCTTTCACAGAGGGAAATGAGTTATTGCCTTCTGTGGTGAGGTACTAAAACTGTGTCTCTGCAAGGAGACCTTCTGCAGCACAGCCCAGCAAGGTCCTTATCAATCTTTTGGCTTCCACTTTGTTTGAAAAGCTGTGGATGCTGTGCAAGAATTGACTGTAGCAATTAAATGGAGAGTGAAGCAACAGTACATGAATGCTGGTGCTGTACACAAGAGAAATATGCTGATTCCCCCTTTTTTCAAGGTTAATTTAAGTTCAGTTTGATCTATGTAGCAATCTAATGAGCTCAGTTATTATTCAATAATAGCCAGCACCATTAAAAAGGTGCTTGCATTTGTTTGGTATTGTCTGCGTTCCTGCTCTGGATTTTGGAGAAAGATCCTTGTTTTGCTGGATGATTCAGATGTGAAGTTGTCTCTCTGGTCTCCAGATTGTCTTCTTGTAAAGTCTCATTTCACCACAACAAGCTGTTTGAGGAAGGCAGGAGTGATGGGATGGGCACACTTATCTCTGCCAGTGTTGGAGACTCTTTCCCCCTGAGTTTTGCCCTCCTGTTCTGCAAAGGCAGATGTGGAATTTCATCCTTTCCGTGAGCAGGGCTGGATTTTCCTGCCACAGTGCTGCTCCCTCTGGAGACAGCTGAAGTTGAGGGGCTTTGCTGCTTTTGCTCTTTTGAACTTCAGCCCAGCATGACCATGGTGAGCTCAGGGAATGGCAATGGGAAAGACCAGCCTGTGGTTTCTTCTTTCCCCTCTTCAGCTTTTATAGGGGATATAACCAGAAATGGTCTCATCTTTCTTATTACGAGGGTGAGTTGGTTCATCCAACTTATAAGATCAGTGCCCAAATGAGGTAATAAAAGTAACCCTCTGATTTTAGTTAATGAGAGTTGGATCAGAAGGTGAGAAGCAAAACTAAAAATAGAGCAATTGAATGAAAAACGACTCATTAGGGAGCAGTGCTTATATTGCCCCTGGGGAAGAGAGAGACTGAGACATGGCTCAACTGTGCACAGAACAAACTCTTTATGTGCCTTGTGCTTTCCTTAGCACTGCTCTGGGTTGTCCTTGTGGCTGTAGGAGAGGTTTCTGCAGGGTGGGAGGTGAAGGAAGATGGAATCAGGTTCCACCTCATTTCCCATTTCCCGCTGCCCTGTCACATCCCCAGGATGGAGTTGGCCTCTTCCATTTGCTCGATACCCACTGGGTGCCAGAGATTGAGAGCTTGATTGATGGTGTTGAGCTTGAAACCTACAGGCCACGGGAGTCTGTCAGGGAGGATGGTGTTGACTCACTTGGGGTCCAGGAGAAGAAAGTGTGTGGGCTGGAAGAAAGCTACCCCCTCCCCAGGCCCCAGCATGCCAAGCCTTGTTTCTCTCCTGTGACATGTCCCCGTGGGGAGCCTCCTTGTAGGGAGGGCAGAATGAACCCTGCTTTTATTTCATAGGAAAGCTTTCACTTAGGCCAGCACAGTGTCTTAGTGGGAAGTGTGCACAGCTCTTCTTGAATTTCCTGAGTCTCATGCTGCCCTCCTGTGACACAGGGTGAGCCCAGATAAACCTCTGAAACTCAAGAGAGCAGCACTGCTGCCAGCAGCAGGCAGAAATGGGTGGGATACAGGCAGGAAAGCAGGCAGGGCTGGCAGGGGAGCTGGCAGGGGAGCAGGCAGAGCTGGCAGGGGTGCAGGAAGGGATGGCAGGGAAGCAGGCAGAGAGGGGTGGGATACAGGCAGGGGAGCAGGCAGGACTGGCAAGGGTACAGGTAGATCTGGCAGGACAGCAGGCAGCTGCATACAGATTTCTGCTCATTTTGTTCCCCCAGTTTATCTCAGTGACTCCACCACAGAACTATGGGCAGCACAATGTTAGTCCCAGGTTTTGGTTGGAGCTGGAGTGCAGCACTTGAGCTGAGCTGGTAAAACCCAATCTTATCTCCTGACACCACTTTTGGCAAGTTCGTGGCATTTCACTTACAGCTTTAATGCTGGGAGATAACATTACATATCCAGTGTCTGATTGATTAATTGTGTGATTGATAAATGACATGCACATTTTTTGCATGAAAACAATCCCTGTAATGTGATTTCGCCATGTACAAGATCGAAAGGTTTTAAAGAAAATCTTTGTCCCATGCACAGAGTTTGATCAATACCTTGCTATTTATCTGATATCAGCTCATTTATTTAGGACAGATTACCCACAGCACCTTTACTACTCTGTGTCTTTGGATTATGAAGCACCATTACTTGGAGTTTTAATGTGATTTGATGTGATTTAACATTGTACGAAATGTTTCTGTATCTCCCCCTTCTTCCAAGCAGTTACATGAAATACTGGCAGCTGTCTGGGATGTTTTACAGGGTTTGTATTTTTTTTTCTCTGATAGACAATAAAACAATTCCCTGCTGTAAGTGGAGAAATATTTGGAAGATAGCAAACATTTCATGGTGCTGTGACATGGCTCAGAAACTGGGAGGGAAACCAGAGCTGCTTGGCTGTGAGGGTGCTGCAGGTTCTGCAGGGTGGACACAAGTAGTTGGCTGCTCCTGGTGAGCCAGAAAAGGCCCAAACCCCTCATCTTTTCCCCTTGTGCTGCTCTCCTTGCAGCTTTTAGAGCTCAGTGAAAGAGAAGAGCACGGGAGGCACCTGAGCCTGCTGTGCCAGTGGATGTGAATCCCTCAGAGCTGAGGGTTCCTCACCTGCTGGGAAGGATCCCAAAGCTATTGCTGGGAGCAGGTGGTACTTTGTCAAGGCTGGCCTGGCTCCACCTGCTCCAGTCCTACATCCCCAGCAGGTGACAAGCACTACCTGGGACAGACAGGAATAGTGTGGATTTGAGGGTGGAAAGTTAGAGCTCTGAGGTATTTTTATCGGCTGTTTTAAAGGACTGATGGGGAATCTGCTTTCACTCTGAGCTGCTCTGGGTGCTTCACTGTGCTGAGCACAGGGTGGAAGGATTGCTGGACCCTTTCCACATCCAACCGCCTCGCTGGCTGTCACACCTCAGGGTGCAGTGCTGGCTGCAGGGTCCTTAGAGGTGACTCCCCCCGTGCAGCAGGCTCAGGAAGCTCCCTGGGTGCCTCAGAGGAGCAGGACAGCCCTGCCCTCCCTGCTGCTCTCTCAGGCAGAGCCTCGAGGGCTGGGGAGCTGCTGAACAGTGCCTGTGTTTCACCTGAACTGCGAGGGTAGCCCATGTTTGGGTCTGCTGTGCTCTGATCCCGCTCCAGAGGGGACCTGCTGAGGAAACAGTCACTCCTTCCATTCTCTCTTTTGGAAATCCCATAAAACTATTTGTAGAAAGAACAGGAACTGTGCTACCTGTGGTTTCATGGAAGCCTTTGGTCCACGTTTTTGTCTTCCATGCATTAGCTGATGGCACAAACCTCACCTTTTGCTCTACATTGAGTCACCACCATGACATCAGCTACGGCTCCCCCCATAATTTATCAGTACAGTGAAAACTCCTCCGTGCACTAATTGTCTTGTCCCCTTTGGCCAAAGCCTGTAAGATGTTAGAAGGATGAAGTCACCCAGGTTCTCCCTGGGCACCCAGTTCATCAGATTTTAGTGGACTTGTACTGACTGGGTTTTGGCTTTTGAAACCAAGCACTTGTGTCTGCACTGGAGCCTTGTGCTTGCTGTGAGAGACACCATTCTCCATCAGATTTTGTGAAACTCCCTGTTTAGGTCTGTGTCTTGATGAATGATTAAAAAAATCTTATATTGCCAAATCATTTGCTATAAAGAAAGGTATGTCCAACAAGTTATACAATTACCATTATTAATCAGCTTGTGTCTTTACAAGATCAAGGGAATCTGATTTTACATTGGAATTTTTAGCTGATGAGTTGGACTCATGCAGTTCCTTTGCCTCCTCTTTAGAGAGGGATGGAGGGGAGGTAATTCCACCAGTGCTTCAAGAGACCAAATATCTATCCCCTGTTTATTAATTAATAATATCCATCTGGATTTTTATCCAAAGAAAAAGCATTCTGAGCCCTGTCTTATCAATTTTTAAATCTTTGGAAGCCTGGCTGTTCTTTCCTTGTTTTTAGCACCTACCTAGTTACAGCACACCAGGAATGTGAGCGGAGGACAGATGATGGGAGGAGGCCATGCTTATGAAATCTTCTTTTGATGAGTGGGAACAACCAAAACAGGGTTCTTGAAAGCCACTGCAAGCCAAAAAGCAGTCCTCTGACAGTGAACATCTCAAGAAGATGAAAACTGTCCTCCCATTTCCATTGTCCCTGGCCTGAGCTTTTGATGTGACGCCAGAGCTGTGGTATGTGTGTGAAGGCTGGAGTTTCTGCTGGCCAGTGGAGAAGGAGGAGGTGGGTTGAGTAAGCAGGGATGGAGCTTGAGGCACAGAGCACTGGTGTCCCTGTGGAGGGTCCCGGGGCAGGGGGAGCCCGGCAGGTCCAGTGCCTCGTGCTCCACATTCCCTGCATGTTCACACGCTGCTCCCACCCTGGGCCTGGCTCTGCAGTGCTCTTGGCAGCAGAGTGGCCCCGTTTCAGTTCCTTCCAGCCTCCTGACCCAGCTCAGCTGTGTCTGACACGGGGGCCTGGAAACCAGAGACAGCCCTGGTGCTGCTGGGAGCTCTCTGGCCACAGGCTCCACTTCAGCGTGTCCAGTCAGGCTCAGGTTTGACTTTTCCCTTCCTTACGTGCAGAAAGACAAAAGCCTGAATGTTGTGCTGAGTTGAGGCCACCCTTCAGCTCAGACAACATGGCACAAGGTGGGGAGGAAAGTGTCCTTGTCTTCTGCAGGACCTGCTCTCCTGCCACCACAGCAGCAACCATGACTGTGTCCTTCAGCTCCTTCTCTGTCCCTGCCCTGCCTGGGTGACTGACAGTCCCCATGGTATCAAGGCATATTTCATTTATATGGTGGCATGAGGATATTTTCTGCCTCCATTCTTCACAGAGGCAGAACTTTGGTGCAGGAAGTGGTAACAGCAACAGAGGTGGGCACTGCTTGCAGTGAGGATTCCCAGTGAAAACCACACGTTCTTCTCTTGGTGTTATCCCTCTACCTCAACCTTATTGACTAGAAAATACCAAGATTTTAATACTGAGACTTTAATCCATTGCACATTTTGCTAATTTGCTTTCTGGCTGTGAGCCTCTGTGGTATCATTTTCCAGCAGTTTACTCAGAGGGCTAAAAACTTTCTTTTTTTTTGTTTAATGAAAGTGGGAATTCTCCTCGAGTCCCTTGACTACGGCAATGGCAGCCTTAAGAAAAACAGAACGTGACAGAAAATAGATGAATGGCTCCAGTGCTATTGCAATAATGTGTAAGGAGCCCGTTTGTGCTGTGTGAGCTGTGAGAGGACACTCCTTGTTGAAAGAGCTGTGTATAGCTGGAGATTTTTGAATGTGACTAGATCCCCTGTGCTTTTCCTTCTTTAGTTTGGCTCTGTGGATCTCACGGATGGGAGAGCTCTCTTCTTTCTGCTTTATTTCTTTTGGGCACTTCTTCAGTCCTAATCATAAAAACTAGAATTTCTCAGCAATTTCAAGTCTGGAGACTTCCTGACCTCTATCATTTCATGCCCAGGGAAAATAAACTTGTTACTATGGTTTGAGTCTTAATGACTGCAAAGTATATATAGTCAATTTATAAAAGCACATGTTGGATTATTCTGTGCATGCCTTTAAAGCTTTTACAGCATTTATCAGCAGAGCACTCATTTAAAACATGTTGTTTTAATGAAAAGGATACCGTTGCCACTGTTTTGTGTTGATTATGTGGTAACACATTTTTATTATCACCCATAAAAGTGATTTGGAGCCGTTCCACTCCAGATGCGACCTTGGGCAGAGCTGTGCTGGTGCTGCTCGTGCTGCCCGGGAGGTTTGCTGGGCTCTGACCTTCCCTGCCTTGATTTAACATCACGCCTCCTACAGCTCTGCTGGGCTGGAGTAAAACACTGCCCCAAACAGCCCTTGTGTGTCCCCTCCTTGCAGCAGGAGCATCCCAGCCCTGCCCTGGCCGCAGCCCCTGGAATCTCCCACCTCCAGGGGTAGTTTTCCCTCCGTGGCTGAGCAGATTTTGGCAACATCCAGGTCTTTGCTGGGGAGGTAAGAGGATGATATAATAAATAGTACAAAGTGATTCAGAAAAGGTCTTCAGTGCACACTCCAGCCCCATGTCAATGGGAATTAAACATGATTATGGTAAGGCACATGCTGGAGTGTTTGTTGAACTGATAACACGTTTCCTTGAAAGTCTGGCAAATAAATCACTGGGGAGGAACACAGAGTGCAAGAGGCAGAACCAGTTCCTTCCTCACCGGGCATCAGAGAGCCTTGTGGCCAAAAGCACTGTGACCTTATCCTGTTTGCTTTCCTCAGAAAGCAGGGCTCTGGATCTGTGAATAAAGAGTCCTGCAATAAAGGAAGAATTTTGCTTGTTTGCAAGAGTGACATTCAGTTCCCTTGCACTTAACCCAGCTCCCAGTTTAATTAGTTTCTGATTCACCCCTGTCAGGCCAGTACATTCTGCAGGAAGTTCATCATTTCTGGCGCTGCTGCAATCCTGGCTCTCCCCAGGCCTTGCAGTAAAGAAGTGATAAACCTTGTAATAATTGCAAGTTAAAAAACAAACAAGAGGAGCCAAGTCACTCTCATTTATAATTGCAGTGTGACTTCATTATGTAAAGACAACAGAGCGTGTAAAAGCTGAAACTTCTAGGGATTTAATGGAAAGTTTGAGCTATATTCTCTTTTATTTCCCTTATCCCTAAATGAGCATTGCTTAGGTGGTTTTCAAACAGGAAAAGCTGATGCTGTAACAAACCTCAGTGCTGCACTCCCAGAACAATTCTATGGGTTTGGGCACATAACCCAGGGAAATGCTGTGTCCCCTGACACCAGCTTTGGTCCCTGGTTTGTGTTTCTCACCAGAGAGACAATCCCACAGCAGTGTCTCTGGAGGCAGCAAAGCCCTCTCCAAGGAGGGGGGGTGACCCTGTTACAATTAACACACCAGTTTCATATACTAATTGCTGCCACTTTCCAGACAACCAATACAGCTTTAACACCAAAATCCCACTGTTTGGGATGCAGAGTTATTCCCAGCTCCTGCTAACAAGGGCAGGAGTTTCATGACCTCTTCAGGAGTTGAGACCATCCATGTATGAAACCATCCTGCTGACGTGGTTTGCATTCCCTGTGTCCTTGTCCAGATCCTGCTGCTGGAGGCTGCAGAGAGGAGCCCTCCACTGGAGAACAACCTGCCCATCACTGGGACAACAGCCACATGGTATGATGACTTGCTGCCAGATGCCTTTCCCCTGCTGAATCCTGGGACTGTCCTGAGGAAAACAGTGGGATCCGTTGGTAAGCCTAACCTGCTCTTCACTAAATCAGCCATCCCACATAGACTATTCCTGCAGGGTGACTAAAGAGGAGGCTGTGCCAGTCTGCTCTGGTGCTGGAAGCTGCAGAGGAGAGGCGTTGTAAGTCTCTGCCCTTCCTTGAGTTCAGCCAGTGCAGAACACTATGCTCTTGGAAGAAAGTAGCAGAGCTCCCAAACTAACACATGAAGCTCCCTGTTTCCAGCTGTGATAGCCTGTGGCAGCCTGGATTGCTGCTGGCACAAGGATCTACCAAGAGCTGGCTCCTGGGCTCTGGGAAGTTGAGTTCTGTTAACCTCAGCAGGGCCACTGTGCCTGCCTGTGTGTTTCAGTGTTTGCTCTAAGTCCAAAGACTATGGATTTTGAGGCCTGGATAGATTGAGACATTCCTGAGGAAACTCCAGAGAGCCGTCAGGAGCACAGTGGGACAGTTCACACTCACCTCCTGAGCGCTGACTGCAGCGTTTCCCAGCCTGGGAGCAGAGCTGGGGAGAGAGGACTGGGCTGCACGGGGAATTCTTACTTTTATTAGGACAAAAAGCTTTCCCATGAATAGCAACATCAGTTGCAGTCTGCTTTGTATTTTCTAAATTTGCCATAAACACAATGGGCTGTTTTATGATCCCTCTTGTGGCATGAAAAAAAAATGCACTCAGAAACTCTCCCTCTGAGCCTACTTGGCTAGACAGATCCCCACGCATTGAATTTCCTTGACCTTGGCATCTTTTTTCAAGATCCCTGCTCTCTGCTTCCAAAGGCCTGTGTGTCTGTTGCTTTGCTTGCTCCCAGAGCAGTTCTTTATTCTCTTTAGGGCCTACTTTGCTTTTTTCTTCCTTTTTTTGCCTTTTAATTTTTTCGGACCGAGCAGTTTATTATGGCAGCCCTTCATGACTGCAGCAGACTTGGAGCAACCAACATAGTCCAGATGTCGTCCGTGTTTATGATTTGACATGATGCCACAACATGGAGGGAGGTTCACTAACAATGTGTTCTGCAAAGTGTTTTCAGAGCCATGGTAAGGCTGCCAGGAACTGAATTAGAGCAGTTTCCCCCAGTGTCCATCACAGGCTCCTTCTGCCTTCTCCGTGTCATTTATTTTTGCTGTCGCAGTGTCTCTGCACCTGCGTTTTTCTGTACTAAATCAGTCCATCAAAACACCAGTCCACTTAAAGACCTCTCCTCTTGGAGGCTCCTCACACCTCGTCATCTCTCCCAGAGCAGTGACTGCCTCTCACCAGGCTTTTGGCAGAGCTGCAAAGCACAGCAGCTCTCCTGTAGCACCTGCATCAGGCTGGCTCCGTGGTCCACCCTCTGCCCCTGCAGCAAATCCAGGAGGTAGCTGGTGGTCACCTCCCAAAAGCAAGGGATGATGCCTGAGCTGTGTGTGAGCCTGTTGTGTCAGCCAGCCTTCCAGGCTGTGTGTGCTACCAGGTGTAGTCCTTGCTCACTGTTATCCTTTGTTTTTCTAGCCTTGATTTATTTAACCTAGTGTGGAATAACAACTCTAGAGTACTAACTGGGAATCAGGAATGCATTGGACCGTTTCGAGTCAGGACAGTGTCTTTCAGCAATCAGAAATAATTAGTCAAGTCGCTTATTGACATGTGGTTGCCTGCTGCAGCCCCTGTGGGCCTCAAATCCTTGCTTGGCTAAGGAGCTGTGGGGATAGTTCTGATTTTATCTGGATCTGGGTCCACATTTGGCTTCCTTCCCTCCCCACACCCATCTGTGTCTCCAGTTCAAACCCAGCCAAAAAAACTCCCTGTGGATTTTGGTGAAATGGAGGGAATTCCACGGATTTGGGTTAGGAGGGAGGGGAGCTGCCCACGTTCCATGATTTCAACACTCTGCTGGGTCTTGTTGCTCAGAGCTGCCCCAGGTCCTCTTGCAGAGCTCACAGACCTTGGGAGATCTTTCAACAAGCGGGATATTAGAGTAGGTGGAAGTCAGACCTGAGTGATCTGGGGCTGTGGAAAGCTAAACCTCTGTCCTCCCACCCCCTTCCCCAAAGTCTTGGTGAAACATTCCCTACTTTACCGTGTTTCTGGGTATCCAGCCAAAACAAATCCAAGTCCTAGCGTGTAGCCCACCACGTTTCTCAGCTGGATCACCAGGGGCAGGGTGCTGGTGCCTGGCACAGCGATGGTTGACATGGACAGGATGCTGGGAATGCTGGGACTGTTTCTGGATGACCTTGTAGCTCTGCCTTGGCTGATGCCTCTCCAGGACGAGGTCCAGGAAAACTTGCTACTGTTTATGAGGGTAGTTATTTCTTCTGTGAGTGACAGGGCTGAGAATAGACAATCATTTAAAAGCAATCAGTGCTGTTGAGACAGCTGCACCACTGGCCTTTCTGATCAGCTTGTTAATCAACAGGATACATTTTTCTGAGTATTAAGAAAATATATATACTCTGGCTGAGCCAGTTGGCAGTAAGAGACCCAATTTGTCATCTCTCTCTTTTTTTTCTCTCTCTTTTTTAAATTTTTATTTTAAATATTTTTTTTCCATCCTGTTAGAGCCTAAAGGACACAGAGGTGCAGAGGAGCAGCTGATACCTCAGGGTAAGTTAATGGTTTCTGCTGTTGGTCTTTCAAAACACAAACTGTTGTTATGCCCAGTCCTGTATGTGATACATCCCAAAGGCCAGGAACCCTCAGGGATTTGGAGCCTCACAGACACAGAGGCTGGGTTTGTTGCTTGGGTTTTATCTGACTGTGGACTGCTCTGGTTAGAGAGGCCAAACACCAGCTTTGTCATCTCTGAGCCACTCATTTCCCAGCACACAAGGCATGGAAAGCCAGGTCTCTGGAGCACACGTGGCCAGAGCCAGCAGGGCACGTGCTGAGCGATGGGAGAGGACTGTGTTATCTCCCTGCTACTGCCTGCCAGGGGCACCGAGGGCTGCAGGGGCTGCTCAGGGCATGGCTTTGCTGAGCTCCACAGGAACAGAGCACCCCCTGCTCCTGGACAGGGACCCTGGGGACCAGAGGGGAGCACCTCGGCTGCTGCAGGTTCGTGACAGGGCCAGGAAGAAACTCCAGGTCTCTGCACGTCTGATTTGGTTTCCAGTGGTAGAATATTCACACTCTGCCTTTTTAAAAATATTTTTCCTGTGGCCTTTTGCTTTATATTTGTGGAGGATAAACACCTGCCATGGGCCTGAGCTCTCTGAAAGCAATGCCCCTGCAGCAGAGCTGATTTATGCCAGCTGAAGATTTGGCCTATTCATTACCCTCCCCCCTTTTCCCTCAGTCCTTCCCTCTTTCTTCTCCCCTTTGCACTTGTCTCTGTTATGCTGGTAACACCATTTGTCACCAGTATGAGCATTTGTCTGACACATTACTCAGTGCTGCTTCTCCCAGCCTTTCCTTCAGCGCTTTCCCCTCCAGGGAAGGAGTGTGCCACTTCTCTAAAGCTCTGCTGCAGCAGAGTGATTGAGGATGCTGCAGGAAGTGATTGCTCCTGGTCTGGTGGAGTTCGTGGGATTGAGTTATAAGGCTGAACTGAAGGATTGAGGCTGATTTATACAAGTGAGGGAATGCTCTGACCTGCACTCAGCAGCATGGCGTGTCCTGCTTGCAAAACAGTGTCTGTTGTTCTTCCTTCTGTGCTGGAAAGAATTTGCTGCCATGAAGGTTCAGGTGTGTTGGGGGTTTTTGACAGGGGCAGAAACTGTTTGCAGTGCTCTGAGCAAATGCTCTCACTGTCTTAAACAGGCTCCTCATCACCTGCCTGAGCTTGCCAGGACAGGATCTGTGCCAGGGGAGAGCCATTAAAAGAGCCCCTCACAGAGAATTCTGCGGTTTGTGTCTTGAGGAAAACCAAATTGATCCAAATTAAAACCTTACCTTAATTCCTTGTTCAATACTCAAATTAGATCTTTAATGATGACTGAATGCAAAAAAGTACAGGCACACCTTCCCACAAAAAGCCTTTGAGCCTCTCAGTCTTTCCAGTTTCACCACAGATGAGAGGTGGATAGATTTCATTTTTTTTGAGGAAAAATAATTTGGACATTCTCCAAAACGGAAAAAAAAAAAGGAGAGAGGTAGGAGAAACTTTCCAGGGGGTCTAATATTGAAGATTATTGCTTTGTTCTGAGGAATGAGGAGAGTTTGGATGAATGTTTGGGATGAGAGGGTTTCTTACCCTAGCTGGGCTGTCCCACACCGTGAGTGGGAACAGGATCCAAATGTGGGAGCTGCAAACCCTGTGAGCCTTGATTTTGTGGTGTAGCTCTGTTCCCTGTGGGAGCAGCTGTGAAGGTGTTAGTTGGCCACTTTCTTTCCTTTTCGCCTTCCCTCCCTCTATTCCCATTCACACTCTGCATCCCCCACATGCAGCATGTTCTCCTGGCAGTGCTCTTGAAGGGTCCAGTACCATTCCTGACCTTGGGAAAGGGGAAGGACACTCCATAAGAGTGGATCAAGCCTTGAATTGCTCTGCTGGGTTAAGGTCACACATAACACGTGGACTAACACTTGAAACCTGAGCGTGCTGAACTTTGGACTCAGCCCCACATCCCTCTGGCTTTGGAGCCTGCATCTGCCACTGCTTCCAGGTATTCTGAGCCCCCTGGTAGCCCAGAAACCAGGAGCCTCTGACTCTCTTGGCTCTGACAGGTAATGCCTTTCTTGTAACCATTAACCACTTAATCCGAGCAGACAGACTAACTCGCCCACGTCTCCGAGGTATTAAAGGCTTTGCTGCTGTTTGCACAGTGTTTAAGTGTCTCTCCACGTGAGCCAAAGATGTGCAGGTTTTCTGAAAAACACTATAAAATGGCCAAGTGTTGTTATTATTTTGATTGTCTGGAGGAAACAACATTAAGATTTTATTCGTTGTCATCAGAAATAGTTGCTTTCAGATCACAAATGCTGCCTGCACCTTTTGTGGCCTCACTGGGGGTCTGAGTGGACTTGCCAAAAACATCCCAGTGGGCTGCAAATATTGTGCTTCCAGTAACCCTGGAACCCTGCTCAGCTCCCTGTTCATTGGTATAAATTAGTGACATCTAGTTACTTCAGAAATGGGGGTGAATTGAGAATTGGGACTCCCCTGGAGCTGATGTGTCTGGATGAGCCCAGCAAAGGACAGCCAGAGCCCTCCCAGAGCTGTTCAGGCCTTGGAGAGGGGACAGTGTGGGCTCAGTTTAGTCTGCCCAGCACATCCAGCTGGAGAAACACACCCTGCTGGCTTTTTGGGGAGGGTGTTGTGCATGGGGACATGCTTTTTTGTTTAAGAACTAGAAGAAGAAGGGGAGAAGCAAGGTCCAGTCTGGCTCTTCTGCCAGTCAGCTCTTGCCACCAGTGCCACCCTATCTGGGCACAGCTGCATTTCACTGGGACTAACCTCCTTTATGAATGTTTTCAGGGCTGCCAGGACAGGTTGGTCCTCCAGGCCCAGTCGGACCAACCGGTCTCCCAGGCCCACCAGGACCAAAAGGGGAGAAGGGACAACCTGGGGAGAGGGGCCCAGCAGGGCCACCAGGTAAGTCCTGGAGGAGGGCAGTGCTACTGAGACAGGAGATGTTTCAATTCACTCAGATTGTCTGTGATAGCAGGTCACGAAAGGCCGGACACACAAGATGCTGAGCATCTTCAGTTGGTACAGAATCCATTCCAGCAAGTCCCCGGGGTACTGAGATCAGCCAGGAGCTCTCAGGGCAGCAACCACCTGCAGGAGCAATGACAGACCTTGGGATTTCCTGTGGAGCTGGAGAGAGCTTGTCCCAGAAAGCTGCAGTGCAGGATCACGTTTCCCTATCCTGCTCAGGAGCTGTGAGAAACAGCCTGTGACCTGTGAGCCTTTGGAGCAGAGCGTTCCCTCCTTAACCCTCTCGCTGGGTGCCTGTTTTAACTCCCTTTTTTCTCCACCATTTGTGTCAAGCTGTCAGATGCCAGGATGTCAAACTAATGGTGCTTTTGTATGTAAAGGGAAAAGGTTATGAGGCCATTCTTTCAGAGAACACTCCATTCCTGAGCTAGGAGACTTTCTTCATCCTCAGAATGTTCTGAAATGTTTGGATGAAGGACATACTACACAATAGGTGCCAGACCTCAGGCTCTGTGCTCTCTGTGGCTAAAAGACTGTGCCTTGTAAGTCTGAGCTCAGGAAAGATTTAAAACTTGGAGCATGCCTTAAATGTGAGAGCAGCCCTGACTACTTTTTGGCATTTTCTGGCAACCTGTCAATGGCCAAAGTCTGGCCAAGGATGTGTCTGCCTTTTGGTTTCTCAGTTTGCAACGAGAGCCTTGCAGCCCCACAGGAAGAGGATCAGTCTGCTGCTGGACTGCCTGTGCTTCCCTTGTTGTTCCTGTGCTTTCCTGGCAGTAGGGTGACATACAGGTGTACCTGGAGGGGAAGAGAGAGATCTGATTTCACACCTTGCTTTAGTTTCTTGCTCAGCCTCAGGGAGGGGGGAGATTTCCTTCTTTCAGGAATTAGGCTGCTCAAAGGCAGCAGCTTTGAGCCAAGTCAGCCTGTCTGCTCTGCAGAGGAAGATGCTGAACAAAAAAAGGGAAAATTGGGAAGCTGTTCCTCTTTTCCCTGCACACCCCTAAATCCCACAACTGCAGTTCAGGACAGAAATCCTTTGCCTTCTTGCTGCCTTTTTACGTGATAGCATCGTTGGCCTGTCCCCAAATGCACTAACACATCCTCTCCTGCCTCTGCACAGGGCTGTTGGGACCTCAAGGACCACGAGGACTTCCAGGAGAAACTGGGATCCCAGGTCCCCCAGGTCCTCCAGGGCCACCAGCTACCCCAAGCCTCCCTCTTACCTTCCAACAAGGGGTTCTCTACTCACTCCAGCCCACGGCTGAGAAAGAAAGTAAGTTCCTTCCTCGGTTCCCATGTTTTCCTGGTACATCAGCAGAGTGGGCAGGCAGGGGAACAGCTCAGCTCTTCCACCTCCTGGCCCTGCCAGGGCTCTGGGAGCAGCTGGACAATCTGCCTCCATTGTGTG
>JAWWEW010000048.1:7262408-7347790 GCA_035583185.1 Anabacerthia variegaticeps | reverse complement strand
GGGAACAGCTCAGCTCTTCCACCTCCTGGCCCTGCCAGGGCTCTGGGAGCAGCTGGACAATCTGCCTCCATTGTGTGGGGCTCTTGGAAGTTCCTGTTTGAGATGAAACACTTTAGAAGGTAAAGGGGTTCACCTCTCCAAAATGAAGAACTAAGTCACTGCTCTCCTAAAACCATCGGTGAAAACAGGGCTTGGGGGATTTTGTTCCCTGCTTTTTTGAGTCCATCACAGCTTTGAGGAAGTGACTTGGTGTCCTTTCAGCTTTCATCATGAGTGGCTGCTGGGACAAGGGTCTCTAGGGAAGTGACAGAGCTCAGGTAGTGTCACCTGAGAGACAAGGGGGAGAGAAATCCAGAGTCTGGCTGGTTAGGTGCTGCTGCACCCAAACTGCACCCTTGGGAGCCCTCTCTGTGCCACACTGGGGGGTGGCAGTGCCAGGGCTGCTCAGGAATCAGTAAAGACCAAAATTTGTGACTCTGGAATTATGTGACAGAACAAGGACATCTGTTAAATGCATCTCTTTTGCTGCCCCTGCAGATATATCTTCCATGTGCATTTCTGGTGCATCCCCATTATCCCACATCCCACAAAACATAGAATCACAGACTGGAAATCTCAGATTGAGCCTGTGATTTATCCCTTCCCTGTAACTGTGAACTTTTTGTCAGGGTTTTCTTTGTGCCTTTGGTGATTTAAAAAATACATTTATTTGATTTGTGCTATGCAGGGCAAGAAAAGGCTTTCTAGGAAAGGCACATCCTGCATTTTGATGGGAGCAGTCTTGGATTTGGGCTTGATTTGTCCAGTCCTGTGTTTGTGGCACCCAGGACTGATAAAGCAGAGCTCAGCTGTGTCTCCACTTGGCTTGTAAATTCCTGGAGCCCCAGCCCTGTCAGGTCTCCCATCTCCACTCCCCCAGACTTCAGCTGTGCCTCCTGCCCAGCTTCACTGCTCATGGCCAGCTTCAAGGCTCCGTTGTCTTAGTTACAGCCAAGGATTAGTAAGTCTCCCCGTGTCTGACAGTTATCTAGAGCTCTCCTTTCCCTTCCACCCACTCTGCTCTCCAGACTCCCTTTCCCGAAAGTGAACAGATGTATTTTTAATTTGGGAGGAATTTTAACAGCTCCGTTTCATATGCACTTACTTAGAGCGTATGGACAGGATGAATAATTGCAGTCCCATACTAAGGGTTTTAGAAAATATAAATTGATATCCTGCCTTCAGGAGCCTTAGAACAGGGAAGTTTTGCATTACAGTGCCCTCACTCCTCACAGGGTCACACCAAATGGTGCCATTCTGCATTCAGCCTTTTATTCCAAACGATCCTTAAGGATGGCTTGGGTGCTGCTGCTGCCCGTCCCTCCAACCACCCTGTAAATTCAACTCCTTCTTGCAAAGTAGTGGGTAAATTAAAAAGTGCATAAAGGCTTTGACTACACGGCCTTTCCAGCTGATGTGTGAGAAGGGTGAATTCTGCATTGTCCCAAAATGGGAAGAGGAGAAATGAGTGGAGACAATTATGTGTATTAACTCTGCCAGCATTGGGCAGCAGCAGGTTCCACAGTAAGGACAGTGAGTAAATGGTGGCTGTTATATTTCCATCCCTGACCATCCCTCCTCCACACCTGTGGAGTTCTGGGTGTGCACAAGGAGTAGCCCAAAAATTTATGGCAATTTTTATTAATACAAACCTAACTGCAAGTGGAAGTATCTATGTGGTCCTGATAATGTTACAGCACTCTCAAGACCATTTCCTTACAAAACTTACCATCTTACCTATGTGTAGGCTGACTTTGCCTACCACAGGCTGGTGGGAAGCTGAACACCTATAAGCAATAAAGCTTAGCCTTGTAAATTCTGAGCAGATTAAAAAAAATACATATTTACTTATTTTGAATGGAGCACATCTGAAAACTATAAACAGGAGATTCCAGGTGCTGACAGCAGGGGGAAGCATATTCCTGCGAATGGGCAGGAATTCACCCCGGAGATGTGAGACTTGTAGCCGGGCATTGTGAGCAGTGCAGTGTTTGGTTCTGCCTGAACACGGGCAATGCCCGTGCCTTGATTAATCACAAGTTCCTGGTGGCAATATTTATCAGCAGGCAGAAACCAGAATCGGGGAGACAAATATGTTCTTGCAGTTTTGCTCTGCTGTGGTAAAAAAAAATAAAAAAATTGGTCCCAGTTGTTTCCCTCCAGATCAGGTAGCAGAAAAAAATTAGGACAGGATTACTTCATTTCCATCCTGTCTCAACAAATCAAGCCCATAATGGGGGAATTTATCCCTTAGTCAGAAACCTTAGACCTAGGCCAGAAGCTGAAGTGCTGTACCCCTGCTGGGGCTGGGATCACTCACTTTCTCCGCTACTTAAAAATGAGTGATCAGCTACCTGGTCTAGAGTCAGCTCAGACCTATTTCTTGTGCTAACACTGAGAATTTTTAGGGAAAAGGAAGAGAATGCAACATTCTCTCTGTTGAAGGCTGGGTTTTCTTACATCTCAATTATTTCAGTTTGCAAAGGATACATGAGATAAAATCAGCTTTTTTTCATAGAATCAGAGAGTCATCACATTTGGAAAAGACCTGGCTCTGAGTGAGTTGTGCCACGGTCCTGCCGTGCCGAGGCCAAACCAGGAGCTGCTGAGCTCAAGGGCTCTTGCTCAGAGCTCTCTTCTGTGTCACAATTATGGAATCACCTTTCATAAATAACATTGAGTCAAATGTCAGGATGGGTGGATTTGTGGGAGTAACTCTGTCATCATAATAATGTACCATTTAGCTGGAATGTTTTGTAACCCAAATCTTTATCCCTGGCTTCCCTCCAGCAGTAATTAAACCCTGGCTGTTTGCAGACAATCCTCTGCCCCTCTCAGTGGATGTGCCTTTGATTTTGTTGACCACTTGTACTTCAAAAACAAAAGGCTCTGCAACTGTTAATGCCTTCACTACTGCTTGATGCTCATTTCCCAATTTCATCTTACTCCCAAGCTGTGATGGATTTTGACATGGTCAAATAAAACTCAAATTAATTGGATTACACACTTCACTGGGGTACCTTTCCTTCTGAACACGAAAACAGTCTCAGTTGTTTTGTTTCAGGGCTGTGAGGAGGGGAAGATGAATGGGTTTAGAAACAATACTGAAATAAATACCTGTTTGCATTTAGGCTTTAGGCACAGAATTTGGTTCTCAGAGGGATCCAGTTGTACCTTGTGCTGTTCTGCTGCCAGGAAGGCATTGCAGAGATACCCTGTCATCCTTGGCAGTTAAAGCCATTTCCCAGTTTTCTCTCAGAAATACTTTCAACCAACCAGGTGGAAAGGCCTCTCTGTCACTGCCAAAGCTCCAGAAGTTGAGAAGGCTTTGTAATGTGTCTGCTAAAATTTCTGGAGAGTTCACCTGATGGTCTTTGGCCTGGACTCTGCAGAGTGAGCAAACACCCTGCTGATCTTCCTGGTGTCTCTTGATGTTTGCAGTGAGACATTTTCAGTCTTTTGCTGCAGAGGGTTCCCCTGAGTTTTACTGTGGTGAGTTGAAGGGATGGGTGGAAGGACACATGACTAAGCTTGAGGTCCTGGACAGGAGGAGGACATTAATGCTGCATGGTGGCCTCCAGGTGTGGAAAAGGTGGGCTTATCAGGGGCTTTGCTGTCCTAGTGACCAGGAGCCAACATCTTCATGCAGGTTAAATGCAACAGGGAATACATTGTTGGTCCTACAGAACAGTGGTTTGCCAGTCTCTCTCAGTAGCACCAGGACATGGGGGTTCCCTTCCTTGTTTTGTGGTCTTGTTGTCTTGGTTGTTCATGGAATTTTTGCCCCTCAGTTTCCACAACTGTCCGATAGTGTGTGGGGTGCTCAGGTGAAAGATGCTGCCATACAGGTGTCCCCAGAGGTTTCTGGTATGAGACAGCACAGGTCCATAGGGAGTAGGATTGTTGAATATGATTTTGGAATTGCATTTTCAATTTATAGTTGTGGTTTTTCTGTTTAGCTACCAACTGACAAATGGTGACCCTTTTGGCTCAAGGCTGAGGGAAGATGGGGACAGTTATAGGCTGCTGATTTTTATTCCTGACAGGAGAAAGCTGTGTAAAAACACAAAACTCCTCCAATTCCTGCTGCTGGTGTCCCCTTCTCTGCTGCACTCCCATTTCCATTCATTTCCCATTGCCCAAGCAGGCCAGCTGAACACCTAAAATAATCCTTACTGGGAGGGAAACTTCTGAGCACATGGAGGGGGCAGAGCACACTCTCTCTCTGGGCTTTCCTTAGACCACAGGGCATCTCCACCACCACCTCACCCAGGTGAGCTTGCTGGGCTGGTGAGGATGTGCCAGGTTGGCTCAGCATGTCACTGATGCCAAGCAGGAGGGACATCCAGATCCATCCTTGATTTGATTTCTCAGGCAGTCAGGAGCCAGATGTGTCTTGGAGATGGCAAATTTTGGGTCAGTCATTCAAAGGTCAGTCATTCAAAGGTAGCATTGTAGAGGTGTGCAGGGACAGCAGGTTCTTAACAGAAAGGACAACTTTTCTGGGGTGATCAGAAGTGAGATGAGCAGCTCTTCAGGTCTGGGGAGAGCAAAGGGCAGGTGTTCCTCAGCCCAAAGTGAGCATCCTGCAGCACTGCCTGCCCTCGGCCAGCAACGGGCGCCAAAGGATTTTGGAGATAAATCCTGTTTGCTCGACACTGACTCTGCTCTTTGGCACAGATGGAGAACCCCAGCTGGCCTCCACCGTCATCGACACCATCATGGCTGGTCTGCCCGGACCACGGGGAGCCCCAGGCCCTGTGGGGCCACCAGGTAACACAGCTGGGTGGGTGGGGAGGGGGGCAGAGGAATTTCTGATGGAGACTGGGGTGGTCAGTGGGATTCCTGCAGGGAAGGCAAGTGGTCCTTGCTGGAAGGGCAGCAGCGGGTCCAGAAGTGGGAAGGGTGGCAAGAACTTATCTGCTGATAGTGGCAGATGCTTTTACTTTCATCAGGACACATCTTGAGAAGGGGCTGACTAAAAGGTGGTCTTTAGGAACGGGCTGTCCAGGGAATTCCTTTATGAGGGCAGAGTTTTCTCACCACTGCTGCAATCCTGTCCTGTCTCTGTGCAGCTCCACCAAGCAGGGACTGGCCAGCTGCAATGTGGTGTCTATGGAGACTTTGTAGATGCTTTGAGCTATTCCAAATTTTCACCAGTGTAACTGAAATCAGAGTCTGGGATGAAAATTCAGTGGCAAGTCTTCTTTCTCTCTGTGCTGATGGGTGGCTTAAATGATAATATTCCTGTGAACATCAGCACTTCCCTGTATGATGCATATTTAGGAGTGAACTCCCATTAGTTGCAGAAAAGGCTTTTCCTTTCATTATGAGGGCCTTTCATTTATCCTTCAATTCCTTTATTCTTTGACTTAAGCATTTGTATGGTGCATTAATGATTGAGGCTGATTCAGCTGTACTTTGTGTATAATGTCCACATTGTTTCATCTCAAGGGTTTTGACAACTAACGCAGAGAGGAGTCTTGCTAAGTTCAGACTAAGCAAATATCCTGTCTCCCATTTGCAGGTATAATTTAACAGCTACTGTTGAGATATAATTATTTTTTCAAAAGGAATGAATCTGTTAAGTGACTGTGTAAAACAAGTTGACCTGTTTAGACAGTGTTTAACTCATCCTGGAAGCAGCTCTTCCTTGGTTCAGACTTCAAGTTAATTTATTGCCACTGGAGTGAGTAAAGAATGAGAGAGTTTTGTTTTGCCCCACTCAGCCTCTCATCTGGCTGTGGCCAAGCTCCATCTCCTCCCTGTTCATCATCACCTTTCTGACACACCAGACTTGTGACAACGGAATCAGATTTGTGGCTTCCTGCCATCCACAGGAGCAGCACCTGCAGCACCTTGCTCTGATGTAGCTGTTTCACAGATGTAGTTTCAGTATTCTCAAAAGTTTCATTTTAAGCAGTGGACATGTAGGATGTTACTGACATCCTCCCTGCCTGTTTTCACCTTTTTTTTTCCTCCCAGAGCTCTAACATCTTCCCTAGGGCACAGGGATGTGTTATGGCAGGATGTGGGTGGCCAGCACTGCAGTGTGGGATGAAGGGCTCTCATCGTTGGGAGACTCAGCAGAACATGAAAGGCAGCGCATGCATTTGGAATTTTGGGTTCTTCCTTCTAAGCCTCCTTAAAACTGTCTCCAATCACAATTCCCTCCAGGGCCACCAGGTGCATCAGGACCCAAAGGGCCCCCCGGACCTATTGGAGCCCCAGGATCACAAGTAAGGTGCTTTATTGCTTTGGGTTGAGGGACAGAGTTGGGGGTTAGGGGTGAAACTTCATCTCATTGCACAGAGAAAGAGAGGAGTGTATAAGAGTTAGATCTGCCCTTTTGTTCCCTATGAAATTCTCTGATTTTTCTCATCCTGGATTGTGTTGAGAGGTTGAAATAGTTGGGCTTTCCAGCTTTTCCCTTAATCATAACAACACATCTTGCTGTTGCTGTGTCAAAACATTTCATTGTGGCCTGAGCTGATGCAAAGGATCTGACATGGGCTTTACTAACAGTGAGAGAAAAATGCTGCATTTCCTGAGGAACACACAAAAAGAGCAAAAAAGCATCAATGGGAATTCACCAATTCACCAGAGTGAATGTGTTAAGCCTGTTTTTTCAGACATAGCACTTTCTATTCAAGAAGAATATCACAGATTCCCATCAGTTTGATTATTTATTGATACAAACATTGTGGAGAGGGGATATAATAACAGAGTGTGATAAACTCATTCAAGAGAATTTATGGTACCAAAAAGGCACAGTCCTCACACAGATGGAAAAAGCTGGTTAGATGGAAAGAAGTGAAGTCATGATGAATAGGGAACTGCCAAACTGCTCCAAACTGTGGTTGGCTCACACAAAGGGACTCAGTTTGGGGAAGAGTGTTGCTTAATGTGGAGGTAAACCAGTAACATCAAATATTTCAAAGGAATCTGACATGACTGGAGAGCACAGAGGAAGGTTAAGTAACTCAGCAGAGGGATGTAACTGAGATCCTGACAAGAGGAGGTTTGGAATCGAGCAAAGAGATTTTTCCTGTGTATTAATTAACCACTTTGAAGAAGCAATGGACAACAGGTTAGGGAAAGTTTGCCAGTGTAGCAGGATCACTTCAATTAGGGAATGCTCTGGAGAACAATGAGAAACTCCAGATAGATACGAACACAGTGGGAGATTTGGCAGCAAAATGACAGATGCAGTTTAACGTGATTAAATATAAGGTAATTCACAATTCATAAGTAGATTCTGAAGTAGAGTCTGGCTTTTTGACATGCAGCACACACTGTAAATCTTTTATTTTTCACAATGTGGAATTCAGTGTTCTTAAGCATCGCTGTCTAACCAGGCACTGAGAGTCACTGTGGAGAGCTGTCAAGAGCAGAGGATCTCTGTGGACACTTGAGCTTTGCTCATGCTGCATGTTTGACATAGGGGCAAGCCTGGTTTGTGCCCTCCCTCGTTTGGGAGCCCTAATTAACCTCCTAGACCAAGCCTGAGTCCTTGAGTCCTTGGGGGACCCAGGGGAGATGTAACTCAGCTGAGTGGTGGGGCTGGCAGCAGGCAAGGTAATGGTGAGCACTGAAACTGGGCAAGTACTCCTCCTTTATACCCTGAAATCATGTGTGTCCAATCTCACTGGGCCACTTAACCAGAGGCTGAGCCCCCCCCAGCAATCCTAGAGAGCCCCTTCCTCTGATCCTGATGTGAGGGCTTTGGGGGCTGTGGTTCCCCAGCCTGGCTCCAACCACCAGTGCTCTGGAGGGGAGCTCCAGGCTTGTCTCTGCAGACACCAAGACACTGTGCAAGTCTCTTGAGGTGGAGAAAAGGATCTTGCCTGTGGTTGTGAGGAGCTGACAAGCTGGATATAAACAAACGAAACTGGTCTCTCCTGCTCTGGTTTGTAACTGTGGCTTCACTGGGTGGATAAGTTAAGAATTTGGATTGATTTCTGCATAGCAGTTCAATTAGTAGAAATCTGGAGACTATGCCCTTTTTAGCTGTTGGTGGCTGCTTTATAGATTTATTCAACCCAGGGAGCAAAATTATTAGTAGAGATTGGGCTTAATTTGAAAATTGTTTATTAGGGTGAGTGAATAGCTTCAAAATAATTTCCAGTGCACAATCCAATTAATTTTCAGGTATGTGTGCTTGCTCCTGCCACCCACTGAGGCAATTAAGAAGTGGGGGAAAGCAGTGGGGATTTTTAGGCTAACCATACTACCTGTGTATTAATTTCTTCTTGGTAACTGAGAACAAGAACTGTCCTGTCATAGTGACCCCTTGAAAATGTTACATCAGGGGCCTGCAGTGCATTAAAAGACCCAAACAGAGGGATCTGCAGGAACTACAGGGCTCGGGGTGTCTGTGGACAGAGGCCCCACTGTTGAGGGTGAAAGAGAATCCAGCCCAGTTGTTTAATGGGGGTATGAGGTTTTCAGGAGCTGAGGATCACTGGGAGACGTATTCACCACACCTACACAAAGGATGCACGGTAGAAATTAATTCCTTCTCATTCTGCACCTCTTCTAGGGCTTACCAGGATCTCCAGGACAACCTGGACCAAAAGGATCCAAAGGAGACCGAGGAGAGAGGGTAAGGTTTTACATCCCCTGAGAAGTTCCCAACAACCCCTGGGGTGGTGCCTCAGAAATTAGATACAGCACAGGTCTTTAAAATTTGCTGGGACTACAGCTATCTACAGTTTGAAATGCAGATTTTCTAGGTCTTCTGCAAGAACCAAGACAAGGGTTTACTGTACAGATAAAGGGTCAAATTGCTTGCCAAGTCTGGTGTTCCCAAAGGAGATTGAGGTAGCAAATACATGGTGTATAAGGGTCTGTGGAAACCAACTTTCTTCTGCCAACCAAAGCTTTTTAGTGTGGAGTGTGTTGAGTGGTCTCACTGAACTACTCCTGGGGCACTAAGGCTTTAAAAACTCATCAGACTTTTCCTCAGCCAAAGTCATTCCCCAGGTCAAATGATATCCTTAATATATTTGTATTATTAAAATTATATTCTTGATATGTTTATGTGCTATACCTCAGATACCCCTTGATGGGCTGTCAAGTGCTGATAACTAAACACAGTTTGTTATTTCCAAACTGGTGAAGTGTAGGAAATGCCAGAGAAATATCTAACAATGATATAAATGTGTCAGATTTCCAGTCCAGCATTCAGGCTCTGGGAAAGGTTTCGAAGTACATTAGGGCAATTAGGTCTGCAAAATGTGGGAGTGGGCACAGATGGACTGTGGGGAATCACCAGGACCCCAGTGTGGAGCAGAGTCAAAGCAGAGGAGAAAGATAAGGAGAAAACCATTGGTTGGTACCTCTAAAATGCTGGATGGCTGCAGTGCCACAGCTGTAGGAAACAAGCTGGCTTGCCTTCCAAGTGCCACTTTTCCCATCACACAGATGGAGGGGAAGGGGAGGTCACCACCTGTCAGTGGGTGGGTGGAGGTGACAGGAGTCCCTCACATGGCAGCATCTCCTCTCCATTTCTGCTCACCCCTCCAGCCCATCAGAGGGATGTCTGAAAGAGATAAGACAAAGGCAAGTTGGATGACTTCCCATATCCATGGAATAACCTGCAACAGACAAACCTTGTTCCTCTGTCCGGACTGGGTGTGAGGACAGCAGGTCCAGGGCCCTGGTTTCACCCCTCCTGAGGCACTTCCCTTCAGGAGCAGCAGGATCCAAGGGTGGAGCTCATGTGACTGTCAGAAGCTCCATTTTATTCTAGTTTTGGGTGCTTGGTCCTGTTCTTGTGTAAGAAATCACTTTTAGTTCCCTGCAAGACAGAGACCACTTTAAGGGAGTGTTGGGAGCAGTTTTTTGTAACAGTTCCCTTGTGCAGACCAGCCAGTTTGGGCATGTGTTTGCTTTACTACTGGATTGCAGACTGATGTAGTTCTGGGACTAGAATTTACAGAGCAAAACCTTAGCTGGTGAGATTGTAGCACAGGTTACCAACTACAGCTAAATCTTAATTCTCAGTTAAAAAAAGCTAAAATAAAAGGGCATAGTATATGGCAAAGGATCACGTTTCCATCCCAGAAAGTGACAAGAGCTCTTCCTAATGATTCATTTAACATTTTACTTTAGTTTAGGTTGACCATATTATTAAGACTACACTGACTTTGTAGCAAAAGCTTCTTGCACTGTGCCCATTCTGTGCAGAGAAATCCTTTAGACTTTGCTTTTGTTCCCTCCTTGTTAAGGATTCAGAATTGTGACTCTCCTTCTCGTTTGGGACAAAAGAGATTTTTCAAATCTCAAACTGTCTTGATAAATAGAAAAAATAAATTGTATTTCCTGCTTGTCCTCTGTTAGCATGGAAAGGGAAGCTAACAGCTTTTTGTGTCAGAATTTCTGTAGGATGCTCTGTGTGCTTTTTGTCTTGCATCAGTGTG
Organism: Anabacerthia variegaticeps; assembly: GCA_035583185.1. Lineage (NCBI taxonomy): Eukaryota > Metazoa > Chordata > Aves > Passeriformes > Furnariidae > Anabacerthia > Anabacerthia variegaticeps. The sequence goes on along the minus strand of JAWWEW010000048.1, from coordinate 7,337,327 downwards.
GCTTTGAATGCTGGTTTTGACAACTGCATGCTGCAATTTGGGGTTGGTGGGTACAAATTAGGGCTAGAGCAGGGGACTGTGCAGCTGCAAAGAAAAGCAGAGGAGGGCTTACAGTATCTATTGAGATTTGAGAAAATGTTATTACACATTGTCCCTGCTTAATCTTGGAGGGGACAGATGTGGAAGGGACCTGAAGCAGCCAGAGCACATCCCTGCATGGCACATCTGTAGGTGCTGCTCACAGTCAGCTCTTCTGAGGAGGCACCACCTCCTCTCCAGGCACAGCCACAGCTACTGAGGGCCTGGGAGCAGAGATACTTCCCACATCCAGCCCATATATCTTTTGATCCCCTTTAAGCTGATAACATCCTCTCTGTTCCTCCTGGACAGGGAGCACAGCCTCTTTATGTATTTTGAGTGTGTTGTTCTGCTCCTCTGTGATTTTTCCTCTTGCCTGTGCTGTTTCACAAGCCTTACTCCTTCCAGTGCAGAATCCCAGTATTTTCCTTTAGCAGCTGACAGACTGGACCTTCCTCCCAGAGCTCTCCCTGTCCACAGGGGTCTTTTGCCTGCTGCTGGCCAAGCACTCATGGGAATGTTTGGTAGATACCCGAGGCCTGCTGGCTTTATATAAAGCAACAGTTTGATGGACACAAAAACAGCAGCTCTCCCTTTCTGACAAATACTACAAAAATCTGCCACCGATAGGTAGTTTTTTTTGGGGGGAAAAAGGATGGGTTTGTTACTGTGTATGTCTAGGGGAGAAGAGCCAGGGGAAATATGTGGCTGATTCATTAATGGATTTCTGTAGATGCTTTTATGCTTTGCCTCTTCTTCCCAAGCTCCTGCTTTCTCACTAAATAATTACAACTGCACTCCTGGTCAGGGATTCTGCCCAGAGTGGGAAACCAGGAAAACAGGAGGATGCTCAGTTCGATGGCATTTCGTTCTGCCCCAAACCTACACAGACTGGTTCAAACTGTTCCTGTTTAAAAAAAAAAAAAGGTAAAGAACAAAGCACTGCAGGAAAAAGAAACAAACCAACCAAAATATTGTAGCTGTGTTGAGATCAGGATGTGTGTGTGGAGCAGAGCAGGTCGAACCAGTGCCTGGTGGGCTCTGTGTGCTGGCTGGGCCAGCAGAGGCCCATCAGTTGGACTAGAGAGAAGAATGTGGTGTCTTTGCAAGGAGCAAATCTGCAGCCCAATTCCTTCCTGGTGTAATGCAACTGACTGCTGCAAAGTTCAAAAAACTGCTAATCTTCTTACAGAGAGGGCACTGAGCTGAGCAGCTCCAAACCCAGCCCTGCAGAGGGTGATGGGATTTGGAGCTGGCACTTGACAGAAAACCGTAACCCCCTTTTGCTGTCTCAAAGTGATAATGTCAAGGGAGAGGAATTTTTTTCATATTATCCCAAGTGTAAGGTTTTTCATTAAGCCATCTTAATTCCACTAGTGAAAATTACACTATGTTCTTGTCAAATGGCAAAGTATCTCCTAATGACACTGACTTTATTTCCAACAGGGGCAAGCAGGTCTGCCTGGAGAGAGGGGCATTAAGGGATTTCCTGTAAGTGACACACTGGTGGGTGGGTGCAAGACTCAGGTGGGGGTGGTGGCACAGTAAATGCCACTGATTGTCCTGCAGCTGGTTCAGCCAGCTCTCAGACATGCTCAGGTCAGCTGTGCCCAGCTCAGACAACCTCACCTTCAAGAATTCCTCTGCCAAAGAGACATGATCCTCCAGGGTGTAAAAAAGCCAGTGCTAAAACACCAGTCAGGAAGGCATCACACCAACACAGGAGATGCTTTGCCTGAAGACATTCTCTGGACAAACCTGGGCACACAGAAACCCTCCCAGGCCCCATGGGGTTCCTGCCACTAACAGAGCCCAAAAGTGGGCACAGCTAAACAGCTCAAAGTGCATCAGCTGCTCCCATCTGCCTCTTGCACCTTGGTTTGCCAAACTGGGCTGGAAACCCTTCAGTGGCATTAAGAGATGTCTCCAGAGGATGTTTTGGCTGTTCCTGAGCAGATGCTCAGAGGTGTCTGCACATATGGTTTAGTGCAAACAAACCAGTGGCAGTGAGGGTTGGCTGACAGAGAGCTAGTGGAGCAGGCTGGGGGTTTTTGGCTGGCAGCATCCAGAGAGGTCCTAGAGCTGCTGGGAGGTTTCTCATCTCTCATCCTTATTTCCACCTCATCATTTCATACAATGCACACAACCTTTTCTTCAGCCCTTCCTCCTATGCTCACCCCTGCTTTACAAGTGTCTCAGGGATGTCCAACAAGATTGAGGAGCCCAGGAACTTCTACTCTATCTTGTTCTCTGGTTTGTTAGTCTTTTTTAATGTTTAGCTTGTGATTTAATGTCTCCATGTCATCTGTTCTTTGGGAAGTGCATGCACTTCCCAGCTGGGTGGGGCACGAGACCGATGTTCACAGCACAGAGGGGTCTGTGTTCAAGAACAGCTTAATGAGCATCTTCACTGGCAGCCAGTGATGTGAGTAATTGATAAAGCAGAATGGAGGATTTCTGAATTCTAAATCAAAGATGAACTCCTGCCTGTTTAGTGGGGATGGAGCAATTTATCTGTGGGTTAGCATAAAGTGTTGCTCACTGAGTGCTCTGTGAGATGCACATGCCTTGCTGGGGCCCAGGCCATGGCAGGTGGCCCCTCCTGCAGCCTGGCCACTCTTGGGCAATTTCATCCAAGTTAGAAATGGTGGTGACCTCTGGGAAGCTCCAGGGTAAAGCTCAGGAGAGCACTTTGGCCCTTGGCATGAGTTTGTTTTCTGCTGGTGAAATGCTTCTGCCTTTAATTTGCTCCTTTGGTGGGATGAGGCGATCCAAGGGATCCTGGGCAGGGTCCTCAGCCACATCTAAATGAGTTTCTGTTTCTCTTTTGTTTTAGGGTGAACCAGGCAAGAAGGGTGAGGAAGGTGACAAAGGCACTGATGTAAGTGTGTATTTCTGCTGGTTTACCTTCCTTTTTGCCTCCTTACTCCTCTTCAACCATATTCCTTTTTTGTGGGTTCGTGGGGGGCAAGGGGTGTGCCCACAGTTAAAAGTGTTGAGCAAGTGGTGATGTGAACCTCGGGTTGGAACTTGACACATGCCAGAGATCCTGGTCTGTGAGGTTTCCTTGGCCATGTTGTCCCTACATTCTCTGAACATTTCAATCCTCTGCGGCTGTTCTGGTTCATGAAGCTGTTACAAGGGAGGGAATTCTCCCCCACTAGGAGAAGACTCCCAGAAGAGACCAAACTGCATGTACAGAGCAGTGGAGTTCTGACATCTCTGCTCTCTCACCCTGAAATACTCCCCAACATCTCTCTGTCCCTTCAAGCCCATACCTAAGGCAACAAACAACAGCCTGAGTGTACATAGGAGTATGTGGGCAGGTTTCAAGCTGCATGTGGCCCATCTGGGAGCTCTTGCAGAGGAGGTGTGAAGTCCATCAGGATGGTGTCCAGTTTATAAGGGTGCAACAAATTGGTGCCAGGCACATGTCCCAGTTTCCTGCTGTGACAGTGGAAAGGAAGCCCAGGTAACTCCTGATGTTCAAAGTAAATGCCAGGCAAGAGGCAAAGCTGTTTTCCAGGGAGTTCAGTAGAGTTGTTAACACAAGTTGCACAGTCTAAAGCTTTGACAGGAACAGGGTAGAAGAAGGAACCAAACTGAAAGGCACAGCTTTGGGTCAGAGCTCTGCAAACATGGGGAGCTGTTCTTCAAACAGGGCTTTCTCCTGCATCCCTACTTAACCCTTGTGGGTTGTGTCTTCTTAGATATCTTTTCATTTTTAAACATCCACATTGCATAGTTTGGTGCTATGGATGCAACATTATGGACCAGAAACCTATTCTGCAATTAATGTTAGTTTTCTTCTCTTTCTTGCAGGGGGAAGGTGTTCAACAGCTCCGAGAGGCTCTGAAGATTTTAGCTGAGAGGGTATTAATTCTTGAGCACATGATAGGAATTCATGGTAAGCGTCGCCAAGGTTTTCCTTTCTAGAGACCCAGGGGCTCTGTTGATGGTTAAACACCCTTCCAGTCTCCTGAGCTCTCTGCCTGCTGTCTCTTTAAGGCAGGTTCTCAAAACTAGGTACCCACCATGACTTAGAGGGTGCTTAGAGCTGTTGAGGACCTCGAGCTTCCACCAGCTGTACTGCTTACCCTGGCTTTGGGCACAGGTGAAATGACCCTTGCAGTGATTTTTGTTACAGTTCAGACAGCCAAGTCACGAGCAGCAGCTCAAGCCATGTGGCACAGATCATCTACCAGCTTCCCAGGGAGCTGCTTGTTCAAGTCTTTAGGCCAGATCATTTAATCCTGTTAACAGCATCTTCCAACTGACTTGAACACCACTGAGCCTTGTGCAGGGAAAGCCCAAACATGCTGCAATGTCACCCTGAGAATCAGTGACCCCTGAGTATTTTGTGATTGGAACTTACATAAAACCTAGTTTCACAATCAGGTTTAAAGAAAGTCCCACATGTTCCACATTCAGATAGGTTTTTAAGTGACCTACTGAGGCTGTTTGCTCTCCCACCACTGGTACAGTGTGTACATCATCCCTTAGTGACTGTGTTCTTCCCTTAACCACAGCATGGTCTTGGTAATTGGCACAGGCCAGACCTCTCCCTTTGGGCTACCTGAAGATCAATTCCCTTTCAGCTCCCCAAAACTGCTGTGCCACTTTCTGCCCTTCCAGAAACACAACAGAGACAACATGCTGTTTGGATCTGTTATCCCAGCCTGAGCAATAAGGCTGTTCATTGGCACTGGCCAAGTCCCAGAGCACTTTCCTGTCCTACACACAGAACACCTCACTCCTCTGAATTGAGCTGCTCACCCAATCCCCAGTGGATTGACATCCACTTGTATTAGGAAGTGGCCTTTGGATATTGTTTCAGCCTAGGAAAATGCCAAATAGCCAAAATGCCCAGCAGTTCTGCCTCACTGCACAGAAACAGGTGAACTTCAGGCAGCACCTCAGGGCCCACAAGCCCCTTGTGGAGCTGGAATTCTGTTGGACACTTCAAGGCTCTGCCAGTATCAAGGCATGGTGTTCTGTTGGACTGGGCTGGTGCCTGCACTGCCCTGCATTGTTCAGTGGCCTCGTGGCTCCTGGAGGAACAGGGCAGGGTGTTTACAGGATCTAGGGCCTGGACCTCCACTGGCTTTTACTTTATACCCTCACTTATAATAGTAGAAAGCAGAAAGTGAGCTCTTGAGGAAGCTTGTGTAGATACTGGGACTGGGGCTTACCTGTTTGTTACGTTCTGTTTGGAAATACAGCAGCAAGCAAGGCATGTGCTGCTGTTATTTTGAAACAGTCATTTCAGCAACTCATTTTATTGACATAAATGTAGTTTCTGTTACCTCTTGGGATGGAGATGACTTATTTATACCCATGTGTAGCTCTCTATCAGTGTAACTGCATCAGCAAAAATGGATGTATTTTAATTGTGCACTTTAGTTAAGGTTATATTTAAACACCTATATGGTATGATTTCAGTTTCTTTTTGTCCAATAATTGTAGATAATTATATTCTTACTCTGTGCTTTTGAAATAGTCCCATTCTTTAACTTAACAGGTATTTGAGGCCCTACAGAAATACTGTTTAGAAGGGGAACTTGGAAAGTAAGGCATTTTTAACTTATGCAAATATGTTCATCTTTGTGTATATGGTTAAAAACCTCCCAAAAAACAAAGAGAAAAAGACATAAAATAACAAGAAGTACTTAACTTTAGCACATACCTCCCTGCACTGGAAGGCACCAGAGGTTTGACTCAGCCAGCACCAACTCTGTGGTCGTGTTCCCACTGTAGGTGTGAAGGGTTTGACCTCAGGTCCTGGCCCAGCTCAGCCCAGCTTTAAAGCCCCACGCAGAAATGCCAATCCCATGTTCTCATTTTCCTAAGAAACTTCTCACTAAATGTGGTTTCCAAACCCACAACCAAAGCAACAAGGCAAAACAGTCCAGCAAACAAACCCCTGCTCTGCAGTGGGAGGGCAGCCCCAGATGATCTGGCCCAGCAAAGCCACCCGGAGCAGCCCAGCCCTGTGGGCTGACAGGGTTTGGTGCCCACGGACACGACACAAATCCTCCTGCAGCCAAAGGCTCCCTTGAGAGGGAAACACTGCCTTGTGCGATCAAACCAAGGCTGGCAGCCTGGCTGGGAAGCTGGGATCTTGGCAGGGAAATGCACAGACATCCAGCTCGGAAGGCAGAGGAAAGCAGAAATTGGGGCATTAGGAGCTGTGAGGCAGCATGGAGCCATCAGCAGCTGTGGCTGAAGAGGAGCCTAGTCCAGGGAATATTTCGCTTTGTGGGGCAGGTCACTGCAGGACAGCAGGGTGGTGTTACCTGAGGCATTCCAGGAGAAGCTCACACCTATTCCCAGCTACGTTGCTAATTTGGCTGCAGCCTAGGGTGGATCAATCCTTCAGTGCCTCGAAACATCCTCCTTTCTCCAAGGAGGGAAATGGTCCTTAAACCCCCAGGAGCATCAATTCCCAGGGAGCACCCGGCCTCATCCTCCAGCACAGGAGTCTGGGGGCAGTGCTGAGGAACTGCTAAAGCCCAACCAAAATTATGAACAACAAAAGAACAGTGTTTTAGAAAGGAAACTACAGCTGAACAGGGCCATGTCCAGGATGAGCACTGACCCCAAAGAGCTTAGGCAGAGCAGAGGGCAAAGATCTACTGCAGGAGCAGTGTGATGGCAGCAGACACAGCTCCACAGTTGCTTCCTGGATGGAAAGGCAGCAGGAGGGACCACTCTGCTTCCAGGAGAGGTATCACTTGGAGGGGCCCCTCTCTGCCTTCCTTAGCCTCCCCCGTTAAATAGTGCTCTCCCGTGACTTTCTCTCCTTACAGACTCTTTGTCTTCCATTGAGCCAGGCTCTGGACAGGATGTGATCCCGGGCTCCCCTCTGAGAACCAGCATCAAGATCAAGCGTGGTGGCCCCCGGCAGCCCCAGGCCTACCAGATCCTCTCCTCGCTGCTGGAGGACGGCGAAGCCCGAAGGAGAAGCAACCGGATGAAGTAGGAGCATCTCCGTGTCCTCCGTGCCCGCTCACCTCTTACAGATACAGATACAGTACCCCAGTGCTTGATTGCAGAGTGCCAATGACGTGGGTAGGAGGCTGCAGTGTTGGCACCTGGGTTTCCTTTCCTGGCCAATGCTGTGCCCTTGTTGCAGGGAATGTCTTATCCATAGCTCAGAGAGGGTCTTAAGAGCATTTTCCTTGATTTTGTTGGTTTGCCCTTGGAATACCAGCTGGTAGGTATCTCAGAAGCTGCCTACAGAAATGACACCTCCTGGCTGTGTCTCAAGAGTTTAATCCTCCCCTTGTTTCCTCACTGCCCTTGACAGTGACTCAGTAAAGCCCTGCTTAGCTGGCGAGACGATCCATCCCACCCAGACTCAAGCCAAGCCTCAGCCTTGTCCCATGGTCTAGTTGGAGGCATCTGCTTTTATTTCATGTGTTGGTGTCATACTGGCTTCCAGGTGAAGGTATAACTTCCACAGGCCACAAAAGTGTGACCTGCAAGGATTTCTTTTAAGCAAAAAACAAGGTAGAAAGTTTCAAAAAACATTTAAAAGTGTTACTCTGAAAATCCAGGTGACTCTCTGGACTTGAGCACCAAAATCTTGGCTTTTCATGTTGCTAATTGCATGTGAGTGACATTATTTCTATTTGTGGTTGGCTAAACAAGGACTTTTGATGCAAATGTTCATGGCAACATTGATTTTCTATCTATCCTCAGTGAGATTAGACTGTTCCTGTGAAAATATAGAGCAGTTTGCATGAGATATGATGGAATTGTGCAAGAATTTTCCCATACTGTGTTTGGCTTGTGCATACATCCAGAGATAATTAATTTAAGTGGTGGCAATAACTATTCACAGAAAAGGATATTTTGCAATAGTTTCCTAATCCTACAGCAATAAGGAAAAATGTTTTCACAGTGTTTTGTTTTAATCTTGTGAGTAAATCCTTACCATTTGAATCTGGAGACAGTGTAGTAGCAAACCACAGCCTAAGGAATTAGTGTCTTGTCAAGAGCTTATCTTGCACAGGGAGTTAAATACAGAGTCATTTTCCTTTTTGCAAGAACTTGTTATTTTAGGGGAAGTACCAGCTTCCAGGTTTAAGGAGTTGAACCTGCCCTTCAGTGACAAATGAATCACTACACCTGCTGTGCTAACCAGTTTGGACAAGCTGAAGTCATTCATGTAGACAGTGATTTTTGTTGGAAGGGTGAGATTAATCAACACAACTGATGGCACTATTTTTTAACTCCCCTGTTCTGACAGTTTTCAAATCCAGCCCAGGACAAAAGTGATCAAACTGAGTTTGTGTTTCTCCTCAGTCAGGTCCATTGGTGCCATTGTATCTGGTTCCTGTGCAAGACAGTTTGTCTGAACAAGGTGAGCTGTTCTGCTACAGAATTTCTGTCCGAAGCTCTTGCAAACACCAGCACTGTCCATGTGTTCAGCAGCACAGCCAGAAGCCTGTGGTTCACTGGAAATGAGGCTAAAAATGGGCCAGCCCAACTTTAGCCACACATTAAACTGCTTTTCCTACACTGTAAACATGGTAACCCCACAGAGACATCCAACCCAAATGTTTCCTGGCATGTTGAAAATGAGCAGCTTACAGGCTGCTTCAGGATGGCTGAATTCACTGTATGTCTTCCCTTGGTTTGCTCTTTAGAAATCCAGCCAGAGATCCCAAACGAAGTGAAACAGCTGAAGTTGATGCTGAGCACTCACCAGGAACCTGTCTTTGCTGCCATGGGTTAGGCTGGCTTGGGGGCAGCAGGAATTCCTGTCCTTGCCCTGCTTTTGCATCCTCCCTTCAAAGAAACAAGTCCAAAGCTTTGCAAAAGTTTCTTGCTCTGAGTTACAACTGGAGTGTTACATAGTCAGAAGACAAGAAAACAAGTGCCCAAATGGAGCAGGTTATTGACCTCAAGTTGTCATCCTGTACTCACAATCCTTTTTGGGAGAACGAAGTGAAGTCCCTTGGCAAGCATCTTAGTTTCAAACCCAGCATTAATTCTACATCCAGTGTAACTCTAAGGACAAGAGGTATGCGGTGCTGCACAGAACCCACGTGGCAGCTGAGCATGGTGAGCCACTGGAGCATCCTTGGAATAATCTTTCCATTGAAGAATTACATGTACCAAAAAAAAGATGTTTCCCCATTTACAGGCTGATTACTGTGTAGGAACTGGGAAGTACTTGGTTACCTCTTTGTTGAATCGGGACCATCTTGGATCACATGGACACTCCAAGACATGGCTGGTGTCTTCCAGGAGATAAGTCCTTGTGCCAACCAGTTGGTGTTGGAAAATCTGGCCCTGGAGACTGAGGAGAAATCTCAGGTCAGTGTAAACTTGTACCCTGGGCAGGTTGGTGCTGTTGTTGATGCCCCATTAACAGCGTGTCCTCACAGCAGTTTCAGGAACTAAACCAAACCAAAGCAGTCTTTAAAAAGGGAAATGGTGAAATTCAGTTTCACTGCTCCTGTAGCTACAGGGTTGAGTTTGGGGAAGAGGGAGCACAGTAAGGCCATTCTCACTTCCCTGACATTTTGGAGGATTCCCACTGAACTGAAAGAGAAATCTTTCTGAGTTTGTCTTCTGAACTCAAAGCTACTGCAGGAGCTTGGTGAGTGCTAGTGCATTAGTCACTGCTATTGCTAAGACATTCATATTGATGAGAGGTTTGGATTTAATGCTATTTAAAACAAATTACTGGCAAGATGAAAGGAAAATTTAATGGAAGTTGTTTGCAATTAAGTCAGCTGTCAAAAGGCTGGTTAGGTTTGGGTTGAGACCATTTTAATTGTTGATGTTTCCAGATTTCTGCATGAGCTATGTCAGTTTTTCTCCCCACAGTCCTTGCTGTCTTTAGCTCCACCTCTCATGGGGTACTGTATCTTTAACTGGGGGGCAGTAGGATTATACCCACTGGACTTTCTCTCTCCACTGGGGTTTCATTCCTCTCTGCTTACACAAGGGTTGGCCCACCCGGTTGTGCCAGCTCAGTTTAATTATGTTCTAAAGGTGAACACAGCCTCGCTCACTGACATTAATGCTATTGATGACTAAGAAACCACTCCAACCACATCTTCCATCATAGGCAGGAGATCCTGAGGTTCATTTCAGCCAGGGCAGATGATGCTTCTTGCCATGTCTATGTAACTTAGAGAGGGGATTTATTTTGAATGCGTGCTCATTTAGAAATATATTTTAATTGAAATGTTTAGTGCTTTATCTTACATACATACTGTGCAATACCATAGTGTGTTCTTTTCCTTTATTTTTTTTTTCCTAAGACTTTTTTGAGATTCTTAATGTTTGTTTGAGCTCCAGTGTGTTTCTGACCTGGATCAGTTCTGGTAGCAGTAACGTGTTCTCCTTGCCCTGAGCTAACCAGAAGCAGCACATTGCACAACCAAAACTCTTTGCAACTCGTGCACCCTCACGTTCACCAGCAATCTGGTACCCTGGGAGGCAGGGAATGCTTCTCTCCAGAGTACCTAATTTGCACTTACTGTAAGGAGTTGATAGCAACCCAGGGAAACAGGAATCAAACACAGAGAAGAGCCCTCAGTGCTCCCACCAAACTCCACAGCCCTTTTGCCAAGAGCTTCCACAGGATCAGGCCCGTGCTGGGGCTGTTTGGTGGGGCAGAACAAGTGGCTCCCCAGGGGCTTGCTGGGCTCCCTGCACTCAGCCATTGTAATGTAGGACCCTGAGCACTGTGACAAAGGTTCTAAAAGACAATCAGCTTCTGGAATTACTTCTCGTTACAATTATTGGAAATCCATCCTCCTCCACGTTTACAGCTTCTGTCTTACTCAAGATGACATTCCACTGGGGGTTTGGGGGTCTAGGGGGTTAAACTACTCACAGTCTTAGTGATTTCTTGGTTTCCTGTGAAACCAAGGGCTTCAAAGGTGCTATGATTGTCCACGAAGCACATTCCCAGCCACACAAGGAAAGGGTAGCTTTTCCACTAGTTATTTTACACAGTACCTTTTTTATTTATATCAGTGTGTTTCGTTTGTGTGCAAATGGTCCTGGCTTCTCTCATGGGGATCAGTTCTACAACCATTTGGTCTTTTATAGGGCAGCCATACACAGTATCTTGCAATCATGTGTAATTTCTTAACTTAGAGCAAGAATAAATCTCGTCTGACAGGATGAACTCATTTATGGCAGGCTTTAATGTTTGTTGTAAACACAACCTGTTTGTTCCACCTCTTGCATGGTTACTTATCTGTTTTCATATTGCTATGTTATTGTTCCAAATATCTATTTCTCTTTATTTGCTATGGGGTTTGTTACTGTATATGGAATGTTTTGTATTCAGCATTTTCTTATGGAGCAGAGTGGGAACAGTATTCAAGGACCCACAAATACCAAAGACCTTTCATGTAATGCACTGAGAAATAAACTTACTGTAAATGAATATCATGTCAGGTGTCCTCTATTTACAAAGTTCAGGGCAAGTTCAAGCAAACTGCAGCCTGAAATCAGGGCAGCTACTTTTCCTTCCTGCCATCTCAACTCTCTCTGGTTGTGTGTTTACAGGTCTCTTCAAACACAAGATGTACCTGAAGGTCCTGCTTCTGGTCACCTTCCTTGGGGTGGAGGGGCAAAAAGGGCCCCCTTTTCCCTGCCCTCAGGGGGACTGACTCCTTTGCAGATGCTGCTCCACCAGGTTTGAGATCAGCCTCTAGGACACACTTAGTCACACCAGCCAAACACAGGGCACGTCCTGCCCTCTTGGTGGGGTGTCCAGTTCCTGAGGCAGCCCAGGGGAGCCTCCAGGGAACGTCACCTTGGAGCATCTGGCTTTGCATTGCAGAGTGAGGCACCACCTGGACCTGGCACATTCTTCCTGCAGGAAGAACCCTCCTTTTCCTGCAGGAGTTTTCTGTCAGTGCAGATCCAGGACCTGCACAGCTCTGCCTTGGCTGAGAGAGGGCACTCAGAGGACAGGGTGGCTGCAGCAGAGGAACAGGCCAGGGAGAAGATTCTGTAGTGCTTCATAGCATGAGTTAAAACCTGTTGTTTTCTTCCTCCCAAGTTTCCTCACAGCTCAAGGAATTGGAGTTGGCTCAGCTAAGACAGCAAGGGCTGCCCAAGCTCCCTCCCTGAAATCCTCTGGAACCTCCTGGGTGTTTCCCTCCTCCAGCAGTGGCTCCCTTTGGGTGCTCTCTGAATGTGTCCCTGGGCTTGTGGAGACCCCCAGAGTCCTCATCTCGTGTGACAATTCAAACTGTCACAAGAGGATTTGGGTAGGGACCTGTTCTACCCTTCTTGCACTGGGAACAATGCCCCATTTGGATGCCACACCTCTGCTTGCAGAGGAAGGCTCTCCTCTGCGGGAGCTGGAGGAGAGGACCTGGGCTCTTTCTGTCACAGAGGTGCCAGTTCTGGTTTCTGAGTTTGTTTCTTGTATCCTAACGAAAACCAGAGATATGTAAATCACAGCCAGTTTTCCCCCACTGATCAGATTACACTCAGATATGCAGATATCAATAGTGTAGCAAAGGCTAAGCCTTGTAAACACTGAGAAATGTCCACAGAGTCAAGGCCTCTGCCTCAGACAGCTTTTTGCATCACTGATGAGGACACACTCAAGGTTACTTGATGCCAAACATTCCCATGCAGCACTTCTCTAGGTCTCTCAGGGTGTATTTATCTTGGTTTTTGAGTCCTAACACCTCCAACTCCGATATATTTATCCTTGCAAAAAGTCCTCTGAGGGAAGGCAGTTCTGTTAATCACCACTGTACAGATTGGGAGTTGCTGGATAAAAGGCTAAATTAATTTCTTGGGACATTTGTGGCTGTGCTGGTCTGCCAGGCACCAAATTAGCATCAGGCCCATGTTGGTCTCTGGGCCATTATGGCCACTGATGGTAATCAGAGCAAGGGGAACCCACTTCTCCTAACACTTAATGCAGCACGAGAAAATCAATGGCAGAGGGGAACAGATTGAACTTGCAGCAGGAGCTGATTAAAAGAAAACTCTGTATTCACAAACAAAACACTCTTGGAGTTCTCTGCCTTAACTCTTCGTTAACCACCTTCTCTGCAGCAAGTTGCTCTACACCTTACTTTTTACAGACAGAAGGCCTGAATGCCACAGCAAGAATGGCTCCAACCACTCACACAGCTGGAACTGCCTGCACAATTCAGCCTGGGGATGGGGAGATCAGTGAGCCTGAAAGGGAACAAACTCACCCTGAACTTCCCAAGCACCACTATGGCCAGAAAACCACTCTGTGGGACTGTGCCAAGGGAAACCTGATTTATGTGTAACTGGATGCAGTTAATGTTCAGCCAGTACCATTCTATGACAGCTAAACTTTAGACTCAGTCCAGAAAACACCTGGCTGAGAGCTCAGCAGAGCACAAAGGGATCCTGGCAGGCACCTGCAGCCTCAAAAACCTCTTCAGAAAGGGATGGAGCCTGGGTCTACCGGGTGACAGGAGGATGTGGGTTTACTGGAAGGAAGATCCTGTCTCAACAAGACTACATCAAGGAAGTCAGAGTTTTTAATTCAGTAGCAAAAGAAGAAGTAGAAAATCTCACCACAGGTAAGAAAAGAGCATCAGCATCTGTTTAGTGGCCACAACCCTCCCTTTCGTGGCAGCTGGAATAATGTTGGAGATGCCACAGTTACAGACATGGGGTTAAGAAGACTGGATGAAGAACAACTTCCAGCTCAGAAAGGGTTTTCAGCACAGGACTAAATCAAAGCAAAAAGATCCATAGCATGGAACCCCAAGAGATGTCACAGGAGAATCTGAGTCCCCACACAGGGATCACTTGCGAGGAGTACGTGACATGGGAACTTGGCTGCCTGGTTCCTTCTGCTCAACCAGTCTGACTAACAGCAAAGGGACACGAAAACATCCTCCCCAACTGCTCCAACCAGTTACCAATTCCAAAAAATAGCTAAAAATCCTGACAGTAATAGAATCAAACTCAGCATCTGCTGCAGATATTGTGAAATAAATTAGGGAAGTAATTAAGACAAACCTATGCAGCCTTGCTGTGCACATAAAGGAAGAGGTGAGTCTCAGTAATCACTCTCAAAGATACTAAATTAATCCATTTGATCATATTCTGAGAGCTGCCTTCACCCAGGGATGAGGACAGTGATATGTTGGGGAAAAACAGCCTGTTTTACTGGATTCAGGAATACCTATGCAAACAAGCCAACTGCTCTGCACAGTTAATGGTGGGCTGGGTCCCCTCTCTGTGACTGCCCAGACCTTCAGCCTGCTTTGAGACAGGCAGAAGTGACAAGGGAGAGCCCATCTGTTGGGAAAACATCACTCTCAGAAACCCTCCCTGGCAGATGAACTCAGCAGACTGGTTTCCCCAGGTTTCAGGGAGCCAACTGCCCTAAAATCACCCCTAATTGATGAAGAAGCTGTGCAAGCCTCAGGGAGGAGCCATAACCAGGCTCCAGGAGAGCTGACACCACAGCAAACCAGGCAGGAGCAGCCTGGGGGGCCACCCCAACCCCATCCCTCTGCCCAAGGCAGGATCAGCTCTGCCACAACCACAACATCCCCACAGATGTTGCTTGTGCTGTCCCCAGGGCTCCTCAGGCAGCCCCTTTCCCTCTGCACCATCAGGCCATTGCTGATGCACTTGAGTCCTTGATTTCTCACCCACCCTCAAAGGTAGAATAGTTATTACACTACTACTGTAATTGTTTTACAACAATGTTCATCATCTGGCAGCCACCTCCTTCCACCCCACACTGGTTTCTCCTCTGGGCTAAACCAGCTCAAATGCCCTCCCTCCTCCACTCCCCCCAGTATCTCAGGGCACTGGTGCTGCTCCCTTCTGCAAGATTTGGGCAGAGGGACCAGTGGTGGCCTTCCCATTGCCATATAAAGCTGATGGATTTGTGTCTTCCATCCTGTGATCTCCTCCTGCTTTACCTGCCACTACACTGATGCCTTTTCCACAGTCACAGGACCCTCCCTGCCAACAGGCCACAGCTCCTGAGCTGCCCTGGCCCAATTTAATTCTTTCATGAAAACCCACTGCCTCTTCCCTGCTCAGCCCAACAACTTCTCTTTGTTCCTATCAAATTTCACCTTTTTTTTCCAGACTCTCTTAGTTACGCTCAGCTCGTACTCTAATCCTGCAGTGCACACCAAGTCCCTCCCTGTCTGATGTTATCTGCTGATTTAATGAACAAATCCACCAGATTCTTGATGAAACCAATAAAAAAAAAAGACTCAAAGACAGCAATAAGCCCCAGAGAGCCCCAGGGCAGCCACCTACCACAGCTGGCAATTCCCTGGGAACTGGAATTCCACCAGCTTTGTGTTTTCCCTAATGGGGCTTCTGTGGCCCTTGTTGTACTGATTCCCTTATGAGAGTGATGCAGAGTTTCCAAATCCGTCCTAAAATCAAGATAGATGTCATCAACCTGTTCCACGATATCCCCACAGCCTGTTGCCCTGTCATAAGAACAAAGGAGGTTTATCTGACTTGATTTGTTCTTGACA
Source organism: Anabacerthia variegaticeps (assembly GCA_035583185.1). Classification (NCBI taxonomy): domain Eukaryota; kingdom Metazoa; phylum Chordata; class Aves; order Passeriformes; family Furnariidae; genus Anabacerthia; species Anabacerthia variegaticeps. The sequence goes on along the minus strand of JAWWEW010000048.1, from coordinate 7,321,749 downwards.
AATCCTTGTCAGCTGTTTCTATTCTCCTTATTATCCCACAGGTGCTCACACGCATGTCGTTTAAACTTGTGCTCCTGAATTTCCTGGGGTTGAAATCAAAATGTTCTGTAATTTCCTGGCACTTCTAGACCTCCTTTCTAGGCACAGGTGTTTCATTTGCTCTGCTGCACTTTCGCAGTGCCTTCAAAAGTTCTCCAAAGTAGCTGATAACACAACAAAGCTGCAGTTACACCCATCACCTCCTTACAGCTCTGCAGAGAGCTCTTCAGGCCTTACCAATTCGAAAATTTCTCATGGTTGCCTTAAGTGATGTAAAAAAGCCTATTTAACACTTCAGCCTGATGGGTTCCAGGCTTTCCCACACCACAAAGCAGCAGAAGGGTCCCCCCAGGGGGCTGCTGACACCCTGATCCAGCTTCCAGCAGGAGCATCCTCTTTTGCACTCTGGGAGTGTTTAACCTCTGCTAGACAACTCCTTTCTTTCCCCTTCCATTCTCACTCAAGCAACTCTGCTTTACTGCTAAATGAATTTGAAGATTCAATATTAATTGATATTAAATTAATGCAATATTAAAACTCCTAAGAGAGAGCCCACCAAATCTTGGCTATGCTAAATAAGAAAGCAGCTTGACCCTTCTGTAAAATTCCAGCCTACTCCATCCCATGCTGCTCAGAAATCCTTCAAAGCTGTGGTGTGGCATCCTGTCCCTGCCTTGGTTCATGAGGAATAACCCTGCTCTCTTCCCCCCTTGTCCTGGGAGTTCCTCACTGAGGGTTCCCATGTCACAACACTCCCACAGCTGGAGCCACAGGCCCTTCCCTGAGCTGCTCATGTGTGGGATCCTTCAGAAATCCCTGCCCTGATCCTGGGATCCATTGGTTTCTCCAGGCAGCCACCAGCCCAGGGCAGAGGAGACCTCCCTTTCCCAAAGCAGTCCTGTGACTGGCTCATTGCAATCCCCAAGCAGTACAGTCTCCTAACCCCAGCTTCTCCCTGGCCTCTTCCCAACTGCAGGCAAGGAAAAAGGACAAATCCTACTTAAATGTTACAACACCACCTAAAAGCAAGAAAATTAGTACATGCCAAGAGCAGCCAAGTATGGAACAACAAGGAAGGAGGAGTGGGAAAAAGGAGATGGGGAAAAATTCCTTCTGAGTGGCTCAAAGAGAGGAATTTCCTAAGAAACTTTTTCAACCTGTTACATTATTTTCCCTTCCCATCTACAGTGTTTGCAATATAATAAAGCTCTGTACAACATCCCTTGAACTGGCCTGGTGTTGTCCCCAGCAAGCCCTACAAAGCTGCTGTGTGAAGCAAGCTGTGCAGCACAGCTTCCCAAATCCCACAGCAGCTCTGGGCCATATCCCCTGTTCCCAGCACTGCCCTTGGGTGCAGCTCAGGGATGGGCAGTGGCAGACACAGCTGCTCTGCCCACTCTCCATGCACTGTGGTGCAGAGCTGGCTCCCTGGGGCTCAGGAACTGCCCACAATGTGCCAACCCTGGCACTCCAAAAGCAGCGAGACCTTCCTGTCCTGGCACCTTTGGTCTGGGAAGGACCTTCATCCATGTTCAATACTTAGCCAAAAATAGCCAAAGAACCTCTATCCATATTTACCATGACCATTAATAACCACCACCCCAATTTACCCTAATAACCACTGCCACTAATAAACACTACCCCTAATTACCACTACAGCAAATAAGCACTACCCCTAATTTCCAGTACCACTAATAACCACTACCACTAATTAGAAATACCCCTAACACAAACCCTAACCCTAATAACCACTACCCCTAATCACCACTACCCATAATTAACCACTACTGCTAATAAACACTACCACTAATTACCACTACCACAAATTACCAGTAGCCTTAACACTAAACATAAACCTAACCCTAATTACCACTACCTCTAATAGGCACTAACCCTGCTAACCACCACCCCAATTCACCACTGCAAAAGCAGCAAGACCTTCCTGTCCTGGTACCTTTGGTCTGGGAAGGATCTTCATCCATATTCAATTCTGGGCCAGGAATGGACATTTTGGGAGATGGGCTACCCCTGAAAACAACTACCTGAAATTACCACCACCCCTAATAATCACTAACTTTAATTACCACTACCCCAATTTACCACTAGCCCTAATAACCACTACTGCTAATTACCACTAACAAATTACCACTACCCGTAATAACCACTACTCCTAATTAGCACTACCTCTAATTAGCCCTACACGAAATTCATCTCAGAACATCAGCTCTGGGCTCAGCCCTTCTGGTCCAGAGTCCAACCTTCCCTTACAGGACTGAGCTGACTCACAACATGCCCATAGTGGTGAGCAGCTCTTTAGTATGTGACAAGGACAGCAATTACAAGTTAGACCCTGTTCTAGGTGTCTTCCCAGGGATTTCCAGTGGGCAAAGGAGCCCTAAACAAACTTGTGCCCATTGAAGTGCATCCACTAGAAGGGAGGGATGTTATTTGAATTAGAGTTCTGAACTATCATGTATCTGCAAGCCAAGTATAAAAGTGAGAGCTCCACAGCTCTTTCTTCCAACCACCAGTTTCATGTTGGGTGCGAGATCTGCTTAAAGAAAATTTGTTCATAAATCTAGGAAATAAGCACAGGCTATAAAAATAATGAAATCCCCATTACAGCAGCAATTCCAAAGGCACCTCAGGCTGTTAGCTACTAAAATAGTCATTAACCAAAAGGGAGGAATTTTGTATTTTTTTAATATGTATATCTCAAACTCGGTTACTGCTCAGGGCTTCTACTATTTGCTGATACATCCAAAGGTAACATTTAAATTCCTTCTTTTCATTGCTGTAGTTGTTTTCAAAACCAGAAGCTTTTAAGAGCCTGGATTGTGCTCTGTGTGTACTGAGAACGTTCAGAGCCTGAGGCTTCCCACTGCCTTGTAATGGCTCTGTGAGATCTTCCCCTTCACTGTGCTTGCTGGGAGCAGGGTCCTCCCGCACAGGGAGGGTTTTAGAGAGCACTGAACACTGGGCATCTCCCCTCTTCAGCAAAGCAACCCTCTTGCAGGTGTTTGTGCCACTCCCAGAAAGCCAGACATGCAAAGGTCTCCCAGTGTCACTGTCTCCTCGAGGAGCACAGTTTGGGGTGGCTTAACAAGAGCCTGTCCTGCATTTCTGCCTCCCCCTGGGTGGCTTCAGGGAGATCTCCCTAAAACAAAGCTGCAGCCCTCAGTGGGTCTTCTCAAAGTCCCAAACCGAGAGATCAGCCTAAAGTTTCCTATCAAAATCATAGCAGATAAAAGAATAAAAATGGTATTTGATACCTGTTGGAGACTTCATGGAAAAAAATAGGGTCAGAAGAGGTCAAGCATATAATCCTCTAGCTGGCTCCTCTGTGCAACTCAGGCCACAGAAATTCATCCAATTATTGCCTTAAGCCCAACATTTTGTGGCTAAATTGGACCAATCCTTTTCAAAAGACTTGTTGCCTGGAATTAAGAGTGCACATTAATGGGCTATCCATGCTGCCTTTCAGCAAGCCATAACAATGCTGAGAGTGCTCTGTGGCTGTGGTTAATTCCCACTGCTGGCAAAAATGTACACCTTCTGCTTTGACTCTCTCCTGTTTCAACCACTGGCTGCCAACCCTGTTACACTCTTGTTGACTAGATTGAAGAGTTCTCTTCTCCAAGAATTATTTTCTCCATCTAGTCACTTAAAGACTTTTTAATCTGCTTTTTGTTAAGATGAATGGATTTTAGCTCAGCTGTTCCCAGTGATGTTTCTCAGCAGGGGTTCTCAGATAACTTTACATATTTTGATAGGCTTGTGGAGGAATTCCTTGATTCTTTTGCACCACGACTTCAGATTGATTCAGGCCCTCTGAAATTATCCTAAACTCAGGATTTCCTTGGTCATTTCAGATTATGCCCTTATCAACAAAGAGAGCAGAAATCACGAGCCCTCCCACACAAGATCTGCAGCCAGGCTTGGGAACAGGTATAAATAGTGTGGAGGTTTCTGGAAACCAACCCTACGAGCTGCTTCCTTTAGGACCTGCCTTACCAGGTTTGCAGGCCCTCAGAATGCAGCCATGGCTATGCTTTGCCACTGAGATTCTCACAGATCAACTTGGATCAAAATCAGAATGAGGGAAAAAACAACTCCAGGAAGAGTCATAAATATTTGAATCCACAAAACGCCCCAAACCGACCAAACTAAAGCCACACACCTGACCCCCAAGTTCAGCCAGAACAACTTCCCTTACACCAAACCATTAATATATCTTTCATGTGAACTTGTAAGCTGCCCCTACTATTTTATTTTAAATTCTGCAGCTATCCAGAGTCTGTTGCAGTGGTTTCACCCTATAGCACCCTGCAGGACTCCCAGAGAGCCATATATGCAACTAGAGCACTGAGCCTTTTGCCAGAAGGCTGCAATTCACCAACAGTCTGGCCACAAATCAGAAAGAGATGGAAAACATGAAATTTTGCTCTGCCAAGATGTCACTTCCTTTTTGTTACAACTACAAAGTCCAAGTCAGTTGCCAATGGCCATAGGAGTTGTCACACCACAGCTATAGTTGGAACTGCTACCCTCATGTTATAAACCACCCATTCCTGTGCCAACACACCTGAGGAACTGCAACCCTGACCTGTGGCTTTAAATCTTTTCAGCCATAAAAACAATGGATCTATTCCAAGTCAGCATCCCAAGCCTGGAAATCTCTTTTGGGTTGCACAAACAGAAATCAAGCCAAGGTGGTTGATGTTTGTCCTTCCTGATCTGCCCCACAGGGACTGAAAACGTGCTGAGGGCCTGCTGTGCCCTGAACATTCCATACATGCTCCACAGGAGCTCCATTGCTGTGGTGGGACCCAACACCTTCTGTGAGCCCATGTTCAGGTGAGGCTCAACAAATCTTCTCCATCACTCTGGACTTCCACCTAAACACCAACAAAGCAGCAACCACATGGACATTTTAGCTGTGGCTACAAAGGAGAAGATGCACGTTCCCCTTCCTGTCTGTTCCTCTTTCTTAAAAATCCTTCCTTGCTGCTCTTCCCTGTCAGGAGCCAGCTCTTCCCAACCCAAGGCTGGCCAGCTGGCTGAGGGAGCTGGGTGAGAGCTGTATGGCCCAGCTCCATCTCCAGTCAGTGCCCATATGTATAGCCCTGCACCCAATTCTGTAGAATAAATGTCTGGCTTATGAAAAAAAAAATGACAAGAGCAACAAAGCTCAGTGCAGCTGGACCATGGGCACTGGGGGCTCTGTGCCACTGCAAAGCTCTGGAATGTGTTCATCAGCATATCCAAATCATTTCTGAAAATCGATGTAGATACAGGCACACCCTTGTCAGTATTTCAGTCCGGAGACTTAGGAAATAGATGCGAAAGGATGTCTTGAAAAACAGAGCCCAGATCTTGCCTGAGAGCAAGTCCTTTGGCCTGTAATGATGCCCCAACAGGGGCAAATAAAACCCAGCTGGGCTGATGCTCATGCAGTTCCCCATGGCCATCCTGTGCCCACCACCTCCCAATCCTTCCCCACCCCAGCTGCCAATAAGAGCACACCCAGAGCCCCTGAGTCACTCTGCACAACACACTCGGGTTCTCCCATTAAGCTGGGAGGAAGCTCAAGAGGATGGTCTTCATTGTCCAACGACTTTGATTTTAAACTAAGGGAATTCCATAATGAGACAGGGCCATCCCCCCAGTGCAAGCTCACACCTCCTGAGTGCACAGGGAGCCCAGGGAGGACTGGAAGGCACTGAAATATGGCTCTGTTTCCCACACTGAAGGCACAGGTGACACACTTTTCCCCTTCCTCCTCCTCCTCTCATCATCCCCATCCCCAGCCAGTCTGTTCTACCCTGTCCCTCAATGTCCAAGATCCTTTTCCTCTGTCCCCCTTCTCCATCATCCTTCATGCCATTTATTTAACTCACTCTAGGGTGCTGGGGAGTTGCCACAGACAGAGCCCACTGAGTGTCTGGCCAGGGCGATGGGTGCAGGGCTGATGCTCACACCTCAGCATCCAACAAGAATAGAAAATGCCCCTGTCAGTCTCAATGCCTCGGAGACAGCCACTGCTGAGATACCTTCTGACAATGCTGCTCGGCTCTGATTAGCGTTCAGCTATCTGTGATCGTTTTGAAAAGCAAGAGCATTATGCTGAGCCCTTTGTTACCACCGAGCTTCAGAGGGCTGGGGGGAGGCACTGCAGCCCGGGCACAGCAGGCAGGTTTGCCCCTTTGTGAAGCTGCTGCTTGTTAAAGGCTTTGCAAGGCAAAATAAAAAATAATTTTAGATTTGGAAAAAAGAAAAAAAGGAGAAAGCAATTAAAATTAGAACTTCTAGATAATTCTCCCCCAATTGTCTTGGACCTCTCCTGGGCTTGCAACAAACCTTGCACAATCAATCTTTTGTCTTGCTTGTTTTTTGGTTTGTCTCTTGCTCATCACCCATAAACACGGGAGAGGGAGGAGGGTTTTGTGATAAAAGCCCAGGGTGTGTGAGGAGGCTGCATTTCTGATGCTCCTAATCTATTTCTGTTGCTGTAGCACAGGAAGACCCTGATCTCAGCTGGGATATGTGGCACACAACACACTAGACTGCTGAATAGGCAAGGCAACAGCACTCTCCATGTTTCACACATGGAGACGGGAGCAGAGGAAGCAGAAAGCAAGTTGCCCAAGGTGGAACAGGGAGCCTGAGTCAGAGCTCGCTGTCCCAGGGCCCAGAGTTTGACAAAAGCCCCTGTGCTGCAGATCTGCTGTGTGAGCTGTCACAGACCACTTAACCCTTCCAAGAGGTGCTTCTGAGTCCCAGCTGCCAATAGAGCAGGATGATCCCTCAGTGCCCTCCATGAGCACCCCATGCCTGGCAGAGTGCTGGGTTTGCCTGGGGTGGATTCCTCTAGGAGAGCAAAATATAGAGCCAATTAATTTAAAAATGAGAGGGAAGTCTCCTGTAGCATGCAGAGGGAGAGGGAGCTGGTCCATCCCAGTCATGGCATCAGGGGAGCAAGTGCCACAGGGTATTCATGGATGGTCCTCCTCAATGCTTCAAACAAGGCTTCTTCCCTCCCCAGCTCCTCCAGAGCCCCCTGGGTCTGCTTAGCTAGACCCTGTGATGAGCTGAGCTGATCTAGAACCACTGGGACAAATCACCTGCATCCTGGTGAGGAACAGCACTGCTCTCTTGTTTGTCCTTGGAATTATTTCAGGCTCTGTGAGGCCAGTGACATGTTGGATCCTCCAGGTTTCCCTCTGCAGCTGTGAGGTCGGAGCCTGAGGGGCAGGTTGTCTTCCCCAGCCACAACCCAGTGTCCCCAGCATGGCTGGTGCTCTGCCTGCCCTGAATTGTGGGACCACTGCTTTGCCTTCCCCTCAACCTTAATTTGTTAGGGGAGAAGAAGGCACAATCCCAGCACAAACCTGCTGACTGCAAGTCTTCCATATCAGCAGCAGCTCTATCACAGCCCCAGCAAATGCCTCCCAACTTTAATCAACTCCGTGAGAAAATTAAGCAGTAGCTTCCCCTTTTAGTTTATGGCTCATGAGAGGCTTTTCTCTGCCTCTAATGAAAAAATGAAGTAGGATTGCTCTCATTTTTCCTGCCCTCCATCTTCTTGTGCTCTTTTCACCTTGTTCAGCTTCTATGAGTGGCTTAAAAATGTCACTCCACTGCCTTCTAATTTGCCTGCTGGAATATTATTTGCCTCCATCACACAATTAGACAAACCCAAATCCAGCTCTGAGATCCAAGTGCTGCCCTCATGCAAACCTGCCTCCAAACACCACCTGGTGTTTCTTGGGGCATTATTTGTCCCCAAGGGCAGCAGGGACCTCAGGTTCCCCCAGCTGGCAGGCAGCAGCATTCCCAGGGCAGCAGGGGCTGCAGAGTGACCCACACTGTGCCCCATGTCTCCAAACCCTCCCCTCCCCTCCCTGCTCACTCACCAACTCTCCCAAACTGTTCCAGAGGGAATGAGGACACTGAGTGCACTGGGGAAGTGGAGCTGCCTTATGGGAAGAAAAAAGCCATGGCAGAAGAAATTGTGCTCGAAGCCAACAGAAAAAAGGTACCAAATTCAGGGGCAGCAGCCCTGGAATTACAGCACAGGATGGGGGAAAGGAGGGAGATGGTAAGGAAGACCCCACAGCTCCCACCTAAGTGTGTATCCAACTGCTGCCTTGATTTGATCCATAAAGCACATTGTCCTAAGCCTCCAAAGACCAATATTCCCACATCAGTAGGAAGCTGGAAACTCTTGCAGGATCAAAGGATGTTCCCCTTTGAGCCTGTGCTTTAGCTCTGGCAGGAGTGTGATTTGGGAAGAGTTGTGCTTAGTTAGGGTTGAAGGACCCAGGTTCCCTGAGCTCACAGCACATAAAAGTGTAACCTCTGCAGAGAATCCTCTAGGCCGACATTCCCAGGCTTTGGTTTAATGTGGCAAACCCAGTATCACAGTGGAAGGATTTCCTCTCTGAACCCATCACTCACTGACACCCCTCCCTGATTTCCCAGCTGAGCAGTGGTGGTAACCTCTCAACCCTGCCCTATCCATGCCAACACCATGTATGGGGAGGGGGCAGCATTTCTCCAGGAGCTCTCCTTGGGTGCCAAGGCCAGGAATGGTGTTCTGAACTACCTGGAGCCTGAAGACCCAGAGCACAATCACACCTACACAGTGAGGGATTGCTCTCTTTGCATGTGGTGCTACCAGGCTGCTTCACTCACAGGGTTTTACACATCAGCTTAACCATTACTGTCCAGGACACAGAGATGAACATGGGGAATGAGCACAAATGTTTTTCTAATCACAAAACTCAGACTGGCTAAAGAATTTTCCAGGCAGCTGCTTACTAGTACTATTTTCCTGGGAAGGGGTTTCTTTCTGTCCCTTGGTAAATGTTTCAGAGGATATATGGAGGGCAAAGAGACAAATTCAGGCTGGTTTTTTAAAATACTTTTGCTTTGAAAAGACACTTTGTTAGGAAATTAAACTAACACTACTTGTAAAATTCCTTTCAGAAAAGGCTGTACTACACAAATGATTTTAGCAAGCACAGGCAACCATTCACAAAACCCACAGGAAGAGTTTGCTGTGGTGCTGAATACCTTTTGGGGGGTACAACACCCCATTAAATCACACAGGGGCTCAGTTATTTCTGAGCACCACACTTCCCTGGCTTTTCCCAAAAGTGCAGATAACAGTATTTTGAAAACACTGTTAGAGAAGAATCAGGCCCAGATAAGTCAAGTGACTTCTTCAAAGGTTCACAGCAGAGCCAGGAATAAATACTGCCTCCCATTCATCCTGCTCCCACTGATACACTGCCCTTTCCCTGCACAGGAACCAGGATCACATGAACTGTCCAGCTCAAAGGGGAGGCCACAGGTCTGAAGGCTCTTGGAGACCTGGATTACCTACCCAGTGTCTCTGCAGTGCAGCTGAGCACTCCATGAGTGCTCCCCACTCCCCAGCACTGCAGCTGCCACATCCAAGGCACTCTTTCCACAGCAAACAGGGAAACTGCTCCTCCTCAATACCTGTTCCTCTCCCCCTCTTATTTCTCCAGGGAATGTTGCATGGATGCATGTCCTTGCAGCAAGGAACTTGCAGCTGAAGCCAGGCTCACTGGCAGGACAAGTGTGCTATTCCTCTGCCAACACTCCCACCAGGAAGGGTTCCCAGTGAGGGAGGCATCAGGTGCTGTGCCCTGCAGACCCCTCGGTGAGCCTGGGCTCCCACACCCCCTGCTGGAAGATGTGCTTAATGGGACAACTGCACAGGACAGTCAGGGTCATCTTGTGGCCTTCCTGGAAGCCACAGCCTTCCCTAAACCTGCCTTTACTGAACACAAGAGTCACCACCTTCTCCTCCGAGACAGACAAAGCCTGCAGGCATTTTGGGTACTGACCCCTCTTCCCGTGGAAGGAGAGCAGGCACAGACCTGCCCAGAGCTCAAAGCAGATGTGGGCAGTGTGGAACCCCCCAGCTGCCTGAGAAGAACTGAACAGCACATCTGAGCTTGGGACATTGCTTATCACACCAGCAGGTTCCACCCGAGCTTCTCAACACACACAGATCTTTGGTAGGAGCTTTGCAAACACAGAAATGCTGGTGCAGAGACAGAGGAGGAGCAAAACTCTGAGGCTGCAAGTGCATCCTCCTGTCGTGCCAAAACCCCAGCTGGTTTGTGTCCTGTGACACACCAGAGGGAATCTGAAAGCATCCCCTTGCAGCCACAGGCACACAGACTTGCTGGCCTCACTCACTCCCATGGGGCCACCAGGTGTGGGAACAAGAGAGACAGGGTCAGATGAGAGAGGGTGCCCCAAACCACCTTTTTGGTGACATTAATTAACCAGTTTGTCCTCCAGCCCGAGGAGCCATGGTCCTGGACAGCCAGTGGGATGTCTGTACCTGGCTCATGCACTAAAGGCTCTTCAGTGGTACTTTTGGGGAAGACAAGGAAAACCCACCAAGGTCTGGCTCTATTTTAAGGTTTAAGAAAAAAATAAATCTCTTTTCCAGACCTGCCTTTTGCAAGATGCTTCCTGTTATTTTTAACATGCAGAATATTAAATCTGTTTTGAAATATTCCCCCTGTAAAAGGAAACCTCCGAGCCCTTGTGCTACCAAGGTATAGGCTGACTTCCATCCTGATCATATGGATGGGGAACTGATGTCTGCCAGCTGAAAGGTGGGGTCATGTATTCCCACCTCCCAGCACTCCACAGCAAAGCAAAGCACATTAAAGCCCCTGTTCAGCTGCTGTGCTGGCAAACAGCAACTTCAAGTGAAGGCCTGAGGGGCTGCATTTATGCTAAATAATGCTTGAACTTCGGGAGGGAGAGGTCATTTCAGCTCCCTCCACGGCACTGCAGCTACACGGTCCATCTGGGAGCAGCATTTCACACATGATATTTGCCTCACACAGATGGGGCAGGCACTTCCAGCAAATTCACAACAAAACTGTGCTTTCTATCAGTTTATCAGCTCCCCTATTCTGAAGACATACGGAGAGGCTGGGAAATCTGCATCATGCACAGCTGAGATTTCAGTTTTCACTTGAGCTGGGGGGAATGGGATATTTTTACAATACTGGTTCAAATCTAAAATTAACTCTGTTGGTATCACACTTCTGTGTTCTGTGAATACTTAACCCATCTCCAGTGCTCCTAGAGTAAAAAATGTGTGCACATGCACAATTAAAAGCTTATTTTAATTACAAGCACCCTAGTACTCCTGGAAAAGGCAAGTTTCAGCACGGCATCCTTGACAGAAATGATCAAAATTTGCTTCCTCTTAGTCCTGGTAATTACCCAGGAAGGAACACACAGCAATACAGTGGGAGCTGCCAAGTTACATTTGCTGAAATTCACCCTCACATTCACTCTTTCTCAAAAGGAGCTTACAAATCAGAAATAAGTTGCTCTGGTAATTCATTACTAACTTCATATAACAAATAAATTTGGGCAAAACTGTTGTAATCTGCTTATAGAGAATTAAAAAAAGGTGAAGTGTGTCTGTTTTTCCTCCTACCATTTTTAATGGGGGGGAGGTTAAGGGAGTAATAAAATTTCTGGGGTTTCAATTTTTGCTAAAATAGAAACTCTCTGCATGTTTTTTGCCATTACCCAAAGGGTAGCTGATTGCTCTGCAGGCACTTGAGGTAGAAACCCTCTCTCCATTCCTCATCTCCAGAGCATCTCCCCAGCACATCAGCGCTCACCTCAACAGGTTTTAGCGCTCCTGGACCGAGGGATTTATCCTGCCAAAAAAGGAGCCACTGGGTGGAGCTGCGAGGCTGGGAACAGGTACCCAGCCCGGGGGAGCCTCTGCTGGACCCTCTGGGCTTCAAACCCATCGCAGGGTGCCATCCCTGCCCGGGCCAGGGGAGTTCTGCCCTCCCTTGGGCTGGCTGGGAGCAGTTTTATCTGTGTCCATGTAGCCATGGAATCACAGAGAATGGAGAAAATTTATTATTATATTATTTTTTCCACTCAGAACTCATTAGAAGAGAATCAAAAGTTTGCTTTCTCTGTTTAAAAAGAGAATTAAACCTGGCACCCCGGCCCTGGAGGACAAGCACAAGGACAGCAGGGGGACTCCTCCAGTGTGCTCCTCTGGGGGGTTTGGAGCCCTGCAGATATATCAGATGGGAGACCTGTCAAACCCCGGTGCTATCCCAGAGATTAATGCCTTACAAGCCTGCCTGCCTTCAGAAACCTCGCTGGGAACCTCATTGTGCTTTTGTTCCTGTCCTGCTCATCATCACCCCTGGTTCTGATCTTATCAGGATGCAGATGACATGCAGGATAAGCAGCAGGGATTTTCAAAGGTACTGAAGTGCAGCATTTTTTAGAAGTATCTGAATTAGTTGGCTGCTCAGCTTTTTTTCATACCTTCCCACCTCCCAAGCTTTGACAAAAGCAAGCAGAGGATTCCCTTTGCCTGTTCATGGCAGAAATGGGGGAAAAGTTAGACAGCAAAGGCTCTGTGCTGTTTTCCAAAAAGATGAGTAAGCTTCCTTTGGCTGCCCTGCCTTTTGGCTCCTCCAAGCTAATGCTGCTGCAGACTTCCTGTTAGATCCTTGATTTTATCAGATTATAACTTGTTTTCCCCTGGCAATGCTTTAATTCTTTCTACTGCATTGGGTTGTCATTGGCTTTTCTTTTCAGGGTCTCAGCCCTATTATGTAACAGCAGCAGGAAAAAAAAAAAAAAAAGGAAAAAAAAAGAGAGAGAGAGAGAAAAAGAAAAAATATTTCAGATCTGTTTCTAGTTCTGGAGAGGAGCCTTTGTGCACAATTACTCATCCAAGAGATTCAGCAGGTATAACTGCTTCCCCCAGGGGCTCCATTATATAATTGGATTTCAGCCATACAAATTAAATCCTATCTTACCCCTTAGTTAAGCCAGGCAGTAAGTATTTAATGCTAATATCCCTGACAACTATTGCAGAGCTGAAGCACAGAGCAGACAGATGCAGGCAATCTCTGCTGCAGGACCAGGGAGGATGAGCAAGGAGTGCACTGACAGAAAGACACCTGCTGTATTTTAAACACGGCTAAACTTCCCCAGGACAAGCTGTGGCATCAGCTGGGGCTGCTGTCTGAGTTGGAATGTGGTTATCCCTCCTCTTCCATCCTCCAATATCCCCATGTGCACACAGAGCACTCACCCCACAATGCACACACCTCAAAGGGCCACATGCCTAACCCTGTCTGAGTTTCTCTGGATGTCTCTGCTCTTCTTGTGCAACGTCTGAGGGAAGCAAATTTAGTAATATTGCAACTGAAGCCAAACACAAAACCAAGCAAAGAATGCCCAAATTAAAAAGAAAATCTCAGCCGAGTTACTCATTCATCTGCATTTTCTGCCGTGCTCTGCCTTTCCCCGGTGTGTTCCTGTTCCACAAAGCCCTCTGGGCAGAGCCCATCTCTTTGGGTGTCTGGTACATCAGTCACAGGGTTAGGACATGGTAATAAAGGAAAATAGATTCAGGGGAGGAGTTAAACCAGTCAGTCTGGTACCGTAATTGGAACATAATCTCATATTGACAGCCTTTAACACAGGATGTGCAGGGAACAGATGGCAGCACGCCAGCCCTCCATGGGCCTGCAAATACTGCAGAGATTGCCCAAGCCCAGCCCCTGCCCCTCATCTCTGACAGTGGAACCCCAAACGGGCCTTGAGCCACTCTCTGATCCTGGATAAAGCCCAGCAGGCTGCTCTGCTCCTGAGCCTGCTGTCAATCCAGCATTCCCGATGCCATCCATCATCCTTGATACCATCCAGCATCCCTGCTGCCATCCAGCATCCCTGCTGCCCCCCAGCACTCCTGATGCCCCCCAGCATCCCTGATGTCCCCCAGTATCCCTGCTGCCCCCCAGCATTCCTGCTGCCAGCTGCCTCAGGAGCACTCAGGGAGAGAGCTGGGACAGCATCACAGCCAAAATTCTCCACAGGCCATTGGTCCAAATGGTGCCAAACCTCTGGACAGCCCTGTGAGCCTCTCCCTGGGACAGCAGGCACGAAGCCACATCACCTCCAGTGCCAGGGACACCCAGCAGTGTCCCTCTGCTGCTGCTGCCACCCCCAAAAGCCTCAGTGGTGCAATTAACTCCACAGAACACGCTGCCAGTGGTGACTAATTCCTTCCTCCAAGCCCAAAGCCCTGAGCTAAAGCAGGTGAAAGGAGAGAAAGCACATTTCTCCCAGGACTCATCCCACAGTGTGGGGTGCAGACACAGGCTCAGCTTTCCAAGGGTGTGGAAGAACCATACCATGCTTCTTAGAGCTGCTACAGGAAGTTTAAATTGATTTTTCTCTATTTCAGCAATTAATTCCCATTAATCAACTTACTGTACAGTGCTGCACTATAATTCACAAGTTTTATGCATCATATGAATAAAATTGCACATATATTTTTATGTGATTTTCATTTAATTGAATTCCAAGGAGATTTATCTGCTGGGTTATTAATAAATCTTAATATGGCCTATAACATTCAATTGATATTTAATTAACCTGCAATAACTGCCTTGTAAAATGTAAATTAAATGCTTTATTTTTTCCAGGCATATAACGCTAAATCAAATTCTTTGTTCTACCAGTAAAACAGAAAGAAGTGGGGAACAAAAACAAGATCGAAGGCAACCAAACCTTAGACCTGAAAATAGTTGATGTTTAAAGAGGCTCAAGCTGGAAAATAGATCCATGTTTTGTAATCAGTTCTCCTCTCAAGGAAGTGCTTCTCCACTGTCTCCCCACTTCTAAAGATCACAAGAATTTGGGTGGATTTAGATGAAACACCAACATCTCGGCAGGTTTGAAGGGAAGTGAGAGGCACCCATTATTAACAATTAGGTTGCAAATTCCCATAAGTATTGTGGTATTTGGCATTTTTCTTAAAGTCTTGGCTCCAAGAGTCACAAAAGAGAATGTCAATTTTCATTTAAAAAAGAAAAAAAAAAGGAAATATGTTAAAGCCCTTTGATAGGGGAAGTTTGCAAACCTGAATGTCAAAGGCATGAGAACTAAGAGACAAAAATACATAAAATTTGATCCTTATCTTTAAAAGTATCAGAACTTTTTGAGACTGAGGTGTTTGAAAATAGGGAGGTGGCAACAAATGATCAAAACAGCCTTTACAAGAAAAGATGAGAACAATCCAAATTATATTTTAAGATCAAACTGCTCTCCCTCCCCCTCCCCTGGCAATTTACATAGATCTACATTAAATACTGCAAACTGCAAAAACAACTGGTTCTGATTTCCAAACCAGGAGAGCTGGCTGCCTTTGCAAGGTGATGTGAAAACTTCAGGAGAGTGTGATCCTCCACAACTGATAAGCCTATAAAGTTTTACTGCCAGAGTATCTAAACTTAGTATATCTTTCTTTTTTTTTTTAATGCATAGAGAGGCCAATCAGTCTTACACTATTTTATTAAATAGGGTGTTTCCACCAAAGGACAGTAACCCTCACTGTCTGCAATCTGTCTGCATTAGATCACTTTAGAAGGTATTAAATGAAATCAAAAGTTAAATGTACCATGGATTTTAAAGGTGTCACAGCATGGAAGAATAAAGATGAAGAGAATGGGTTCTGACTTGCAGTGAATGAGCAGAAATAAATCCCGAGCTGCTCTCAAGGAAAGGCTGTCCATCCTCTGCTGTCCATCCCCGTCCCAGCTGCACAAGCCCCAGCACCCCCAGGACACTTGTGCTTTCCTCCTCAGGGTAAACATAAATAGAGCAGGGCTTTTCCCCCTTCAAGTGGGTTTCTAATGGAGCTGCATCTAACACAGCTCTCCTCAAGGCCTGACTGTGGCTGAGAGTTCACTTCTGTTTGGGGAGCACTTTTTATCAGCAATGTCACCCGGAAGAGCCACCAGAGTCCCATCTACTCACAGACTGTTCCCAACGATGCTCCTGGGAATTAAATCACAACAAGAGGAGCAAAGGTGGTGGGTCCAATTCTGAGGGACTGACAGTTCTCAGACATGTTTGGGACTAAGCCCCCAGAGGCTCCCCCAGGATTTTAGCACTGTTTCCTGAGCCCAGTGTAGGACTGTGGGGGAAAATCTCTCAGGGATGGATGAGCAGACCCACCATCACCTGAATTACTTCTCTGCTCTGCCCACTAGACAAAAACCCACATGGCTATCCCCATGGTCACACCCATGCCTAGTCCTAAACCCCTTTATGACCATGCCACCCTCCTCTTAAATCCCAACTCCAATCTCTTTTCCTTTGAGAAACACAGCAGGCTAAGTATTCCTGACATTTCCATGATGCTCAGTGTCACCTTTTGTACAGGATTCTCACGGAACAGCCTCACTGGGAACAGCAGGAATCCACCTGCTTGGCAGACACACCTGACAGCAAACCTGTTCCACAGCAGGTAACAGAGAAGCAAAGCATCTGCAAGGTCCTGCTGCTGCTGAGCCCACTGGGAGCAAGCCCAGGGACCCACGAGGAGGTCGGTCCTGGCTGGGGGGGATTCCTAACAGGGGACAGGCACTCACAAGGTCTGCCTTCCTCAAAATTCACATCTGGAAATGAGTGACTGAGCAAGAACCAGCCCCACGAGACACAGCTAAATCAGCCCATCTTAACACCAGGCACATGCTCTGAGCTCATGTTGTGCATTCAAATGTTCAGTGGCTCAATCCAAACATCTCCTGGCTCTCTTTGGTGGGGTGTCCTTGTCACCCCCATCGACAACACACCCTGCCCTGGCAGGA
Source organism: Anabacerthia variegaticeps (assembly GCA_035583185.1). NCBI lineage: Eukaryota > Metazoa > Chordata > Aves > Passeriformes > Furnariidae > Anabacerthia > Anabacerthia variegaticeps. Next base: position 7,304,992 of record JAWWEW010000048.1, on the reverse strand, counting down.
GAACTGGGGGTTCAGACCTAAGAGAATGAGGTGCCTGCTCTCTGTGGGGTTTCAAAGGGATTTAGGAGCTCTGCTCCCTCTCAGAAGCCTCCCCAGCCTTCCTCAGAGGCTGAACACATGCTTGACATGACACCAGATAATGTTTGTGGGCTACAGCATAACTGGGGATTACTGCTCTGAAAAGGAGGACTTGCTGAAGTGGCTGTGGTTTAAGGAAGGATTTGAAAGGGGAGAGGAGTACAGAGGGAAACTGTTCTAGACAGTAAGTCACATAAGAGAAGGCTTAAAAAGCAAGAGCAGGAGGAAATGAAGGGATCTGAAAAGGAAGGGATTTGGGATAAATGAGTGGAGGAGGAGGAGAAATGTCAGCTAGCAGCAAGATTACATTGGGCAACGTGTGAGCTCCTTCAGCCCTCCCTCATGGGGTGATTGGAGTGATGGGAAAGGAAAGATGCCCCAGTGAGCTCTGGGCTGGCTGCAGGACAGGCAACAGCACACTTGTGGTGGGAACTGAGGGAGTTTGGGGAGATCACAACAATTACAACACAGCTTGCTCAGATCACACAGTACCTGGTGGTGGCAGCTCCAGCAGACACAGGGGCCAACATGCAGCCAGGGGGCTTCCAAGCAGAGCCCCAGCACCACAGAGGGGTCAGGGGAGGAGCAGGAAGCACTAGGGGACTACAGCTGTGTCATGTTCACTCACCAGGCTGAATTAAACTCCCTTCAGGGGCTTCCCTGCACTGGTTTGCACTGGTTATCACAGATAAGCCACATTAATGCAACTCTGTTATGATGTTGGGAAACCTCAATAATGGAAATTAACTGCTCTGCATGGACAGATGAATGGAAGTTACACAACCCTTGCCCTATTTCTGAGAAGCACAGCAATGTTGAGTGGGTGCAGTCAAATTTAATAGCTGTTATCAAAATCAAGGAAAGGACTTCCATTCAAAAGGTAACCAGGAGAAAAGCAGGGACTTGGGAGTGTTGCACAACCACAACAGCTCTGGACTCACACCAACAACAGTAACTCCAGTGCTGGAACAATGCACCAGCTCAGTGCTTTGACATGAGGCCAAGGGGCTTACAAAATACCTCCAAACTGTTAATGCAAATCCATATTACCAGGCCTATTAATGGCCTGTCATTGCCTGTCTGCAGATCACTATTTTGTGCCAGTGAGCTCTAGATTTCCTTAATCTAGTTATCCTTAACTGACATTTCATGGTGGGATTCCATAAGGTCCTAAACTCAGAAGGACAAGCCTCTTCTCTTCCTATTGAATCACCACCCTCTCACCTCTGGCCTCAGTCTGCTTGTCCATACAATGGGGACATCTTGTACCTTCAGGGCAGCCATGGGACTTTTGTGTCCAGCTGTTTTCAGAGCTGAATAACTCAAGCAGACACGTTATTTTGAATTTCTTATTGTCTCAATTTAAGTTTTAAACTGATTCTTATAATCTTACACACACACGACAAGATGATCAAAAGACATTTGCAGCTGGCTTTAAATGTGCACCAGACTTTACTGAAACCTGGTGTTTCTGCCCCATTTGCAGAGGACTTGGCAGGGAGGACAGGAGAAAGGCTGCATTTCCCTTGTCTCGGCTCCCTTGTCTGTTAACGTGAAACCTAAAATACTCCCCTCCATTTTGGATCAATGTCACATAACCTCATTTCCTCAGCTTAAGAAAAAGCCTTAGATTTTATATGTTGCACTAAAATATGTCAGCACTGCTCAGTTAATAAACAGTGCTAAATCAAAACCAGGCCCCAGTTCGTAGATCATGTGAGCTCTGTCAAACACGGGCAGTGATACCATGGCAGAGATGTAATGGACAGCCTCCTTAGCCTGGGTTTTATGGCTGTGAAAGAGAAAAACCTGGTGTTCAGTCACTTCTCAGTCACCAGAGGCTGTCACACAATCTCTCACAGCTTTCTGGGTTATGTTTATTTTTCCTGGGGTTCCCCAGAGCCCTACCTTCTGATCCCCCTGCAAACCCTCCTGTGTGACTGCCTGAAGGACTGACCCCTGAGTTACAGCCAAAACTTGAAGCTTTTACTGCACTTTACACCAGATCCTTACCTGATAAATCAGAATATCCCCCCATCAATTTACACCCACGGAGGAAACAATTTTCTCAATTCAGAGGAACAACGGCTTGATTTTCTTCTCCGTGTTGGCTTTTCCCGTGTGGTGACTCTGTTAAAGCCAAGAAACTTCTCTCCCTCTTGTTTGTCAGCAGGACATCCCAGCAGCTTTTAGGGCTGTAATTCAGCACCTACAGCCACCCTGGCCTGGCAACAACCCCTCCTGCCACAACCAGGCAGTGGTGAAATTAAGGGAATGGATCCCATCAGGCAATCCACTTCCTCAGAGACTGTCCTTGTTAGTGGCACCCCCTGACCAGCATCCTGAATTTGGGGGGAAAACAATCAGAAACATGTCTTAGAGGTTACCACACATGGTCACTCATTACCCTCCTGTTCCTGAAGATCAGCATAAGCACACATTGAGACCCCATAGCCAACATTGACTGTCCCTCATACCTGAAACATGACCAATTACTGGACACCTTTAGAGTTCAACAGTGAAAATGCTCCTCTCTCCCTCACTGCTGGAAAGAAAATGTTTTTGGAGAGCTGTTCCTGTCATTTGATAGTGTCCAGTTTTTCCACTGAGAAAAGCCAGCCCCGAAACCCCCACGATGGTTCAGTTTTTCCCTTGGCAATACCCAGCAGAGGCTGCTCAGTGTATCCTACACCTCCTGCTCCTGAAATCTGCCCTGGATTAGCACAGGGATGCCAGCAGAGAGCACAGTCTGAGGCCACCTGAGGGTGGCCCTCAGGGGGATACCTGAGGGACAAATCTCACACAAGTGTTGGCCCAGCTAAAAGTACTTGCAGCATTGCAGCAGGTTGAAATCCCACTGAAAGCCCCATCTCTGGGAGAGAGGGAGGGTCACCACATCGCAAGAAGTCATCCCTGCCACTCATAACTCATAAAGAGCCACCTAAAAATTAATTTAAATTCAGACTGCCTGCTGTAGTGAATGGAGAGGGAAACTGGCACCTCTGGAAGGCCATTCATCCCATCCCAAGATAGTTATCTGAGACAGGGAGGGGGAATTGATGCTGGAGGTGCCAGTGTCTTTCGACAGGGACTATAAAAGGAGCCTTGATGATTATCTTGGAGCAGACACCTAACTTTTAGGCAGAGTCACTTAAGGTGAACCTCTGTTGAGCTGAAATCTGTGGTGGTTTCCCCTCTGCCTTCAATGGGGCAGGGTTTTCATCACGGTGAGCTGGGTAAATCAGGAAACAGAAAAAGGAAACACATCTATAAAGGAATGAAATATTTATGCCCCCCGATTCACAGTGAGCAATTAAGATATAAAGAGATTAGGGGAATTCTTCCCAGACAGAGTGGGCTTATATTGAACAAGAAAGGAGGCTTTGGAGTCTGCAAGCACAGCTCGAGCTCTCAGCCACCCAGCCTTCCTCCCAGGAAAAGCATCATGCAAATTGGAGGAGGAAGGAATTGCGGTAGACATGCCATCTGGGAGGATGATGGACAACAAGCTGACTAGGAATAAATAGCAAAATATAATAAATTCCAAGCCATGCCAACAGCAACTGTTGTGCTATGAATTAACAGTGCTATTAAATGTTTACGCACACACTTCTGTCAGCACCTGTCAGCATTTATGCAATACATACGTTGGCAAATCTGTATTACGTTATTTCTTGCAACTGATCTGCATTAATACTGCCCGTGCACATGTTCAAGCAAATTGCTACACTTCTTTTTGACCTATCCATGTGCAAAAGGTGCAGCAGTTCACAGGATTTTATGCCTATGCAGCAAATCCCAGGCTTCTGTGCCAGGCAGCAGAGCGAGGCTGAGGGATAGAGGGCAGCAAAGGAAAGAGAAAGAGAGGCAGGGAAGAACAAGGGACCTGGAAAGCCCCCGGCAGGGGCAAGAGGATGCCCGAGGTGGGCTTAGGGCAAAGGTGGGTTCACCCCAAACCAGGACAGAGGAGTCACACAATAATCCTGCTGGAGCAGGGAGAAATGGAGAGGGGTGGGGAAGCCCCAAAATCCAGCCCTAAGCTGCAGCTCCAGTGGAAAGGAGCACACCCTGGGCCAGGGCTCCTGCAGAACTCCTGCTCAGAGAGCAGTTCTGCTCCAGCCAGCAGGATGGAGCATTTCACTTTCTCCTTGGATTCCCTCTGTGCTCTGCCCTCCCTTCCCCCAGCCCCGAGCGCAGGAGCTGGGGCGGAGGAGATAAAAATGTATAATTAAGGGAGTTGCCACTTGCTAAAGCTGGAGACTGCTAGAGCAAAAGAGAGGGTTTGTGGTGACAGGGCTAAATCTGGGACCCACCAGTGGTTGCTAATGATGAGAGCTGTGGTTGCTGTGCCACCCAGGCAGGAGAGGCGGAAAGACAAGCTTGTGATTGCAAAAGGAGCTTTCGTGCCCCACCTCTGCTCTGTGTGAGTGGGTTTGGGAGGCCCACGGACATGGGATGCTGGCAGGGCTCTGGGACAGCCCAGCAGGGCACTGGGAAGGAGAACAAGGGCAGAGCTGATGCTTGATGTGGCCACTGCACGTGGACATGCCAGCTCCTTGGGCAGGTTTAACCTGGGCATGGGGCTGAGGCCAGAGGAACAGTGGTTTTGGTGCTGGTTCTGGTGCAGGAACACTGGTTTTGGTGCTGGTTCTGGTGCTGCAGAGGAAGAAGAGGCACACAGTGCCTTGCAGGGCTGCTGCAGGACCTGGGAACTGTCCCTGTCATCTCTCTCCCTCTCTCTGTGCACAGACACTGAACTTTTGTCTTTATACCCTCAATTTATTTGACGTACCAAAAGCAGCAGCCAAAACAGGTATCTAAAAGAGGAAACTTCCCGAGTTGCTCCTCCTGGCCTCACTGAGAGAAATTGGTATGGAAACTGGAGCCAGGGCAGAATCCCAGCCCTGGGGTGAGCTGTGCTGGGATGCAGCACAGGCAGAGCTGCTGATAACAAGAGTGACCCAGAACCCCCCACCACACTCAGCTCAAACTCTGGAGTTGCAAAGGCCATTTGTGCTTAGCACAGACACCCACTCAAATCCAACACTGGGTAAGGGGGTTGTGTGGACAATTTTCTCTGTGAATTAAAGAGGATTCAAAGAGAACAGGGAGGGAAAGGACGTGCCCTGGCTGTATTTACCCTCAGTTAACCACATTCCTTCATCAACTATATTCCTGTGTCTTTAAACACACGATTTTGACTCAACTAAAGAAGGGCTTTTATACTTTACATTGGAATTAACATGACAAGCGATTAGCAGATCATCAAGAATAAGACTTCTCTTAATAGCACTAATAAAAAGGGAGATATTTTTAATGCAGTTCCTAGGATTAATAATTGCCATTCTGATAGAGTCAGAATTTCCAGCATGAGCCATTCCCTCCATAGCCACAGGTGCAGATGGATGAAGCAGCTCAGACAAGCTGAAGTTGATCACATTTTCCATGTAAAAGGGCACAGTAATTAGAACTGATGAGGGTTCTGGAGCCAAAACACTAGGTCTTTGGTGAGGGGGAAAAAAAAAAAACCAACAAGCAGATTTGTAATCAACAGGGGTAGCCACAGGAGAAGTTTTAAAATCCTAATTTAAAAACACTTAACAGGAGCATGCTATGCTCCTCCACTTACTGAGTACCAGGACATTAGAGGAGAGTGTCCCCAGAAAGTGCTGCTGTACAGGGGACTCTTCAGCTTTGCTGGAATTTCCAGTGCTCACACACCTGAAACTCATGGTTTTTTCTTTTGTTTAAGGAAGGCACAGAGTATTTCAGTGCATCTCCAAGATCAAGTGGAAAAGTGAAGAGGTCGCTGTTTAAGATTCAGTTTTGAGGACTGAAGTCAGCCTGGAGGGAACAGCTCTATGTCCCCATCCTGGAGTTAGAATATTCTTGCAAAACAGAAGCATTAAATTTAAAAATATAACTGCGGATTTGTGTTTTTAAATAGCATTTGCTTGGCTGAAAAGGATGCAAAGATCTTGTCTTGCTGCCTGGTAAATCGATGGCAGTTAAAAGCTGCCTTTCCAGACGAGTTCAGCCCCCAGCTTACAGAGCAGCTTTGTACCACAGGGTGAGTTTTGTTTGTCTAAACGAGTGTTAAGATCCTTGGAAATCTTTACTCCTGGTTGTGGGTTCTGCATACTTTAAAACATGCCCCTGGTCTCTTCTAACACACTGAACCCCGAGGAAAAATACCAGCAGGGTTAGAAACCACCACCAGATATATTTTGAGCTTGATTGCCTGTATTATCTTAACACCCTGTTGCTCCAAAACCTCTGGAAAGGACATATCTCATCTCTCTATTGTTATTACACCCAAAGGATATGTCTACACCGCAGTGAGAGGTGCCCATGCCAGCTCTGGAGCTGGAGGCAGGAGAGCTCCAGCAGCAGCCACCACATTCCCTCTGCAGGCTAATTTGGGCTGCTCCTGCCCCGCTGAAGGTGGCTGAGAAAAGGCAACGGGAGCTTGGCTTGACTCTTCTGGCAACACACAAATGCAACAGGGCAACCACTCCCGATTAGCTCGCTCCCACACCATCTGTTTTTCCAAGACTACATGGACTTTCTGGCACAGAGATTCCTGTTTGAGGATACGAGCTTGTGTACAACAGTTTACCATAACCAGCAAAGCCGAGCTGACACTCCCTCCCTCAGACACAGCAACAGTTTTGCCTGGGTTCTTTTTTTGCTTTTGGTAACCCTTTGCCTATTTTGCATCGCTGGGTATCACTGGTATCACACCGGAGGGGAAGATTTCTGTCTTCCAGGCAGGTTTGTTGGCACAGAGCGGATCATCTCATGGCTAGGAGATATCAAGGCCAAGCTGATAGGAGGGAAAAGACAATCCCCTAGAATTTAACAAGTTTCAGGCGTTTCTGCAGCAGCCCCTTTGGGTCTCGGGTGAGTGGCAGTGCTGGAGCATCCCCAGGCTGCAGGCTGAGGGGTGTGAGGACCTGCAGAGCCCCCATTTCCACACAGGGAAAGGCAGAGCCCAAGGCAGGAGCCTCCACAGCCCCTCTGCTCACACTCCCTCCACGGTCTGGCAGAGCAGAGCAGCCCTAACACAATGCAGAACCCAGGCCAAAACCCATAGCCACTCTGTCTGTCTAACTCTGTCTGGCAGTGGTGCACTACATTATTACCTTCTGTAATTCCCCCAAGTTATTTAGGGCTGTCTCCTTATTATCTTGATATCTTGGCTCCCATAATAATTACAGACCCAGTTTTACAAGGGCATTTTTTTTTCTTGATTAGTTTCCAGGATTCTGTTGTTGCATCAAAGCTGTGCTCGTTTCTGTGTATTCCTGACAGATGTCTACTGGGGGAATTACAGCATGGGCATGCAAAGAGGAAGCCATCTACGGTGAGACTGAGGAAACAAAGAACACTTCTGTGAATTTAAAGGAAAAAAAAAAAAGGCATTTCTCTGCATGTGAGCATGTGCACACCCAGCTGGACAGATGAACACACACACACTTTGGCACTTCAGCTTCTGTCCTTTCTCCCTCCTTTTGCTTACCCAGGGCAAAGCACGTTACAGGAAGGCTGTAAGAACATCCTCTCATCTATGCAAGTGTAAGGAACAATTAAACTGAATTTGCCATGTCTAATTTCTACCCTTTCTGCTGAAACTCGTCTCTAGCCAAACCTCTCGCACACCTCGACAAGGGAGCTGGTCATTAATTACACTTTTCATAGCAAGGAAACTTCTGTGAAAGGTAATGAAGGGGCCATTTAAAAGCAACTTGGGGAGCAGTGGCTGAGCTGGGAATAAAGCAGGGTCTACAGAGTCCTTCCCTCTTCACCAAAAGTGAGTGTTTGCTCCTCTCTAAACTCAGCCACAGCAATCTGCTGCACCTCTGCTTGCTGCCCTCAGCAGGACTTGGCCAAAAATAAACAACAACAGCAAAACACCCTGGTTATTTGTACCACAGTGGTGCCTAAACCAATCCTAATTACCTCTAGCAGGCAGTGCCTGCAGGCCTCAGGTGAGACTGGCACCCCATTGTGCGAGGTGTTACACAAAACACATTATAAAGAGATGGTCCCTGCCCTGCAGAGCTTAGAGTCTAATTATGCAAGAGAAGGAGTGGGTGGAAACAAGTTCAGAGAGCTGGAGTACCTGATCCAGGATCTCCCACAGCAGAGCTCCCAAGTTTCCTGCCCTCTGAACTGGTGCCTGAACCACACAGGTTCCCTCAAACATGAGGGTTTGTTGGCCTCTGCCTTGAGAATCCCAAGCAGTTGACAAAGGCAACGCCTTGGAATGTGCCCCTGGTCTCGCCATCACACAGAGAGGTCCAGCCCCACGCTGGGTGACTGGGAAGGGCCACGGTGCCACCAAGAGCTGTGCCTGCCACCCCCAGTGCCAGCACCGACCCCTCTGCCATGGCTTTAGCCAAAGGCAGAAGGTTGGACTTGTTGGACAAAGAGCTCGATCTGGAATGGCAAACCCTGTGTGTTAAGGACTGATGATGAGGAGATCAAACCGTGTGTCAGATAAATCACCCACTCAGTCCAGAGCCATACATGAAAATACAATTAGAGATTAGCCCACAGAGTGCATAACTGGCAATACGTCAGCTACAAATCATTTTAAAAGCATGTAGCTGATCTAGCCTCCTTAATTCCTTGAGTTGTTGATTCCAATTATCAGCAGCCAAGTAGCAAAAGGTTTTTTATCCCCGAAGATTTCTTACTTTTGGATACAATAAAAGTCAATTTATTCGATGATTACTAGGACATGGGCAGTTAATAGGTTGCGTCTGTTCTTTCTCCCCTCAGATACTTCAGAGTGGATCCATTAACACATTTACAGACTAGACTTAAACAATAATAGTGCTGCTCCTTCTCTGGGGGTAACCAAACCAACCCACTTTTTGTACAGGGCTCTGGGATGTTTTTTACTATTACAGCTCCAGAGGAATTTACATAATTGGTTATGAATAATTTGTAACTTGTCTAAGAGTCTCCATGTAGCTATCTGATTTACTACAGCTTCCCACTCCAGAACCAGCACAAGATTTTAATACAGTTTTTAATTGCAAGATCATAATTTAAGCATATCAGTGCTGCTCAATGCAGGCAGGACGTGAGACAAACTGCTCTCCACAGCCTCCCCTGTACGTGGTGCCCAGCCATGGCAGGGCCTGGGGGGCTCTGGGGGGCTTGTGGGGATCACCTGCAGGGCAGGGAGCAAACACCACTGCCTTCAGTGCAGACCTCACTTCCTTCTTCTTGTGTTTGCCTTCACATCATTGGCTTTTTACAGGAAGGAAGGAAGAAAAGCCCCTGTTGTTTGGGCATTAGCCTTCTGCTAGGGATGGCTGTGCTCAGGTGAGACCTCTGTGCACCTTTGGTCACTCTTTGGTCTGGCCACAAGAACAACAATACATCCTGCCCTTGCCTAGGGCTGCTGGAACACAGGTAGGCAGCACTCCAGGGGTGAATGGATGGATATCCTAGCACCAGCTTTATAGGAAAAACCAATTCCCTTCATCAGGGCTGGGGTGCTGGAGGGAAGGGACACGCCAAGACTTGGATTTTGAAAAAGGAATCTGTGCATTTAAGCTCACTTGGGGCAGGTATGGCATTCTCTTTCAGGAATCTGTCCTTGTCATGCAGGCAGGGATGGATAAAATAACCTGATTTTGCACAGGTACAAGTAAGTCTCTTACCAGTACAAAAATCAGGGATCAATGCCAACCAGAGGTGGTGCATGGGAGACCCAACTTGGAAGGCAGTGAAATGACCTGGGAGAGCCCTGCATGAGGGAGACCAGTGGCCTCTGGGTGTGTGCCATGGCCGTGGTTCAGGCACCCCTCTGCCCCTGTGGATGCCCTGGTGCCATGGGGCATCTTGACCTGGGTCTGGGCAGTCCCCTTGGCCCAGGCTCCTCATCCCACAGCCCGTGCAGGGACCAGCTCCCTGCCAAAAGCCCCATCCAGCTTGGAACAAACCAGCCCTCAGATCCAGAGTCACCAAGCACCACAGGCTGACTGCACTGGTTCTGTTCCCCAAGAAAATGGCACCAAATAAAAAGATTCCACATTTTCACTCAGTTGGAAGAAAGTATAAAGCACAAGACTGCAACAAACTTTCTCATTTTTTCCCTATATGATGTTTTTGCTTCAGAAAATGGAATTTAGGACTGGGTCACTGAACCAAACCATTTGCTCCCACAGGAAACCTCTTCATGTAACCCATTTAATTATTAATATTTCTGCCCCCCAGTTCAACAAAATCACTAAATTTGATTAACTTCAAGCAACTGCTAATCTTCAGCTGACTCCAACTGGCTCTCAGAAGACAAAGGCCATGCTGATGTGCCTTACAATACACTGGTTAAATAAAAGATGCTGTATCTCTCTCTCTACAAATTTCACTATGCAAAAGGTAAATAATTGCTTAAACTCAGTGTGTAGTCAAGAGAGCATAAGCTTCATTGAGGGAACTCCCCAGGGAGACTTAAGGATATGCCCAAACGCTTCCTCTGAATTGGGGACTGATCGACTCATTTGCCTTTGCTGCCATAGGCCCTTTACTGTAGTTTTTTTCCTTCAGTTACACTTTCTTTTAATAAAATTAATCCCATCAAACCACTAAAAGAACCACCTCACTCCCTTCAAGTTTCTTCCCAACATGTATAAAAAAGATGGTTTATTGTCCTGAAACCAAAACCATTCCAGCCTGTCAAAACCTTTCTGTGAGGCGGCAGCGAGCTGAATAATACATTTCACATTAAATTACACAACTGTGTCATCGGGCTAACATTAAAGGTAAGTCATTAATAAAAAGAGAAAATAAAGTGGTCCTTAATTATACAAGACATTAAAAGGCTGAGTGTTTTGCTTCTGCAGCACGCTCACTTTGTGAGAATAAACGTTTTAAGAGCAGTGTGAACTTTTTCTCTGTGGAAATTACAGCTCCCAGATAATCCCTTGCACCCTCTAAGGCAGCTACTGCTGTGAGATGTGTCCCCCTGCCCCTCCTGAGTCCCTGGTGCCACTCCTGGGGACAGGGACACTACAAACCCTTGGCTCACACACACAGGTTTTGCTTTTGTTTGGTTATTTATGGGGGATGTTTCCATAAGACTCAGGTGAAAGCACTTAATAGCTAAACACAATTGATTTTCTGTAAAAATAGCACATCTCGGTGCTTTTGACAAACATCCAAATACACTTTGGAAACTGGAGCCTAACAGGGTAAAGCCAAAGGAGCAGAGAGGGAATCCAGGCATGGAAACCTCAGTGTTAGGGCTGAGTTTAGCCACGACAAGGATAGTGGCAGGGAGGGAGCCACTTCTGCCCCTCCTGCCCACAGGTAAATCCCCACCGGGGGATGCCCCCAGCCCTGCTGCAGTAACTGCAACCCCATGGGGACAGGGTGCCTTCTGCAAATTGCCATGAATTATATTCCCTTTACCCTCCAACCAACAGCAGAAACTCCTCAAAGCTGGAACTCCTATAGGAAAACCACAGATCTAAAGCTTTTGGGCACTGCCATATTCTTTTGTGCCTGCAAAATGCCTTTTGCCAGCAGAAAAGCAACCCCTCTGTGCTCCTTCCTGGCTCCTCCTTTCCCCTGTCACCCCTGAAGGACCGAGCCAGCCCTGCCTTGTGGCACAGGGCTGAGAGAAGCCCCACTTTGGGTGGCTCCCCGAGGTTGCCCTCCAAGCCTGGGCTCACCAGAGAGCTCTGGAGCTCTGACACCCTTTGTGCCCCTGTTTGGCACAGAGCTCTGCCCAGCTGCCAAGAGATGCCCCCAGATGTGGCAGCCGCGGAGCCGTAACTGGGACTGTGCCAAAGGCTTGGGAAAAGAAGGGTTAAGGGCACCCAGGGATACCCATGACATGCTTGCACTGAGGATAACCCTCCTCTGCCCACAGAACCACGGGGAGAGGAGGAACTCTGCATTAACCTGCTTTTGAGGACTCCACTCAGGTAGGCTGCAGATCCTTCCCCGGGGGCGGGTGGAGCCCGACTTCTCCAACAAAAACAAATTGGAAGGAAAATTTCCAAGGAAACATGAAAGGTTGTGAAAAGTGTTGGTTTGGGTGGAAAGTTTTTGCCCTATTTTTCCTGAAAAACTAAATGCATAAAAACAAAAGTATTTTGGCCAAACCGCTGAGTTTTTCAGTATTTGAATTTCTGAACCATAAAAAAGAAAAAAGGAGCTTTTCTTGGGAATGGTAGATCAAAAAAAAAAACCCCTAAAATTAATTTCCTTTTAGTTTGCATTTAAATTGTCTGCTTTATTATGGCACTAATTCTAGCTTTTTTTTCTTTCTTTTTTTTTTTAAGGAAACAAACTCCTCAGCACTGCAGTTGTACCAAGCTCCAGAAGATCTCTGTGTTGTGGATACAGCCTTTCATCAAGGAGACTAAAGTTTTCCATAAAGCTTCAATGCTGGGGAGCCATCTAAGGCTTTGACTCATGTAGCCAAATTGGCCAGGAATGAGTCTGTAAAGAAAACATGAGGGATTTAACCATATGCACCTCCTGAATCACACATCTACAATCTAATCAACTGCTTTCCTTTCTGTAAATGCCAATAGAATATTTGGTACATATTAAAGGATGCTAATAAAATTTACAAGATCAAATGAGATTCCTGCCATGGACACACTGTCTGCCCCCCTTTGCACTTCAGCAGAACGAGATGGATGAGGGATATTGAAATTAGTTTAAAATCTGGAGGGGTGGCTGGGTGATTTCCTCATGCACCCACTCTCTGGTGCCTGCTAAATCATCCTTGCCAAACATTATTTACCCCTGGAGCTAACAAAAATGCTTTGAAGAGCAAGTCTCAGCATACCAAGTGTTAAATATTTCACATGTGCAGGGGTAGCCTTCACATTAAAAGATGTCTCCTTTACCTCGGAGTAATTAACACATTTGAACTGTCCTGAGGTTAAAGAAAAAAAAAAGGCATAAAACCAAAACAAAACAGAATAAAACCTCAACACCAAGTCAAGACCAAACACCTGAAGTTCACCATCCAGTAGGTTCATCAGTGCTAACCCCAGGAGAAGATTATGGGGTGAGTTTGATGGGTGTCCCTCACGGGGACAACCCAAAGTCTGGCCTTCCATTTATTTCATATAAGCTTTGCAGAACTCAGAAATAGTCACTGCTGGGTAAAGAGAAAAAATAAATAAAGGACCTTAAAAGAGGTGGTCTCCATTCCCCCCTGCCAAAAAAAGCCCCAGCAGGAGACAACCCCCCTAAGAGGGCCAGCCAGGGTGGGCAGGACCAGCTGCCACGGGACACAGGAGAGCAGCGCCCCATCTATTCCTTTCCAGTGGCACACTGTGACAACCAGCTTGTGCCAGAGCCTGTCCCATGCCCAGCCCTGTCTCCTGCCTGGCTCTCTTGGCAGCACACCTCCTGCTCCTCAGGAGCCATCAGCCAGGGGAAAGCAGCCCATTTTTTAGGGAGTCCCCTGCTAAAACACCAACAGCGTGTTCTGGCTGCCTTTCAGATCAGCTTCCTTTCCACCTCTCACCCCCAGCCTTGGAAACACCAGTGGTGATTCATGTGCAGGCACTGCTGCATTTCCATGATTATTAAACACTTATTCCTGCCTGTGCCTGGAGTGGCACTGGAATTCCTGCAAGTACACCCCCCCCAAAACATCCACACACTCCTGTGAGACACCTTTCCTAGGAGCACCTGGGCTGGGGATGGTGGCAATTACCCAGAACAATCAGAGAGCCTTGGGCTTTCACATGGAACAACTTTGCACTAGGGCAGCATTTTCCATCGGGGCCAAGAAGGAAATCAGTTGGGAAACCAAATCAACCATGAAGGCCTTGCCTGTTCAGCCAGAGTGGGGCTCTTGGGACAGGATTTCCAGCAGGCAGGATTCCTGCATGCTGCTGATGTTTCTTATATCACTGCTCCATGGAGCAGTGCTGGCATTTGTGTTGCTGCCATTTCAGCAGCAAAGTGGCACCAGTCTGTGTCCCTGAGAGCTGATCAGTGAGGAGGAATATAACAATGGTAATGTGGTGTTTTACAGGCCTTTAACCCAAGCACCTCAAATCCCTTTTGAGATGCTCATTGAGCCACAAACTCCACACATGTGGAGATGGTCACAAATACCCAGATCAAGGAGCTGCAAACTCATCCTTGTTCTTGTTCTATAGAGAGGTGATCTAAGATGCCAAGGACAAGTTCAACATCCCGGTTCAATTCCCAGCAATGTAGATAAAAGAAGGTCCTCAGTATGGAAAGGCTAAAGCAGGATGGGTTCTCCAAAAAGCCTTCCAGAAAACCTGGCTGGAAATACCACAATGAAAGCTAAAGTGTGCTGAAAACAAAACCACACCTGATGCCAGGCTTGAAGGTCATAATTTTAAATCCTGAGAAGCCAATGACAACCTTCAGCACACGAAACAGAAACGTGGAGTGCCTTGGTGAAAGCCACCACCACCAGCACCGACCCCTCAGCAGGGCCGTGGTCTCACCATCCTTCAGTTCCCCCACCACACAAGTGTCCTCCAACTTCAAAAGTGGAATGAAATTCAGGTGTCTAAACTCCCCATGCTCTCATCTATCCCTGCACTCCAATCCCACACGTGGATTCAGGGTCAGCCCCAGCGCAGTGAGATGGAGCTTCACCCTCCCAATCCTCCATGGTGCTTTTCACAGCAAGTCTGTCAGGGGGCTCAGATAAAGGTATTATTTCCCTGAGCTTCCAATTCAGTAGCACCGTGCCTGAGCAAGCTGTTCAACTCAACAATTCTTGTTTCAAAGTTATAGAGGCCAAGCCTAGCTAATCTTTCTTTATAATTCATTGCCCAAATCCCTGAATAACTTTGGTTGCCCTGCACTGCCCCTTCCGCTCGCGACACGCTTCCCATAACGAGGTACCCAAAGCCTCACACAATGGCCTACGTGTTTTACTTCACGTTCCCCCCTGATTAATGCTCCGTGCTTCCATACAGAATATCCCCACGCTTTGCACTTCAGGCTCCAATATATATATAGTGCAATAACCTCCTTGCTTTTACTTTACAGCTGCCAATTTGTGCAGATGGCTGTAGTGTATTAGTCACCACCAGCATTCCCCTCCTCCTCCTCCTCCCCACAGTCTTGTTCTTGGTCAGCATTTCACATGGCATTTCCTTTCAAGGTATCTCTGGCTATTTTTGGCCTGAGAGTTCCTGGTACATGAAATGCAAAGAGCCACATCCTGGGCTGGTGTAAATCTGCACAGCCCTAATTCGGTCGGTGGAGCTGTGCCAGCTCACATGAGTGGAAACAGTCCCATAAATCTGTTATCAGACCAATGCATTAAGGCAGCTTATTTAAACTACTTCTGCTTTGCTTTTATTTATTTACAGATACCCCACAGCAGGTAAGGATGATGGTCCTGCACCACAGTGGGGGACTGGCCAGGGGCAAGGATGGACAGACAGACAGACTGCTCAGCTCAGTTCCCCATTTCACCATCACAGTCAAGCAGTGCTCTGGTATTACTGAAAAACCTTCTTTCTTTAGTCTCCTTTTGTCTAAACAGTGACTTGTTTCAAACCCAAGATGGGTGAAGACCATTTTTGTGCATAAGGTAACAGATGTGTAGCTAAAAGCGACCCTTGCCACACCTCCCCATCCTGAACTGTTTCCTGGCTCTGACATCCTCTATTTTCTGTCCAAAAGCCAATTTTTAACCAGTGTCTACCCTGGCCTTTCAGAGCAGCCTGTCTCATGCAGAGCCTTCCCAAACTCTTGATAATGTGGCTCAGCAGCAGCTCCATGTTCCATGGTTACAGCCTGGAGACACTGGAGAGGAGAAAGGCACAAGGGAAAAAACCCCAACCCATTAGACTCTTGCCTGAGTTCCTTAATGTTTTAAGGTGAATGATTTAGGCTGTAAGAAAAAGCCTCCTGACAACAAGATCTATTAGTGTATGGAATAATCTTCCAAAGGAAGTGATGGAAACATTGCTGCTTGGCACACAGCTAGTGTTTGTCCAGACTAGTTTTTAAATATACAATCCTGAATTGGCAGAGGAAAAGTCTAGTCGAGGTAGTTGCTCTTATCTATCTCCATATTCCAGGATAAATCAGGTCATCTCCTTTGTTCTAGTCTAAAAATTGAGGAATGCACTTAAAACAATTCATGCAGTTTTAATCAGCTATGATCTCCCTTTTATGATCCACATGGGTTGTATCTTATTAAATTAGATATATCTAGCTGTTCCTTTTTAATCATCAAGTTTCTCTAATAGAAGGCAGCAGCCCCGTCTAGCACAGCTGGCACAGACCAGGGCTGGGAACACCTCCGGCTCTCTCTCTGGCTATGCCCCAGACTCCCAGGCAAGTCAATAAACCCCTCACTTAAAAATAAAAGAAAATCACCCCCTAATTTGTTTTTGTCACTCAGAGAGCCTGGGACTGACTTTGAGAGGTCAAGAGTGTTCGTGGCTCTGGACAAAGTCAACCAGCTGAGGGGAGCTGGGGTAAATTTATGAAGGAGAAGGACTCCCAGGCATATGGATAGTACAGCACTTCTGTGGTATAAAAACATGGAAAAAAGACCATGTTGTAGGCTGGATTGAGACTGAGAAGCACTGCATCCTGAAAAAGAGTGGGAATTTCAGCCTTAGGGTTGCTTTGCAAGGGTAAATGGTAGTTATAATGTTCAAAAGCGGGAGGGAAGGTGAGTCCTGCAGTCCCCAGACCGGCAGCTGGAGGGGTTTGCTTTCAGAGAGCCTGGAAGCTGCTCCCCAGCCGGGGGGGGGGGGGCGAGAAAAGGGATAAAAAGGCAGATGTGCTATCAGCAAATTCCTTTCTCCTGGAATGTGAGGTGTCCCTTCCAGTGCTCCCAGTCCAGCACCCCTCCCTCCCCCAGCTGAGGGGTCACACACATGATGTGGCCACAGATCCCTTCAGTGCATCCTCCTGCTGGACAGAACACGGAGACAGCCCTGGAAAATGGCACATTCCTGCCCTTTGCCCTCCCAAGGGCCTCGTGTGCGATCCCAGGCACGACACAAATCCACACAGCCAAAGAGAATTCCAAAGGGTGCACAGACATCACTTCCTTTGTTTTGTACCCAACATCTTGAGGCCCCAATCCCAAATGAGCCCCTTTGGGATGGATTTGTGCCCATCACCCCTCAATGCAAAGAAACCCCAGCACGACACATCCCCAGCTCATCTGCCTGCTCGTAAAACATTTGCCCTCAGCAGATAAAGCTTCAGGTAGAAGCTCCTATGAGATTTTGTCCATTCCTTATACTCTTTAAATTATTCCTTGAATTCAGTGGAAAGAACTTTTTTAGCGACACAAAACTGTTTGAGAAGCAATAAATATACATTCAGATGAATGTAAAAAATGAAAAATAAGATACAGAGCAGCCACTCCAGCAACCATAAATTCAGCCTTATTTTCTTTCCGAGGTCTCTGGATCAGATCTTATCTCCTGTAGGAGACTGGTTTTCTTTCTCTCAACTCCCAAACACTCATCCATTGTTTTGAAAATGAAAAGCCTGACAGCAGAGCAGGACGTCCTTATAAGAACAAGTCTGATATGAGAAAGTCACAGTAACTCTGCTATTGCTTAGGATTCAAACCACTGTTACTTAGTGCAGTGCTAAATTTGATCAAATTGTCCTTACAGAGGGTGCAGTGGGGCAGAATACAGGCAGAATACAGTGAATTTAATAGAGGGCACAGTCACGTTTGGGGGCACTGAAGAGTTTTCTTGAGCAGGAATGAAGAATGAAAATAATGCACGTTTCCTTGAGCAGTTATCTTGTAATCTGCTCCTCATGTTGGTAGGGGCTTGTGAGCTTCTTCTAAATATCATAGCAAGGGGACCTCATCAAATGTATTAAAGCAGATGGAAGTCTTTTGGTTATTAATGCTTCTCCTCCATAGCTGCTTCTTGTGCAAAATAACTCAATTCCTGACTTGCTATTCCAAAGGACAAACCTACTGCTCCCCACCGAGGAGGTACCCACTGGTGTTTGTCTGTTCCTGTTTCTGTATCTGGAGCACTGCTGCACTTGGTAAGGCAGTTCTCCCCTAAAGGTACACATATGGATCTTCGAGTTCTCTGGAAAGCCAGAGCTATTGGGGGCTTCCTGAACTGCTTGTTATCGCTCTGAAGCATCTGGCTCGTGGTCAGCTGTTTCATGTTACTGA
Organism: Anabacerthia variegaticeps; assembly: GCA_035583185.1. Taxonomy (NCBI): domain Eukaryota; kingdom Metazoa; phylum Chordata; class Aves; order Passeriformes; family Furnariidae; genus Anabacerthia; species Anabacerthia variegaticeps. The sequence continues at coordinate 7,286,748 of JAWWEW010000048.1, read as the reverse complement.
CTTCTACATTTGTTTCTGAAGAAATTAGCACAGCTTCCTTCAATGCTACATTCTGCAGTGGTTTTGGTTTTGATTGTAACATCTCGTTGTTCATCTTGAAATCAAAGTCATTTATGGAAGCTGCAGAATTTTAATGTTGCTCAGACTCAAAAGTATTTGTTTAACCGCCACCAGACAAGGAGATGAATAAGAGAGACTGTCTGCTCTTGATTTAGTGGGACCAGATTTTTAGAAGAGCTCAGCAACCAGTGTCTGCCTTCAACACACTCACTCCTTTGGACAGCCTGGGTATTTATTACAGGGCTCAAATAAAGAGAACAACTCTCATGAAAACCATGACCGTAGTGAACTGGACAGTTAATACACACTACACATCCCTATACTTCCATCTGAAGGAGGGGATTTATTCAACCTGCAATTTAAAAGTACTTTTTGAGTCTTGTTATTTCTGCATCAGTTTTATTTTCACCCAGCAGGCCCATCTCCAGCACTGCTGAGTGTGAGCGCTGTTTGAGAATCACTGCCTTGCACAAAATGATATGCAGGACAAAAACAAAGAGACAGGATCTTCTTAGGTTACTTTTGTTTAAGCCCTACACAGAGAACAGAATAGATTAAAGCAGTGGGAAAATAAGAGATCAAGCCTTGTGATGTGGCATAGGGTGCTCCTTCCAGCCAACCGCACTTCATTTCTCTCCACTGCTGCTTCCAAGTGGTTTTCTAGGATACCCCTGAGCAGAACTCATTGTAATAACTGGAGGAAATAAATTAATGGAGAATTACCGCAAGGTTCATCTAAGAGAAGTTTTGATAAACAACACTTCCAGGCTGAGATATTCAGCACAGCCTGAGGAATGTGGACTTTCCCACTCCTGTGGAACCGAGCGGGTGTCTGCTCCTCTCAGTCAGGCTGGGAAGGGGCTGGCACAACCACCAAAAGCAACTCTGGATTTCAGGTGCAATCAGAGATCAAGAGTTGCCCTTAAATTGAACATTTCTAACAAAGCAAGAGGTGAAACAAAAAGCATCGGACCCATCCAGCTGGCACCACCACGGGGCTCAGTCTCAGCAAGCAAACTCGAAGGGGATTTGCAACCTCTTCAGTCTCAGTCAAGAAAACTGTGCAATCTTCAGGTGGAGGAGAGAGGAAAAAGGACAGCAGTGGAATCAGAGCCCAAATGCCACCACAGACACAAAGAGATGGCCCACACATGTGCAAACCAGAACAAAAGCTTATAAAAATCTGGGCACATTAAATATTATCATATTGCTGCTGTCTGGATTCTCCCCAGGCAAAGTCCCCCCATGTGCAAAGGGATAGCTCACCCCTGAGCTTTACACTACTGAAGTCCTTCCCAGACCAAGACTGAGGCAGACCTGAACTGGGGCTGGGCTTTAGGCTGACTCTCTGCATGGACAAAGTGTTTTCCACCTGAAATGGTTTTGAAACCACCATGGACACCTGAGCAGCCACAGGTACATCAGGAACTTCTGTATTTTAGAAGAGCAACACACACACACACACCGGGCACCCTGACCCAGCTCCTGCCTCATCTGTACCCATGGGATGCTGGTGAGGTCATCGTGATGGCACGGGATAAACGAAGCTTGAAGTTGGCCTGCTTAAATTAGGATTTTTTTTTTTTTAAAACCTGTATATTCTTCCCATTGCTAAATCTTTTACATTGGCTACTAAGACAGAGAGCTGCTGAGCTAATCCTCTTTGACTCCCTGCCATCCTGGCAGGTACAGCAAAGCCTAAGGTAAAGTGGAGCATCAAAAGGAAAATTAATGTCTTCTAACAGCAATTAGAGGAAATTATTTAGATATAAATCTTGTTTTATATCTTCTCATACTTGTTTTTCAATCTTTCCCCTTTGATTTTTTTTTCCTTTCAGGCTTTTCAGAAAGAAACATTTAAAATCCATCCTGTAAACCAGTGGCATAATTAGCTGCATGTTACACCTGGTATTTTACTCTTCTACAGAGTAATTCCTTTGAGCTTTCTTTTTTACTAAGCCCCGAGGTCTCCTGAAACTGAATCTACTTGTTCTCTCATCTGCTGTCTGACAGGAGTTTGAGGGGAACCAAAGCCTGGGCAGGGATTGTGGGGTGCCCTCCCAACACTCTCTAGACCCCCCTGGCCGTGGCTGGGGGTGACCAGAGGTGCCAGCTGTGCCCGGGCCTCTGAGGGCAGGTAAATGCACCTCCTGGTTGCCAGCACTTGGCCTGTGCTGTGGAGCAATGCTTGTAACCTAATTGTGCTGTGATAACATCAAGCAGTGTCTCTGTGATCCAGCCCCTGGCATGCAGCCACCCTATCTGGGGTCCGATCTGACAAGCTTGCCGATTGATCAAATCATTATCTGCTGGTGTAGGTGTATCGTCTAACACGAGCCAAATTCCTGCAGTTGCTGCTTCTCTTTTCTAGAGAGGATACAAGGCCCTGTCAGGCACCTTCCCCCATGGAATTTGACTCATGGCTTCAGCAGCATCTCTTACAAGATGCTGAGAGGTGCTCGTGTTCACCCAGGGGAGGCTGTGCTTTCAGCTTCCCCAGTATAGCTATTTTGCCCACAGTGTTATCATAGAACATTTGCCAAAATGAGATCCAAAAACAGTTAGCTCTTCTCAGCAGCACAGCAATCTCCACTCCTGGCACAGTTAGAGCTGCTGACCCTTCCAGTTTGGTCACATCCTCCAAACCTGACTCAAGCTGTGCAAAAAGTGGCACTGGAACTTCTGGGCTCTGTTTCCACCTCCCTGTTACCACTCATGGGGTGACTTGTCAGTAAAAATCTCAGTTACTGCACCCCTGCAAACCTGAGCTCCACATGCACCCTCTCCCCTGGCCTGGGCAAAAGGGCATTCCTTGCCCTGGAATTGCATCCCTGTTCCTGCCCACAGAAGACAAGAGCTCCCTTTTACAATTCCCTCATGTAGCACCAGGTTTCCTGAACTCTCTGCAGACAATCTGGGCCCAGGATGTCCCACTGAGCAGGAGCACCCAATTGCTACTGCTTTTGAGAAGGCTGAATGGGAGCTTTGCCTCAAGCAGAACAGTGACCCAGCCTGGAAGGCTGAGGAGACTCAGGTTGGAGCAGAGCAAGGTCCCCACAGACCACAGATCCTCCCAGGCACCCTTCAGATTGGCCAGCTTTGCTTTTATTCCATCCCAGGATGGTGAGCAGAACAAGGTGAGGTCCAAAGTCTCAGATGACCATTTCTCTGACAAAAAAGGGTGGCAATCGCACGATCACAGAATGTCCTGAGCTGGGAGGGACCCACAAGGACCATGGAAGTCCAGCTCCTGTCAACCACCCTGCAGAACTCTGCAGACAGCAGTTGTCATGAAGCTCATGGTGAAGCCATTCAGTTTGTGACATATCCCACCCAGTCAGTCCCAAAGGAATAAAGGAGACACAACAGGTGGGTGTTTTCCTAGGAACAAACCTTTTCCTCCTTTTGTAACCTTCAATCTCAGAGCCAAAGAAGGGGCTTAGCAGGGGCAGGAGGTGCCGTACTCATTTTAGCACCACTGATTCAGGTCAGCATTTCATCTGGCCACCTTGTGGCACTTCCCAGAGTCCTATTTCAAAGTGAGCTATCCAAGGTAATTTATTTGGTTTATATGCTTTATTTTATCCACATAAATCATGAAACAAAGTCCATAGGGAACAGGCACTCTATACTTATCATAATATGTAACTTAGTTCCCCAGAGACTGAGCATGTACAGAACAGCTAATAAATGGTTCAAAAAAAAAACCCTGGGTCATTAAATCTTGTTTTATATCTTCTTGTTTCCATCAAAGTATGCAGGAGTGGAAATTCTCTTTCTAAGACAAGCTCCTACTTTTCAGCCAACTGGGAATAGAGCCAGCTGAAAAGAGAGAACCCCACATACAGCACTGACAGCTGTGCACAAAATTCATGAGCTCAAGAGACAGACTGCTGCAGAGACAGGTGTCCGAGATCTAAGTTTAGCTTGAAAGATTAAAACAGTATCTCCTAAGAATGCCTTTATTCTGATCCTCTCTGTGCTAGAAACTACACATGCAGCCCTGCTGTAGGCACCCTGGAAACACTCAGGATGTGTCTGCCTTCCGCAGGATTTCACCCCTTTGTGTTCAGGGATGAAACAGGTTAGTGTTAAGAGCACAGAAATGCACAAGCCCAGCAGAGAGGTGTTCCTGCTGCCTGAGGAAGGGCTGTGAGAGGCCAGGAGGGTCACAGAGGAGGTGGCATCCAGGCTCTGCCCACCCTGGCAGCAAACAACCCCACCCCAGATGTTCCCAACCCGGCGAGGATACCTTATGTAAATAAGAGCTGGGAGGCAGATCAGGTGTGGTTCCTGCAAGACAAACGTGCTTGGGAATTATGTATGATTCTGTGTTTAGCTACCCTGGTACACATCCAGAGTAACTCTTTTGATCTTAAGGCAGCACTGCTCTAAATACACATTAAATGCAAGAGTGTACCCACTGTCCTCACAGGAGCCACAGGTAGAGGAGGACTCAGCCTTTGCACCTTCCCAGCAGAGCTACTGGTTGGAGGGAGGCTCTTCCCCTCACTGCCTAACTGGGAAGAATCCATTCCCTGTAACAACCACAGATAGAGCAGAGCAGATTTTGAACCCTTAAGCTTGTAGTGTCTAAATTAGAGACAGCCTGGGAGGGCAGGAGATCCAGTTCTCAGATTCCCAAGGAACAAAGGATGAATCATGTCTTTAGTACCATGTGATACAGTGCAGTTGCATATATAATTGTCTATCAATACAGATAGAAATTATCATATGTTAACACAAATAGAATTTGATAACCTGGAGGACATCAACATGATAAATTCAACACCAAAACAGGCTTAATAAACTTCACCACCTTCACTCAATAAAACAGGACAGGTGCTCACCTTTGGAAAGCTACACAGCCAAATTCCTGGGTTCAGAATAAAAGACTTAGAGATTCTTTCCTCTCAGTGATACAGAACATATTGAACCATAATACCAGAATTTTCAGAAAAATGTTCTCTCCCAAAGACACAAGAGCAACAGAGGGCAGGGTGTTTTAGAAGGGCAGAGTCACTCTCTAACCACAGGATCCCTCTACATATCTCATTGCCACCGATTGAAGAAAAGTCCCCAGCCTTGCTCAGGGAACGGAATTTCACGGTCATGAAAATTTGCAAATACTTGTTTAATTCAGCACTTTCACAGGGAGACAACCTATCACTGGTAGGATCTCACGGCAAAGCTGCTCCTAAGGCTATCTCAGAGATTACTCAGTCGGCGCCAAGCGGCACAGAGTTCTCATCCGTGGCTGGAACTGCCACGCAATTCCTGCGAGCAGAGCAATCTCTACCCTTGCATCATCAGCCCCACCAAGCAGGAGGTCATGTGATGGCTGTTCCAGACAAGCTGGGGGAGGACAGGAGCAGGCAGGATGTTTTTAATTTATGTGTTTAACATATCTGTAATGGGCACCTGAGAACTGAAGCTGCAGAGTAACTTTTCTGCAGCCTCTGGGAAAACCTCTGCGGGGAATTGGCTGGGCAGAGAGGGGATGTGGAGGAGAGGAACAGGGCACAACTGCAGCCAGAAGAGAAACCAGCCTAGGGGTGGTCACAACCACAGAGCTGCTGAGTTTGTAACTGGGAACATCCCCACAGAATGCAGAGAAACCTCTCTGGCCAGGGGAGAGCTCTCCATAGCCATCACCCAGGATTTGCTCATGTTCTCCCACTGCTCCAGCATCCCAATCACCAAGGAAACTGTAATAATGGGTAATAATGAGTGCTGTCCCTGCAAACCCTCCCTGTGGTAGGGAAGCCCTGGCTGTCCCCACTGTGCACAGAGGGACAGGAGGCATTTGGCCTCAGAATTCCCCTGGGAGTGTGGCCGATTTCCACATGTGGTGCTTTCACAGCAGGATCAGCTTTCCATGGTTTGGAGGGGGAGCAGAGGGGACTCCGTGGGCTGGACGTCAAAGCCTCCTCTCGGGGCTTTCCCACAAGCAGATGGCAAAGAGACTCCCAGTTAGCAACTCATCACAAAATGAAAAACATCTTCCCCTTCCCTGCTCGCTCAGAGCAGCTCATGTGTTAACTTTTAGCTTTGTTTGCAGGCTCCTCAGGGCTGGGCCTTTGGGTTTGCTTTTTGGTTGTTGATTTTGTTTTGTTTTGCAGATCCCACCCCTTAAACAATTGGAGACACCAAGGAAAAGGAATAAAAAGAATGAAAAATCATCAGTCCAACACTGATATTGATGAACATCACTCAGCTTTCTGACAACACAAGGGTTTTGGCCTTGCTGATATTCCCCAGTAACTCACAGCTGTTCTTACCCTCTCCCTGCATCACCCCTGGGACCCCAGACCCTCCCACAGGAGGGGTCCCACACCTCACTCCAGTGAGACCCTCCAAGAAGAGGTTTCCTCGGGCCTGTGAGATTAAAACTCAAGGGGCAGAAGCACAGCCTGGGTGGTGAATCCCACAACTCTGTCCCAGGGTTAAACCCCAAGAGTCTTCTTCCCAGGGCTGGGGACACCATTACCATCCTGCTCCACCCACCCCATGTCAACGGAGCAAACACAGACCCAATGCAGCCACCAGACTCATTCTTTTCTCCTCCTACTCAGTAGCATATTACAAGGCCACTAAATTAAAAGGAATGCTCTTTCATTCTGCAGCTTTCAGCCCTTCCCAAGCACTGCTTCTTTATAGATTTCAAACCAGTTTGACAATATTGGGCTCTTTTGGTGTACGTGTGAGTTTGGGAGCAACATTTACCAACTAAATTCGATGTATGTGTCACACACACAGAGGGCTGTCTAGATATTAGGTGGGGTCTTGTTACATGAGGGCAAGAACAAAGACCTTTATATGACAGCAGCAAGAGCAGCACACAGACCTGTGCCCAGGTCCAGGAGAACCAACAGCTTAGGCATTTTTTAATAGAGTGTCATACATGGCTTTGACATTAAACCCTTCTCACTCTTTGCAATCCCATTCTGTGCTGCCCACGTTGTCTTTAGCCCCTGCCATTCACAGGGCCCCAGTGGAAGGCACCTGGAGGGATGCTGAGGAGGCGGCTCTGCCGTGCAGGATGGTTCTATCCCAGGGATGGATCCTCTCCCAATACACAAAGCTCCGTGTCCTCCTCCTTTCCCTGCAGCTCAGAAGTGTCTGCACTGGGCCTAATCAGGGCTGGGATCTGCTCTGTGTGCTCAGTTTGTTGAGTCACATCAATTTGTTGAGTTTCCTCTCCCATTAGAAACACACGCAAGTGCCGTTTTCTAAACATATTAACTCTCTCCAGGCTATTTTGTTGTGTAAACACAAAGACAAGTGACTGGGCATTGCAGGCGAGAAACTGATGCTCACCTTAGCCTAAATTCTTTACAATTGCACTACTTTTATGCACCTTTCCTTTCATGATGCCATTCTGAGAATTATGCTGCACCTTTTTTCCTAGACAACTCCAGCTTAATTGCAGTTGGAAAATAAAACAATACACTGCAGGGGAAGGAGGCTCTTCAGTTAAACAGAAAATGCTGCACATCTGCAGATGCTCCAAGACCCTCCCCACAGCACCCAGAATGCCTGTGGGATTAACCCTGAGGTTGCCAAAGCCACAAATTCCCCGTGGTCCCCCCACCACCCTGGGACCTTTGCTCAATCACAGCTCAGAGATGTTCCCTCTAGTGCCAGTGCTCTAGCCCTGAGCTCTCCTGAACCCCATCTGGAGCCAGCACAGGCTGGAGGCACCGGTGCCAACCCACAACAATCCCACTGTTCCCACTTCTCACCACTCCTCCCCAGCCCTGCTGCTCCCTCCTGCCCACGGGAAAGGCAAGCTGGCCTCAAAACAAGCCCTAGGAGAGCCCAACTTGCAAATGAGGAGGGCAATATAACTGGCTTTGCTGCAGGCTGCGAGAAGCAACACAGGCAGAGTGGCTAAGGTAACTTCAAGGTCAGCATCGAGTGCTGCTGTTGACATACCATTTCTCCTGAGTTTTCTGCCTCTCTCTTCCATCAGCCTCTCTCCCCATCATTTCTGTGAAGTGCAGTTGTCTTGATTGCTGTTGTTCACCCCACAACTGGCTCCTTTTGGACAGGGCTCTGCACACTGTTCGTGAAGCAAACCAGAAAACAGGATTATTCATAGGCTGCCACTCTGCAGGATGTTTTCCATGCCACCATACACAGCGTGTACAAAGGTAGAGATTTGCAGCTTTCTTCTCTCTGTACAGCAAAACATTAAGCCCAATATTTGTTCCTTTTTGTGTTACAAGATCACAACCAAGCTGCCAATCATCTGGCCAAAGGGGTTATGCAAGAGTCAGGTTTACAGTAAAGTTGTACAAATTTTATAGGACCACAAACACTTTAACTACCATGATGCTCAAAACTCAAGAGCATTTGGAGAACAAGGGGAGTTATTCAGGCTCCACACCATTTTGGCTGCATGTTTTCCAGGTGTATGATTTCACCACATGGAAAAACACAGCCATTGCCAAAGTGAACTCATAAAAACCTTTGATGAGTAAAGTTTGGATAAGCACAAATCATTTGAACCGACAGTTGGTCCAATTCTCAAAGGGGTTTGGCAGACATAATATAATTCGTGGTTTCACACACAGGCCATTTTTCCCTTCCCTCCTCCCCTCCAATCTTCACAAATTCGGAAGATGTTGTTCTAGAAGGTGCACTGGGTTGGGTTTGCTCTGTTTTTCTTTTCCCCCGAAGGGTTAGGCACCACACTATTGCAACTCAAAGCCATTTGGGGCTGTGAGTAAGCCAGCAAACAGGTTTTCCAGAACTGTGTTTAGATAGTTGCATGATCTGCCTAACAGACATCAAAAAAAAGAAAAGAAAAAATTAAACTCCAGGTCTCTCACCACCCATTTGCTAGCAGGCAGGTAATGTAAGGCAAATGCTTTAACAATCTCTTCCTCTGACACATTTGGACATGTTATTTCAAGATGTGTGGCGTCATTTAAGGCTGTGCCATGAGATAACACAGTATTTACATCTCTGGGCTGGGAGCAGGATTGCTACAGCTTTTAGACATTATTGACATAATATTTTCTTTGATAAACAATCTATCAGGAAATTATCAAGTTCATGACTGAGGTAATGCCAGGGACTAAGCAATTCTAGCCAGGGCAGGAGGCAGCTAGAAATAACATTAGAGAGCATGAACACAGTGGAGACGACTCCTGCTCCAAATGGTTTTTGTTGAGCGCTGCCGTGGGCAAAAGGGTCCATTTCCCACTCCTGCCACCCTTCTCTATCCACATGGGGAGATCCAACAGGCAGCACAACTCTGCCTGAGAAATTCTCTGTAAGCAACAACAAAACTTGCTCCTCCTGCATTGGAGTGAAACACCCTTCCTTGCAAAGAGAAGGTTTCAAATTTACCAGTAATTAGGAAATTTTGGAGATCTGAGCCATAAGAATCCTGCACTTTGCGCTCCATGATGCAAAGGAAAAATGGGTAGAGATCAGATGTGTAATTTCTATAGCATGAATTATAATTCCTAGCAGACTTCAACAAGTCAGCATGTTATCTTACCCTTGGATCAACAGACTTCCAGCAATAAGTAGGGCTTTCCCCCCACGGTTCATTTCAGGCACTTTTCCACAGTTCACAAGAATTTGTAAACTGATGTTTGCTATTTGTAACTTCCCAACGCACACACCTAATCTAAAGTATTCAAGTTGCCCAGGTAGAGACTTTGATGATGCCTCTGTCCCCGATCAGATGTGTAGAAGAGAATCAGCTGCAGCAACACACACAGTTTTGAAATTCACTCCCCATGCCAGCCTCGCCACATTTCCTTGTGAGCCTTTCCAATGAATGCTCCTGCAAATTCACTGGATGGAGCAATCAAGGGAAGCACGTGCAAAACAAGAAGCAAACTCAATCAGCTTTTGGGTTGCTTTCTTGAAATTTGCAGAGTTTTTCACCATCTTCCCCCTTTTCACCCTCTGACTAAATGACATTTCCTCCTATAGGAACTCCATGGATGTGACAGAAGTTGCCCTTGTGCAAGTCCCAGGCAAAAACTAGACAGAGGTATGGGCAATGATCTAAAATCAGCACCTTCTACAGCAAGGTCCAGCTTTCCAAGGAACCACATAAATACTGGTGTGACAATTGCCCTTGCCTTTGAAACATCCATGATTTGTGCAGTTTGGGCTCTCAGGTGTGCCCAGTGCCACGGCTGGAGAGGCTGAAGATGAGCTGGGCCTTCCCTCTCTCCCCAAGATTTAATCCTGACATGCCCCCCTTGACTTCAGTCGAGCCCCTAAGCCAGAACACGCTTCCACCTTCCCTTCTTGGTGTGTTTTGAAGTGATCAAGCTCACACAAGCCTAACGACTCCCCTCACCTTTACAAGCATATTCATGTTTGCTGTCAAACACATGAGTTAGTTTTCTGCAGGCTATTGCAAGAGAGCAACCAGTAATTACTGCAACTGCACAAAATGCTTTTTTATTTAGGAGTGTATTTCAAAATGGGTTTGGTGATTATACCATCACTCTCCCAAAGTAGGTAGGCACTGGCAAACAGTTCATCTCCTCTGAATTTGTAGAAGGTTGGGTCATTTTGATTTCCCACAGAATGATATTTCCTCTGCCCTTTCCTTTCCCTGATTTTTACCTTCTTTTTTATTCTGTGCCTTTAGGGGCTTAATGGAAGCTTTCCAAACATGAGGAAGTGTCTTCAAGTGTAACAGCAATGCATATTCAGTCATTGCTGAAGCTTTATAACACAATTTCTTTGTGAAGGGAAGCTCAAACCTCTGGTTTCCAGGGAGTCTTTGGGAAAGGCACTTCCCTGCACGTACTCAGGATGGCACCAGAGCTGGGTTTGCAGTCAGACACCTCTCAAGGGCAGCTTCCAGAAAGGTCTCTACCTTATTAAATGCTCCTTGGCACAGCACATACTTCTGATAACCCGCCTTTTATTTAGCTCTCTCAATCAGAGCTCTGAACTCCTTCCAAAGAAATGTTCTGCCTTTCTCAGAGGAGACCCCAAGCCTCTGGTTTTCTAACAATGAGAAAGTAGCCCAGGAAGCAGAAATGCAAGTTTCAGCTCGTTAGTTTCCTTTATGAAATCAAATTAATATATATTATTATAGGCAATATATATTTGTAGACTTATTTATATAGCAACTTTCAAATATTATTACTAATACACTATACTCGTTATATACATTTTTAATATATATTAGAGAAAAACTCTACAGGCCCCCAGTGAGTTATCCTTCCCAGGGAGTCCCATGTTTACACTCACTCCAGCTGTTTCCTTGGGCATCAGTGAGGACTCTCAATAGGACTTTTCCCACACATGGTATATAATTACAAGCTCAATCCTTGAGTGACACCAGATTTCACAGATTCAGAAACTACATAAAATCATATTTCTCTAATTAGCTTTTAATCAAGCACCAGTGAGTAAACATTTAAACAGCTGAGCCCAGACCCCCTTTTAGAAAATTGCTTCCTCTGACAATTAGTGTTGTAAACTTTTCCTATTGTCCTCTTGCAAGAAGAAAACAACAACTAAAGAAAATTTCACCTTTTCATCCCTGGTTATACACAGGCAATAAGGGACCCCTTATTTCAGCAAAAAAGGGGCTGAAAACTTTTTGGGGGTTGAAGCTGGTTACTGGGCAACTGGGATATCATTCCCACCACTGGTTAGAAGGTGGAGGATGAGGATGGCCTGGGAATGGTGGCTTGGAGATGGCAATGGCAGCAATGCTGCCCCACACATTGCTATGGTTTATGATTTATGATTTATGCAAATCTCCAGCTCAGGTAACTCACAGAAGTTCACAATCCTGCAGACTCTCCAGAGATGTGGGACCATCCCAGAGGTCACCACAACACCTTACACGGTGACAGCACCCTTTGTTCTGCACCAACACCACCGATGCTCCCCCTGAGAACACCCCTGGGCTCAGCAAGGGGGTTTAAGCAAAGCTGAACTGCCCAATTTCTTTTTTCCTTGGCCTGTGTGAAACCCTCAGCCCTCACAGTGCACCTACTCACTCCCTGGGATTTGCTTCCCCTTATTTGTCTCTTTATTTATGAATGGAAGCATCCTCAGGCAGAAGGTGTTGTCCAGATTGGAAGCAGGCAGAGTTTCTCAGCTGAAACTTTTATCCCAGCCCAAAGAAAACAGGCATATTTGGGTCAATAAAAACAGTGCAAATTTATGTTGGATTTGTCATTTCAGCTGCAAAAATAAAAGTCATCAGCCTGAAAGTGCTTACACATTTTCAAACTGAAATTAATAGATTAATTTCAATTAACAAGAAAATATTGCAGGCACTTTAATGAAAGGAAGCATTATATACTGAGTCAAACAACATTTTATTCAAGCTGAACCAATTCCCCTTTGGGGTCCCTTCACTGCTATCACCATCCTCCCCAGAATGTGGGGGGCTTTTTTTGCTCCTTAAGAAACATTTTCCTTGCAGCCTTTTGGAGCAGCTTGTTCTGTTCCCTGCAGCATTTCAGCTCCTTCCTGCCTCTTCCAGGACAACTCGTGCCTACCAGTGCCATTTAGAAACCTGAGGAACTCTTGCTGGAGAGAAAACTGTCCCATTTGCTGGTAAAATCAGGGACAATCCATCATGTTATAAGTCTGGGAAATACAACACTGCTGTGGAAGGTAGATTTTGTCCACGCCCAGCCTGCTGGGCCAGGAGCCCGTGAACACACACTCTCCTTATCCAAGAACTTTTTGACTCGTTCGATCCAAGAAAATGTCCCTTAAAAAAAAAAAATGAGATCCCCCTCGGCCACTGTCACCCCAGGGTCAGAAACTACTTAAAATATATAGATGGATCTGAAGGAGTTTAATGGTCTGTAACGACAGACACAGAGACCCTCCAGCTGGATGTCACAAAAATTAGAGTAGTCACTTTACAAGGAGATGTGGGAAGAGGGATCCCTTCACTGATTCTTCAGCTGGAATTCCAGCTAATTACCTGCCAGATGGACACAACGTGCTCAGAGGGTATGGCTCCATTGAGAGGGGGTGTTTAACATGCCCTGGATGGGATGCTGCTGTCCCCTGCCAGCCCTTCACCTCTGATTTCACATGAACGCTCAGGCTGACGTGCCCAGCTCTCTGCTCAGACGTGGCTGGGGATCCATGGGCCATTTTGGCAATGCTCAGGGACATTTCTGTGCAGGGATTTGCTCTCTCAGCAGCAGGAGAGACTGGCCAGTCTGTCCAGCTGGGCTCTCACAACTGCAGCCCTGGAATGCTGAACCTTCCCTTCAATATTATCCTGCACAGCCACACAATGCAGCCTCTCCTGGCTGGCACAGGCTCCAGGCTCGGACACTCAGCAGAACAGGATGTGTTTGAGGGGGTTTGGCCCACAAGGAGTGGGCAAGGGGGAGGATACACTGTCCACATGTCCAATGTCCATTCACAAGCCTTTTTGGGTTGACCACAAGGAAAACACGGGGTGTCATTTGCTCCCAGGGCCTCTCTGTACCTCTCCACCAGAACAGGTTGGGATTGCTTCCCTGGAAAGGGCTGGGAGATCCACGTCTCCTTTCTGCACACTGCAGTGACCACCTGTGAAGGACAACGAGCCCCATTTCTGAAACATTAAACACAGGGATGGATGCTCAGAACCATGTGGATGGTTTCTTGAAGGTTGGCAGAATTCCCCCCAAATGGACAGCACAAGAGGGAATGTGAAGTGTGGTGGGAACAATCTGTCCAGCCCTGGTGTAAGAGCCCTGGAAGGAGCAACCAGAGCACAGGGGAACAGCACAGTGTGGGACAAGACTGCAGTCCTGGTCAAGAAAGCCTCTTCATCAGGGAGAAAAAACCAAGGCAGAAACATCTCTGGGTGTCATTCCCAGCATTCTTCCACACAACCAGCCCATGATCTCCCAGGCAGCGCTGCCGTGCAGAGCCACCTCACACCCCGGCTTGTGGGATTAGAGGAGACCATGTGTGAACGAGGAAAAACCTCCCAGTCTTAATAGGCACCTCACCCTCTCACCAAGACAAAGCTTGGACTGGCAAATTCTGCACTGTTAAACCGAGCAGCATCACAAATTCCAGCGTGCAAACATCAGTGGAGCCACACCCGGGGGAGCCAGGGGAATTGATGTGCAGCAGCATGACAGAGCCGGACAGGGGTGACCACACGACAGCTCCCAGCACACCAAAGCTGCACACTGGAGTTCAACCCGTCTAACCAGCCCCTCAACATCACATCAAGGACAAATCTGCTTCCACCCTGGAATTTGTCCTCCCAGGTCTGCATTCCTGGTTTGCCAGTTTTTAATGGTGGAGGCAGGAGGAGCTCTTGTAAAATGGATCTTGGCTTGCAGAGCTAAGGTGGTAATCCACCTGAATAATTTACAGATGGGAGGTTTGAGGACTGGTGTGGTGGAATAAAGTTTGCTTAATCAGAATCCACAGCGGATCAGATTCAGATCCCTGTGCACAGACTGCACAGACCTGAGGAAGTCAGTGGAGTCACTGAATCTTTGGGGCAGAATTTGCTTAAGAACATTAAGTATTATTATTTCCAGAAGCAGCAAGTTTTCCCAGAATTCTACGCAAAGTCTAACCTTGTAAGGTGTTGTGGGACACGGAAGACACAGGAAAAGCAGCATGGAAAAGCCAGCCTGTGATGTCTCTCCTACAGATACATCATCATACATGGAAATACACAAATGGACAACGACCCTGTACAGGACAAAGGAAACCATTCCAGCCACACCTCAGTGTCCACACGGAGACCCTCCTTTAGCAAGGCATTGCTGACTAAAACAGAGACATTTAAACACCAGAGGTCCGGGGAGAGGCCCAGCCTGGCTCAGTGGCTCCTGATGTGCTGTTGACCCAGAGTTAAACTAATTAGCCCATTTCCTTTTAAAGTGTTCTCAAATGCCACTTGGCCGTGTCACTCCACACCGGAGAACTCTGAAGCAGCCTAATTACACTGGCAAATGTTTGATTGAAAATTACACTCAAACGGCATGGACTGCAAAGAGGTTACCTCCCTCTTGATACAAAAGCCCTGATTCAGGACTCTAGGGCAGCTCCCCTTTAAAGTCCATATAATTCTGCAAGGCCAGGAAGCAGGGTAATAGAGAAAAAATAAACTTATTTTTGGCACACGGGCCAGATTAATTTTGCTAGCAGTGCCCCTGTGATGCTAGTGCAGCCCAAAGGTGGCTGATGAGCCCCTTACAGCCCTGCCTAGCTCAGATGTGGCCAGGGCTGGGATATACCACGTTATTCTCCACTGACAGCAGCCCAGAGGCACAGGTCAGAGAGAATTTTAAGTAGCTAAAATGCTAAGCATCGAAGTGAGATTCTGTCCCAAAACTTCCTGTGGGTTACATTTGCACCTCAGTTTCTCTACCTGTAAAATAATAATTACCCAACACACCAGTTCTTGTAGGACTTAATTAGCACTTGTCAACCTCTTAGAGCTCCTCAAGGGAAGAGGAGCTCTGCACCACAAAGTACTAATTAATGGACGAATCCTTTGGAACAAAGTATACGATTCTGTTGTTGTCAGATCTAATAGAGTCATAAAAAAACAGGGCTGGAAGGGATATCAAGAAGTAACCTAGGCTGTTCCCCTGCCCTGAGGCATGATCAAGTATATCTAAATCACTCTTGATAGATGAATACCCCTAAACCTTGGGATGCTCAAGCTGTGGATTAAAATAGATAAAGATGGGCTCATATTACACGTGCATTGTGCTCTCTGGCTGTGCTGAACACAGACAAACACTCCCTCACGTGTGCACACAGGGCCTCTCTTAAGTGCTCTCTGCACTGCCCTGGAAGAGGCTTTGCTGCACCCAAAGTGAGCTTTCCAGCTCCTGATTGCCACAGCTCGGGCAGTAAAAAGACCCATTGTAGCACACAATCTCAAAATTGGAATTAATGAGACACAAAATGGGAAAAACAGCACAAATGGAGAGCAGGGCAGAGAGGTGTTAGAGGATATGCTCATGGGTAGGAGGAGCTTCAGCAAGAGCCAGAAAATCAGTGCAGGTCACCCAAGCCTCACACATGCCTGAATTGCGAGGCTTCCGTTCCATAATACCTTCAGATCATTTTTGTTATGATTTTCCCACTTTTCTCCCTCCTTTCCAGCCCCAAGAGCCCATCTGAGGTACCATTTGGCCTAACATATCACACATACCATTCAGATGTGGCTACCGAAGCATTGCACAGCCTGAAGTTTAAAATTAACTATTTTTATTTTTTTCTTTTTGGCTATACAAAGATTTTTAGAGGGTTTTGTTAAAAGCTTTAATTGTAAAAATGTGTCAGTTCAAGCTGTCTTTCCAAGACACATATGCAAAGTACAGTAGGAGATACCTTTTATTTAATTAACTTCATACAGGAAAGCTTTTGAAACTTATACTTTCTTCATCAGGCTAGTGGATAAAAGCTAAGCCAGGCAATTGATACAGCACTGCAGAAGTTTATTAAATTAACCAATTAAGCTGAGGCAATCTACAACATACAGAGGCCAAGGCAAACAATGGAAGGTGGAACACACTCCCGGGGCTGAGGCGATCAAGTCGTGTCAGCATTTCCATTATGAAGCTCCTTCAGAGTTATTGTGGGAGGTGTGCAATTAAAAAAAAAAGCTTAAACCACTGAATTCAGTCATTCTAAGGGATTCCCAAACATGCCCAGGCGGATGGAGGAGCAAGAAACAAACCAGTTTTGCACTAATTTTGTCACTCAAATTAGAAAGTAGGTGTGGCATGGGGAAACAGGTTGGCACGATAGAGGGGAAACAAAGGGAGGCTGGTTCTGCAGTGCCCTGCTCGGGGTGGTGTGAAAATAGGACCATAATGAACATGATTAATCGAGTGCAGCACGTCTGCGTGGGCTGAGACACGGAGCTTGCTCAGGATCACAGCTCTCTGTGGTGAGGACCTTGGGCAGCATCCTGCCCTCCATCCCCTGGAACAGGGGCTGGGAAACAGCACAAATGCAGCAAAGCTGTTTGTATCAGCAGAGCTGACCTGACCTGGAGGTCTGTCATCTCTTCAGAGCTAAACAACAACCAGAGGGAATGATTTTCACAGTAGGGAGAAGCAGATCAGAGCTCAACTCCTCCAAAATTTTAAGCGTTCAGCATCAGGTTCAAATCCCAATTTTGAAGGTGGCTCCTTCCCCGTCCAAATTCTTTAGGTAACACAGATCCAGTGGTTTCATGTTACATTTTGCAGCACATGAAAACCTTTTCATGAGGTGCAAACCTTTGCACACAGGGGGAAAAAAAAGGAGGAAAAAAAAAAAAAGAGAGACGAATATGGAAACACTGACACCACATTTACTGTAAAAGCCTGATCAGCAGCAACTATAATTCTCCTTCAAAAGGTTACACCCACAGTGCTTTCTTTGGCCTGTGTACATTGTGTATTGCCTCGGTCTAGCTGCTTAGTTTAATAAGCTTCAGAAATGTTTCGTTGCCTGGCTGGAGGAGCCGGGCACTATTTAAAACCAGGTAGCCTGGTTTGTGACCACAAGTTGTTCTTGGGGTGGCACATCCAGGGCTCAGCAGGGCATCCCAGCCCTGCTGTGTTTCCTCTGTGGAAACCAAACCAGCCCAGCTCAGTTCCCAGCAGCACAGAGCAGCCACACGGCTCTGGAGGGGAAGGCAGAGTGACAGATGAAGGATAAACTGGATTAGCTGCACCCACTCAGTGCTCCAGCTCTGCCACAGGGTTTAGGAGAGGCCATGGAGCACCAGGAAAGCACAGGGATGTTTTAGAAGAGACAGGATGCCGTGGCAGATAAGGACCAGCCTGGGACCCAGGAGACCCACTGCTGTTCTGCCTTTGCCAGTGACCCACCACATGACCCTGAAGAAGCAACTCCACTCCATGTGGTTTTTCTCCTTCCCCTGCTGCTCTTTTTCTGCTTTGATTATAAAGTTTTCCATGTGGTTGCATCATCCTGTTTGTACAAAATATGTATTTGCATAACATCTCACACAACAAGGCCCTGATCACAGCTGGGGCTTCTAGACATGAGAGTTATAAAGAAGCCTATTAGCAAATTCAATGTGTTTCAATGCCCATTATGGGTATTTTGTAACCAGCACTGAAGACTCTGCTGTGTTGTTTTGCCAAATGACACAGGACAGAGTCAGGTCCTGTGTGGAGTTTATTGGCTGATCCCATTCCTTGCAGGCAGTTCCTGAGGGGCATTTTGGAGATGAAAAAGGGATGGGATATGGAGTATTTTGTAGGGTAACAGGAAAAACCTAGAACAGCTGCATAGCTGTGACAAGCTGACAAGGATATTCTTCTATCCTGGGCTTATTTCACCAGCTCTCCCCCCAGGATTTTGTGCCTTCAAACCCAAATTCATTCCTAATCCAGTCAAAGCCTATAACTGAAAAATTACCTTTTGGAACATTCACAGTTAATGTTATTTTTGCCCAGTGTGTTTCCCTTTACACCCATCTCCAAAATGGTGCACGCAAATGAAGAGAAAGAGGAGAAGAGAAATCAAGACACGTAGTGACCAATCTTCCACACCCCAGGTTTGCAGCTACCAACTGCCTAACCAGGAAGCTGCAAAAAGAGGCATCTGAGCCAGCAACAGCATCAGCAGGAGCTGAGCTGGAGCCTCAGGTTCTGGCAGTAGCAGTGGCAGTGCCCCAAGAACAATACTTAGAAGGAGTAAGGCCAGTGGCAGCAGCCCCTTGGGCTGTCCAACAGCTAGAACCCCCATCTCTCCCACTGGGGAAGGTGTAAGATCCCTGGAAGCACCCCCAGGTCTGGCCTTACAGTCTGGAGGAGGGAGAAAAGAGAGTTGTAACCTTTATCCTCCTCCCAAGGCACCACAGACCCCCTAAAAACGAGGCAGAAGAACAAGACTGGCAGTACATGCTCTTGAACAGCATGAAAGAAACAGCATTTCCAAAGCTTGAATTTGTGACATTTGTCTTGTGAACAAATGGGATTTGAATGAGGTGATTTCACGTGGAATTCCCAAGGAACAGTAACAGATATGCAAGTTATCATCATCTACCTTGTAATCCCCATGGGTCTTGAGTCCTGCAAAGCACCAAAGCCAAGACTCCTAACAGAGTGCCACGACTAATTCAAAGACAGTCAGATGGGCAAGTGCAAAGCAACTTGTTCAAGAGTTCACTAAGTCAGTGAGAGATTTTGGGATTCTTAATTTCCCCTGGTTCCTTGGTCCACCCCACAGCACACTGCCAAACAGCACCACACACCCAGCTCCCACAGAGCTCCATGGAAATTCTGCCACAATGACTGCAAAACTTGCAGTTGAGGTCCTTGTCACCCTACAGGAGTGTCACAGCATGACTGCTGCATGAAGAGCACTCACTGGTTGGGGGTTGGAACACTCAGTGCTGTGCTGAACGTTCCTTCCCTACAAGCTCCATACAAAGCTGGATGTTCTCTTCCTGATATCACTACCTGGGTTTGTTGTGTTGGCTTTTCTTTTCCTGTTTTGAGACTCTTTACATTAAAATGCAAGTGATAACCCCTTTAAAGGGGGAAACAGGCTGGAATGGGTAAAATCCCCTTTCCCTTGAAGGATTTGCTGCACAGCTGGCTGGGACAAAGCTGGCTGTGATGTCAGATTCCTGGTGCTTTGGCACAACAGGGCTGGTTTTCCTCTAAGTATTTCTCTAGCTAAGCAGAACTCAAAGATTTCCTTCTCCAGCAAACACCTGAGCAGAAATGACTCACCCACTGTGTCTGCCACAGATCTCTCACCCCTAGCGCTAAGCTATATATATATATATAGTTAAAATACTGAAAAGGGGAATTTTCCCTTTCCTTCTAAAAAGTTAATCCATCTCTATTTCATGGAATCACAGAATATCCTGAGCTGGAAAGGACCCATAGGGATCACCCATTCCAACTCCTATTCCTTCACAGACACCCCAACAATCCCCCATTGTCCCTCAGGGTGTTGTCCAAATGCTCCTGGAGCTCTGGCAGCCTTGGGGCCGTGCCCACTGCCCTGGGGAGCCTGGTCAGTGCCCACCACCTTCTGGGGGAAGGATTTTTCCCTAATATTTGGCATAAATAGCAGCCTTATGCCTGTTTCTGTCAAGGTGGGGTGAGAGAGAAGTTGGGGTAAAACATATCTGTGAGACCAGCCATACAGCAAAGTCATTTTTTCAAGCTCATGAAACATTATAATACATCTTCCTGTAATCAAATCCTTTTTTATTTTTTCTGCCTGACTTCCTCCAAAAATACTGTATATAAGATCATGGTGTGCATGAGCACGCATCTCTAATAACTTTGGAATGAGCTGGTTGCTTTCAGCTCCATTTCAGAGCTGTCACGTTGCTACAGGTTTAATGGAAATAGGCAACTGGATGGAGAAGAGAGATGCAGGGGCTGGAAACCTGCAGCAGGAGCTCAGCCACTGTGAGGCACCACAAAATGACACTGTAATGGCACTGACACCTGAAATAACCTCAAGGAAAGGTTACAGTTGGCCAAGACATAGAAAGCCACACCAAGTACTACCTGGATATTTATTTTTAAGGTCATCATAACAAAAGTTTTAAAAAAAAAATTAATGGCCTTCAAGATCCAGCATTCAAAAGAGCAGACAGGACAGCTAAACACTTCAAAGGAAGTCTATGAGCAAAAGTACTGTTAATTTTAACTAAATCCTGGTCTGGACCCTCCTCTTACACCCATGTAATCATTAATTTCAGAAGAGTGACTTCTGATATACACCAAGGTAAGCCCCAGATCATACAAATCCACTCTTTATTGCCTGAGTAGTGCCGTTTAAAATCAATAGGATTACTCATAGTGGTAAAGTTAAGCACCTGTGAAAGTGTCTGCAAGACTGGGGCCTAAGGCCTGGTCTAGGCACAGCTTTTGTACTTGAAAAACTAGTTCATATAAAGGTTTGTTTTGTTTTTGGTTTTATTTTTAAAGAAAACAAGAGAATAATTAAAGCCATACCCCCGCTTTAAAATGGACACTTTTTCATTGCTCTAAGGGGAACTTCCAAGAGCACAGCCATTCCCAGGTCAGTGGTGCTGCTCCAACTGGGCTCCTGCTGTGGGGAATGGTGCCAGCACTGAACAGCAACCACAGCTTCTGCACCTTGGGCAGCTTAACAAGATGCCAGCCCACTATCTGCTCAAAGCTCTCCTGGTAATCCATCCATGGAAAGCACCTGATGGAGCAGCAGCAGCAAGGGCAGACCCAAGTTTGAAGAATATTTGGTCTGGAGTCTGTCAAAAAGGATGATGATTTACTTTTTCCCCCCATAATTTTCTTGTTTTCCTATGTGTTTGCACCCATAGGGGAATAAAGCAACACCACACACACCTAAAAAGCTTTAGAACTGAAGACTTTCATGTGTGCAGAGTTAAGGAAGGTGAAAAAGATCAAGATTGCCCCACAAGAAGACAACAAAAAGGAGTGTTCGTTCTATGGAAAGCACCATAAACTTCAGGAGATGCCAGGAGGAAGAGGGGGTGGAACAGTGAACTAACATGTCTGGATTGCTAAGAGGTTAAAAAAAATGTCACACTTTCAAAGAAGAAAAAGACAAAAGACATTAAGAGTAAACAGGAAATTTGGGAAATCTATTTCACTCAAAGTAGCAAACATCTGGAATAAATTGTCGAGAACTTAAGACCATCAAAGCAAAGTATTAATGAGGTTAAGAGGCAGCTAGACTGAAGGAGGAGACTGAAGAACACAAGGACAAAGGAGAGAGGTGGAGCTGAGAGAAACCTACAGGCAACAGGCTCTTTAGCCTGAAGGGCTTTGTTTCTCTCTGCCCAATACTTCCTTATCTTCTCATTGCTCCAGGGTTAAAATACAGGGGTTTCTGCTGCTTTTTGCTTTATGGAAAGAAAACAATACTGTTGGGTTTTTTTTTCCCCTAAGAATTCCATGCTGCTATTTGTGACATGGTACATTATTGTTGAGCCTCCAAATGTCTAAGTTTAACTCAGGAAAGTACATGAAAACTGAGCACACACAACCCCTTCCACCAAGCACAGCTTTCTCAAGTCTGGAGTCCTCATCCCTCCCTTTCACACTTCAAATTAAGAATAATTCTTACTTTTGTTACCAAGTGTTGCTAGAAGAAGAAAAACCTCATCCCTTTAATC
The DNA here is from genome assembly GCA_035583185.1 of Anabacerthia variegaticeps. Taxonomy (NCBI): domain Eukaryota; kingdom Metazoa; phylum Chordata; class Aves; order Passeriformes; family Furnariidae; genus Anabacerthia; species Anabacerthia variegaticeps. The sequence continues at coordinate 7,264,571 of JAWWEW010000048.1, read as the reverse complement.
AAAAGGATTTAGCAAACAACTCCATGGATTCAAGAGCTGTTTTTGAAAAGACTCATTTGCTTTAAAGTAATTCAAACCAGGCTAAATAACACCTTTAAAGATGACAAAAACCAGTAGGCATAAATGAATAAGGAGTCTAAGAAGGAAATACTTAGCATGACTTATCCTTTAATATCCAGATCCCTCTCTAGAAGGATAATCAGAAAGCTATGTTGGCCCTTACTCAAAAGAAGAGAACGGTCTTCCATCTCTGCCCGGACTATATTGGTTACATTCATGGTCATTAACATCCTTTAAAAGATGATCTTGGGATTTCATTTTCCACCTCCCATTATTGAGCAATGGAATATTCATAAAACAGTAGACGGAAACAACTCAGAAGGAAAAGAAAAGAAAGCCTCCAAGTTCCCATCTCTGCCAGTTCAATTAAACCAAAGCAAGGATTCAACACAAAATTGATTGGGGAGCGGCAGGATATGTGCACACACATGAAAAAACACACTGGGGGGGGGAGAGAGAATAATAAAACATGCACTTGCCTGTCCTCTGCTCTAATAACCACATGCAAACTTCAGCCAAGCCTGACAGAGTGGGAGAGGTTTCAAAGATATGAAGTTCCTGTGTGTTTCACAGTCTAGGCAGCTGGGGAAGGGATGGAGATGCACTTAAGAGCTCCACTGAACTCAAGTGTTTGTTAGACATAAGAGAATCCACAGCAGCCTTCATTATGGTAATAGCACAGGGCCCTCCTGCTGTTTGTTATCAACCAAGCACCACATCTGAGGAGTCAATGCTTTATTGGGAACATCTGCTCTTGTCTTTGCCAGCAGCTGAAGCTCTGCCTCAACCTCAGCTGCCTCTCCATGGGCTGTTCCCAAAGCTGTATCTGCACGTCTCTGCCCCAGGGCTGTGGTGGGGTCACCAGGGGTGCTGACTGGCACTTCCTCAGAGCCCCCCCGTGCTGCCACACAGCACTGGGGCTTTATTCTTAACCCAGAGCTCAAGAGATGTGCCTTGGGACTTGCCAGGAGCACTAAGCTAGACCAGAAGAGCCTTGACTGACTGGATGCATTCAGGTTCCCCAAATTCTTGGTGAATTGAGCCACCAGCTAACACAGAGGTCATGAGAGGAGGGGTGTCCTCTTCAGGAACCAGTTCAGACCTCACACATCACTTCAGGGGTCTGAAGGGGCCTCTGGTCTGTCCCACACTACATTTACTGCCAGGAAAACACCCAGAGTCTTGTTCTTCCCTTCAGCCCTTCCACAACACACCATCAATCCCCACTGCAGTTAAACTGGCCCTGGCCATTTTCCTCCCAATTCCAACACAGAAAATCACTAATAGCAGGGCTTTGAGATGCTCTGCTCCACTTTTGTCACTGTTTTAACCTTGCTATTTAAACACAACTAGAGGGACCTATCTGTGAAAAAGTTAAAAAAAGAAGGATTTCTTTTTGCTCCCTCAGCCAGGTACAGAGCCAGGTAGCCTGGAAAGGCACAGTGCCCAGCACCTCAGTCCCTGAGGCATCCCCCCCTCCAGCAGGCACAAAACACAGGAGATCTTTAACAGTAAAAGCAGGTGGTTGTTTTTGCAGGGACCGAGGGGTGCTTTAATGAGTGTTGTAGTGGCTGGAAAAAGGTGATAAGCTTTCCACGTTATATGAAAAGCCAGGGGGTTACTTTATATAACCAGCCACAGCTGACTAAACAGGGCACTGAAAGTCACTCACAGCCAAGGTAAGACAAAAGAACCACCCCCCCTCCTGTCCCACCACCCCAGGCACAAATCCACGGCTGTTCCCAGCCCTCAAACCCCCTCAGGAACGTGGGGAAACCACGGGCTTACCTTGGCATGCCAAGCGCTCCCCTCCACCTTGGCTCTGAGGGAGCAGGGACACCAGGCTGTGCCTGGACTTGGAGCAGCCCAGAACCTTCTGCTCATCCCTCCCCTGATGGAGGTTCCTGTGGGCAGTGAAGTCCTTTGGCATTAACTGCCCTCACCTGTGGGCACTGGAGCCCTTGGGCATTAATTGCCCTCTGGCATTAATTGTCCTCACCTGTGGGCACTGGAGCCGTTGGGCATTAATTGCCCTCACCTGTGGGCACTGGAGCCCTTGGGCATTAATTGCCCTTTAGCATTAATTGTCCTCACCTGTGGGCA
>JAWWEW010000048.1:7241369-7262308 GCA_035583185.1 Anabacerthia variegaticeps | reverse complement strand
CAGGCTCCATTGGGTGTGGGATGCTCCAGGTGCCATCCAGGCTCCATTGGTTTTTCCTCCGATGTTACAGAAATGCTGGAGCTAAGGAAGAGTTCTCCACCACATCACATTAAATACCAGGAGTTTTTAGCAGCAGGATTTTAACGTAGCAAACCTGAAAATATGTCACACAGCCCCAGGAACCTGCAGTTCAGTGTAAAAACGCACGTGAGAAGCTGACATTGGCCACAGGGAGCAGGGTCTGGCCAGAGCCCTCACCTGGTGGCTGTGGTTTGGTGAGAGAAGGCAAAACCCCATGGCATTTGGTGGCCAGGGACAGCCACCACAGCCACCGTGTCCCACCAGCCCAGCCACAGCCGAGGGTGCCCACCTGAGCCATGGGCACTGCCAGCAGCCAGGCTGGGACAGTCCCAGGGCTTTGAGTGTTTCACCCAGGAACAAACCCGAGCTTTTCCACCTTTTCCAGGCAAACCAGCACAGCAGCACATGGTATTTCAGCATTACCTGTTTGTATAAACCTGGGTGAACTGTAGCACCAATTTAAAAAGAAATCACTGGTATTTCCTTAAGGCTTTTCGCAATTCCAGACAAAATACGGATACTTGTGTTGCTTCAGCACTTGATTCACACCAGTATTATTTTTCCAGGCATTAAGTTCTGTCACAGCCTTTACACTCTCAGCCCAGTTGGGGAGGGCAGCAATCCCTGCTGAAACTGGCTAATTCCTGTTCCACAAATAACCTTCTGGCTGCTGTTTAAACTGCATCCTTTTTACATTGATAGCTTAGAGGCACTGACTTACCAGGAAATTCATGGAGATTTATCTCTTTCTGGCCTGTTAGAGGAAGCTCCCCCTATCCCACCCCACTCTGTCTGGTTATGAACTTTCCACTCATCACAGCTGGTACCCAGAGCTTAAAGGGACAGGGCTGTTTGGGTCTGCCTTCACTTGTGCACAAGTTCTCTTACCCCATGAAGGGGCAGCTGCTGTCTCTTTATCATTATAAAAAGAAAAATTCCCTGCCTGGCCCAGCATCTGAGCTCTGTATTCCTGCTGAAGCAGCTGACCAAACACTGAGCTTGCTCATATATTTTGCAAAAAAAATTATGTTCCTCAGGTCAACAGGCACATTAAGCAATCATTTAAACTGAAAGGGACAGTGACAAATGGCAGCATTTCTCCAGATAAGGACTCAAGGAGGTATTGCTATGCCTGACCTTAAATACCTGAGTTAGCATTCCTAGACTGCTGCTTTGTAATCAGTGCAGTCGGACAGAGGCTTGCAGAGGCTGGATCAGAGCAGAGATGGGCTGAAGGGCCACAAGGTGCCTATTGAAGGATCTCTCTCCCTTCAGTCACTGACGAGAAGTCCTGCAGAGATAATCCTTGAATATGCATTAGATCTAAGTGAGCAAAGTCAATGCACATGAGAATCCCCCAAGTTACATAACTCTAACAAAAATGTCCACATTTGTATGTCAGAAAACTATTATTTCAAATGCTGTGCCCACATGTGCTTCAAGGATCCACATTCTGGCTCCTTCCTGTGGTTTCCAAAGTCCCAAGTTTGGAAAAGGGTATTGATAGCACATTGAAGGGCAAGGCAGCCCCGATGCTGCAGCTGGACAGACATCTCTGCACAGCATCCACGTGCCAAACACTCCCTGTCGAGCTGGGAACCCCTGTCCTGCTCTCAGCCCTGTCATCAGAGCCGTGGCACTTGGAGTCTCTGCTGCTGCAAGCCATGGGCTTCCCTTCAGGAGTCCAACTGGATTTGCTCTTGCACAGAAACCAGCTTTGTTGAAGTTGGGTTTCCCCATTCATAGAGGGAAATTCCCTCTCTATGAGCATAACTCAAGGATGACTTGGATGTGGCTCTCATGGCTCATGGACAACATTTTGCTGGTGACCACCTAAATTTATACGGAGTGATGGGGAAGTGGAGCAAAGCCCACGGGTGAGAAACTTTCTCTGTACAGTTGCCCACAGGCAGGTTAAAGACCAGTGCTCAGGAGCACAGTTAAAAACATGTGCAACATGAGTTATCACTGGTGAAATCAGAGGACATTTCAAGGATGACAAGGGAGAAGGGAAAGGAGAAGGACCAGACGGTCCTTGGGTGAGGTACCATTTGGTATTAACAATTTGGAGGACAAAACAGAGAACATACAAAATTTGTGGGTGATGGACAATAAGTTAAGGCACCTTATGTGGACTTTGGAGGACAGGGATAGAATTCCAAACAGCCTTAAACTGAAGGGGAGATATAAAATCAAAGAGAAGGAATTAAAGTTCAGTGCAGATTGTTAGGTGTTAGAAGAAAGACACCAGTGAAATTCAGAGAGTAATTGGTCGGGCAATAGTTCCTCAGGAAAGGACCTGAGGTTCAAAGGGCAGCACAGATTGATCACATGTGAAGCCACTAAAGGCCAGTGTCACCAGGGCTGTGTTAACAGCTCTGGCAGGCGTAACATCACAGCTACACAGGGGGTTGGAAGTGGGAAGGCACCACAGGAGACAGTGTAGACCAAACCTCCTGCTCAGAGCAGCCTTGGCTACAGCGACTTTCCCAGGCCATATCCAGTGGGTTTGGGATATCTCCAGCAATGGACACTCCAAAACCTGTTCTGATATTTGATCACAGTCAGAAAAGTTTAAATGGACTTTCCTGTATTTCAGCATGTCCATTGCCTCTCATCCTGTCAATGGATACTGCTGGGAAGAGCATGGATCTGTTGTCCTCAGTCCATGATCCAGGTCATTGATGAAAATGTTGGACAGTTTTGTCATTGTGTTCAGACAGAAAACGGACATTCCAGATCATCTCCACCTTGTTAACCTCAGTGAAAACTCAAGGTGTGTCCTCAGATAACCCACACTGGCACATTCCCAAGGTAGCAGAGGCAGAGGGAATCAGATCTGAGGAAGTTTCTGGGATAGACAGAAGAAGCTACAGGGGGATCAGAAGCAAGCAGTTATTAAGGAAGAAGGGGTCCGGAATAAACTCTTACCCACATTGCCTGGAAAGATACATTCAGTGCTGCTGAATCACAGCAGGGATTGGTTTGTTTGGTTTTCTTACAGACAACCAACCTCTGAAATAATTATTCCCTTCTTGCTGGTGCTGGAATTTTGCGTTCAAGTTGACATACCATGTTTAAAAACAAAATACACACAAATATAAGTTAATCTTAAAGAAAGCAAAAAGAATCAGTAGTGGAGGAAAGGTCGCTGAGAGGAAAAGGTTTGGAAAAAGAAAGCTGAAAAAAGAAAACTAAACAGGCTTCCACTGTGCTAATGTCATTACAAAGAGGATGCAAAGGATGAAATTGGCTTAATTTGCAGACAGAAAGTTTTAGGTTAGATGGGAGGGGGGAAAAGCATAAATCTAAGGCTGGCTTTGGACTTGAGGCTACCTAGAAAGTTTAGACAGGTCAGACAAACATTTCTAACAACAATTCTGCCTCTAAGCACAACAACAAGCTGGGGGAACTCATGAGAACCTTTCTCTGCCTTTTAGGACAGTGCATTTCAAAGGCTGCTCTGCCCTTGCATGAGGTTTCAGAAAGGTTTAGAGGATTAAACATTTAAGAGTTAATAAAACACATTATCAATTCTATGCTGTTTCTTTGTTTTTTCCCATCCAAATAGTAATTGTTTGTGAAAGGGCTGACACTGAGGAGCAACTGTCAGGGTTCATGCAAGTTCAATTCCCATCTGATCATTTTAATGATGCTTGGTGAGAATCTGTTTTGTGGAATTAATCCCAGCTCTTTCTTCCCTTCCCTTATTTGAATCTGCACCCAAACCCCACGAGCACATTCCTATGTCCCCAAATGAAAATGGAGGTTGAGATGAAATTGGGATTGATACAGGCTTGTTCTAAGGATCTTTAATATTTTCATTGTGTTTATCTGATCATCGGTTCAGATGTTCCCCCTTAAAGAATGGGAGTGTTACAGCTTCAGACTCTCCTGCATGGTGGTTCAAGGTGCAGAAATCCAAATGAGCAACAAGCTTGGTGGTGCAGCCCAACCCAAAGATCTCTTCAAGCAGTCTGTAAAGGCACCTCGACTGCACTGCCCTGGAAGAGCCAAAATTCTGGGGCAACAGGAAAAAAAAAAGGAAGAAATTGATTTTGAACAAAGATAAAAGTGCAGCAACAAGGAAGGAGCAGAAGTGCAAAAAGCCTGAAGGCAGACAGAGTCAGATGGAACCTGGGGCTTTGTGTAGCTCAGGAACCACTTCAGAGTGTCACGAGAGCTCTGGGGGGTTGAGAACACTCTGCTGGTGCATCAGTGTCTGGTGGCAGCTGCACCCTGCTTTGGTCCCACAGGGAACCAGAGGGAATTTGGACTCAATTTCAAGTAGAGCCTCTGGCTGAGCTTCCTCCAGAAAAGCTACCCAGGTCGTTCAAGGTAAGTAGGGGCAATCAAGTGATCTGCTTCAAAACTGCAGTGCTCCAAAACAACCCACACTTGATAAAGCCTGACTAGACCCAACCTCATTTTCCATCCTCCCCACAGCTCCGTGCTCCTGCCCCATCTGCTCCCCAAGGATCAGGGAGCCTGCAGCAGGGTATGGGAATGGAGGAACCAAGAAAGTGACCTCACTGATGTCCAAACAAGGCAAACCCCTGGCTGGTAATGAGCTCCAAGGGTCCAGAACGGAAATTCAGCGAGCAAGGAGGTTTCTCCTCCGTCAGCACATGCTGTGTGTGCACGAGCTCTAGTCCTGAGCAGAGGGAGGGAGTGGGTGCACCCAGGGGAAGGGGAGAGTGTGGAACTGCTCAGAACTGACTCCCACCAGCCTGAGATGTCACAGAGCTGCACTGGAAGAAGTCATGGAACAGTTGCAGATGAAAAAGGACCCATCACAATCTGTGCGTGCTTTGATGGAAAAAGGTGACCTCATCTTTCAAGAGCATTATCCTCAAAGTTTTTGCCTACCAGCTTACATGAGGAAAAGTAAATCTCTCTAGATTAAAGGCCAAAGGTAAGCCTGTGTGCCATTTCATCTAATCTTCAGGCTCATTCTGAAATCTTTAAACAGTGTAAAAACCATAAGCACTGTCTGACATCTGATGCCTGAGCGACTTCAGCTCATATTAGTGGAACAGTCAGTACTGATTTGGCCAGCTTTGTGATTTTGTGGAGCTCATACAAGGTAGAATTAGACTCTGTACATGTGTTTGTGCCACAAAAGGGCATTTTCCAGACCCACCCTTCAAGAAATTTCCAAATGAAGCCTGTGAAAGAAACATCCATTTTGCAGCCCTCTCCCATCAGCAGCAGTTCTTTGTTGAGAAGAGCTGTCACTTGTTTGGGTCTGCATACAAGCCTAAAGCAGAAGCTCATAAATCATCTTTTCTACTGTGCCACCCAAAATCTTCTACCTCCATGACCTCCAATTGCTGACCTACAACCCCATCCCACCAGCAATGGTCACAGGCCTGTGAAGAAAAACATTCTGGGGGAAAAGAGGCATTGTGTGACACAGGGATAAGGACTGGGCTTGTACAGGACAGCTGAGCTGCTGGGCCCTGGGCGGGAAGAGGAGGTCACAGGGACTCCTGCATTGCACGAGGTTTGCTGAGTGTCACAGCCCAGTCCAGCTGCACATCTGTGGGCAGGGACAGCTCTGTGTGACCAGGCATGGCTTCAAAGGTTACAGGAACATGTGGCAAGGGGTGCTGAAGCCCTCTCTGCATCTTCTGCAAGATTTGTGCAAGAAGAGGCTGAATTCTGCTTCTAGCTGTGTCCACTGCTATTTCTAAGAGAAATAATTGCTAGTAGATACACTTGGGAATCGACCTTTTTGTATGAGAGAGACATTGTTGGCACAGGAACGCACACCCAGTTTATTTCAGGAGCTTTCTGCCTGTTAAGAGCCTTCTCTTTCCAGTGGTTCTGTATGACTGAAGTGCACTGGATGCAGCTGCTGCTGGACCAACAGAAAATGCAGGTGGGGTGAGTGTCACATCCCTGAGTCATGCAGATGTTAAGGCTTTTTCACAGAATTTTTATCCCTTCTGATAAGGGCACACTCTGACACGTTGCCCTCAAGTTCTCTTGCTGCAAAGGCTGAGGTGGAAGCAGAAAAGAAGTGGCTTGTTGCTTCCTCTCAGTGTCTGCAGGACTGTGGAGCCAGAACACTGATGCACAAGGAAGGCATTTTCATGAGCTGTTAAAACAGCAGAAGCTTGTTTTCCTTTGGCTGCAGCATCCCTCTGCCTCCCACGCAGGAAGGGCTCATGCAATATTCCACACAGGCAGAATATGCCCAATTCCTAGAAGTCTAAATACAAGAAACTGTAGCCCATTTTAGCAACTCGGCTGATCTTGGGTTATTAAAGTGAGAGGTAGTCTGTGTTCATGTGTCACCCTGGGCTGTGCTTCCTGAACTGCTCTCTTTGGCCCCACACTTTGGCCAACACGCCCTTCCAGAGTGTGCCTCACCTGTAGCACAGGGATAATGGCCAAGGGTGAGAGCCCAGGTGTTGTTATTGTTATTGCATGGACAAACCCCTGCACATAACAAAGGTGGGAAAGTCATTATTCCTGGTTTGTAAGTGCACCCAGGTAAATTTTACAGGGAGAGAAATAGCCAATAATCCACTACTTCTGTTCTCTTTCACTAAAGCAAATGAGTCAAGTGGTTTATAAAACTGACCACATCACTGAGCTGGAGAGGGCATATTGAATATTCACAAGAGCTTAAGATTGTTTTATTTACACTTTCCTTGCTAGAGGCTGTGAAATGGAACATAATTCTATTTACCAAATACTCTTCCTGGTGCAATAAATTAGAGGATTTCTCAATTAATACATGGAGCTTATGTATAAAAGACAAGAGGTTAAGCAACACTGCAGTGCCCAGTGGACCATCTGGTGAACATTAGGTTTGTCAATAAATCACAAAAGCATCAGTTCATCAAGAAAATTCCATTTCAAACCACTGACAGGGAGAATAAAAAAGATGGGGAAAAGACTCACAAAACTGGTATTTTGATATTTTATAAAAACAGGAGCATTAAATAACTTCAATCTGATTTCAATTGTTTTATTGGTTCTCTTCTGATGACCACATGGCTTCACATAATGGATATTTAGCCCTTTGTCTTGCACAAAAAAGCATCATGAAATAACTTGGTGCATTACCACAGGAGAGGCTCCTCTCTTTGCTCTCAGTCTTTCTCCTCCCCATGGGTGATAACATAACAGAGGTTCTTATAGTCCAGGTTACCAGAGACATCTGGAGGGAAAGCAGCAAACATCTGGTTGATCTGCCAAGCAAACAGGAGGTAAGTGTTACAAACATAGGACTTGTGGGGCAGCAACCTGTGCAGCTTTCCATTGTCAACCCAGGTCAGTCCCTCCTGCCCTGATCCATTAACCACTGTGGAAAACTGTTCCTCAGGTTCAATAAAATGGAAATAGGAATTAGAACACAACTGGTTAATAAAGTCCTGCTAGAATCCCAACAAGATCCCTGCTGAAAAGAGCCCTCCCTGAAATCCAGGTAAGCCCTGGACAAAAAAAGTACTGACCAGGACGGACTGTCCAGTCTGTCCTTGCCACAAACCAGCTCCACTCAAGCTCCTCTTCTGAAAATGTAGTTATTCTGAATCCCCCTCAGCCAGCAGAATCCATGGCCAGTCTCACACAAACCACAAAGTCAGTACCTCGTTTCAGAAGTCATTTCAGATTTCAAACAAAATAACTCCCAGAAATGGAAACCAGATCACAGTCCCCACCCAAAGGCGCTGGAACTGCAGCAAATGCAGTGGCCAGCTCAGCCCAGGAAGGACCAGCGAGAGACAGGCCACGCTTCCACTTGGAAGGGACTCCAGAGAATCTGCTTGACTTTGATTTAGCCATGGGGCTCTTCAGAAGAGATGCTTTGAATTGTTTCTCATTGCTAGAGCTGGCATCAACCTTCTCCCAGCCTGGAATTCGGCTGAATTCATGCATTTCAAGAGGGGTAAAGACTCGCTGCTGAACAGGAGCTGGGGATGGATTTCGAGTTTGAATAAAGAAGTTCCTCACCTCTTCTTGGCTGAACCGGTCTGCCTGTGTCATCAGCATTTCTTTGATGCTGTTCAAATAAAACGAAATAACCTGATTAAAGGGTGATAATGGCACATGACAATTCCGATGGCAAGATCCTTCCTGAAGTTGCCTGAAAGAAAATCTGTGTGACCGCATAAATTAGCGCTGTTAATCCTTACATGAGATTGTAAGAGATTTTCTGTGGGCACCCATCAGTGTCGATGCCTCGCTCTGCCAACTTATTTCACGTTTGTGACATTTTATAGAGGTTTAAAATTGTTTAAGGTTATTACTCTAATTGAAATACAGCAATTTTGTATGCTTATCTTAACCTAAAATGGTAGGTTTTCTCACTCGCTGTTTAAAGTTTGGATCACTTAACAAAACCAAAAGAGAGAATATTTTCTGTAAAATCTGAGGATGAAAGGAACAGAGCATGAAATGAGAGAGAGGACTTGAAAGCGAACTCCAGCAGCTATTCCAAATCATCTGAGAGTGCCTTTATTTGCATGCAGTCCTTCCCAGAGGAGGCTGTGGGACTGCACGAGACCTGCTATATTTCACGGTGCAGTGTCTTGAGCTGGAGTCACAGCGCTCTAACACGGGGCTTATCCCACACACAAGCTGCATCCCCTGCAATTACATCAAAGAGAATATTTTGGGGGGCTGACTCTCAGCTGACTCACCCTCTGGTTTAAGCCCTTTGTGGGAAGGCAGTGGAGCATGTCATTTTTTTTTTTACCTACGTTTACTGGTGAACAGAAAGGCCAGGAGGACGATTTCTGTGTCCAGTCTCACCCCCTTAGAGAAGATGCCTTTCTATCTCAGCCACTTACTCTGTCCTGAGGGCAGCACATGCACCATGTGCTAGAGCATCCACCACTGTGAACTTGGTTTCATCACACAAACATCCCTTTCACTGCACCCAGAATTCCCCCTCCCTGGAGGAGAATTGCTGTATTAATCTCACAGTTTGCATTCACGCTGAAAAAGCAGAGTTGTCTCCTTTTGTTACTACCAAAGGTATTTATACATCATCACAAGTTTTTCTAGATCAGTAAAGCAAACTCTAAAGCTGTGATAACAGATGAGCAGTCTGTTGTACAAAAACAAAAGCTGAAGCAAATATAGAAATCTGGTTTGGTTTGTAGATTTGGAGAAAAAAAAGAAGGCTGCTTTTTTGAAGAATTTGTTGTGGGAGAGTGAGAGCAATAGCTCTTCTGAAAGCAGCCCTCTCTGCTTTTTAAAGGGAATATTTATTTCTCCTTCTTAAAGGGAATATTTAAAACCAACTATTTGTAATAGAAATCATGCCTGAACAGGAACACTTCCAAATTCACCCACTGTGGATGCAGATGCTCAGGCAAAATAGTCAGTCTTCCCTTTCTGCTCCCATGCCCTGTGCATCCCAAACGGGAAAAGCCACCCAGATAAAAGCCCTCATAGCTCTGACATGTATTTTTTCCTTCTTGTTGATAGGAAGTGCTCGTTTGGAAGCCCAGAAAGGGAAAACTAGGGAAAAAAAGAAATTTCTGGGTAACAAATAAGGATCTTACCCCCAAGGACAAGTGTGAGAATAGCCATGTGAGTTTTGGGAAGCGCTCTGAAGTCACAGAGAGAACTCAAGCTATTGTTTATATTTTTTTCTGCATTACTTCACCCTTCTCTTTACTTAGCAAAGTTTCTTCATCTCTTTGTCTCCAATTGCTGCTTGTGTTTTGTTCCCCTGGCCATTTGGGGTGTGACTGCATTTCTGAAGTGGAACTCTGCACTGCTCAGGGGGTGCAAGAGCAGAGAGCTCAGTCTGCTCAGCCCAGATTGGGTTTTGGGTGTCTGGGCAAAGAGCACCAGCAGATGGAAATGGGAAGTGTGACCCAGGAAGGAGCCTGGGGAATAGAAGGAAGCACTTCCAGCAATTTTGTAAAAGTCACAAATACACTTCATGGCAAACAGGACTGAATTATAAAGAGATCTGGGCACTCTGTGTCTTCCATTCACATGCTTAAAGTATTTAGGGGAAAAGAAAAGATCAAATATCTAATTATAATCTTCTGATGCACAGCCCAGTAGGCTCTGGCACACTCACAAGGAAGGAGGACTGAGTAAAGGATCTATGCACATTTTCCATTATTTATTTTATAGGGAAACAAACACTCACAATTTCCAAAGGCAGAAATTATGCACTCTTTTCTCTGCATATCTTATTTTCTTTATAAAGACTATTTGCTTCTCAAAAATACCCCAAAACCCAAACCAAGCCCAAAGTCTTCTGGGCAAAAAGAATATCCATTTGCCTTGATGTAGGAGTCAAAATGTTATCTCTTGTCCTGGCTGACATCAATTCCTTCCACAGTTACGAATACCTTGTTGCATTCTGATATTTTCAGAACCTTTTTTAAAATGATCTGTGAAATTTCCAGGACATTTCAGTTTTCCACTGGATTTGCCCTTTCTGCAGCGGTGTCTTGGAGAGAAAGAGGTGAGCTGAAAGGAGCAGGGCTCTCCACCACGAGGAGAAACATCCCTGGCTCAGCCAAACAGAGCTCCAAAGATCCTCTTTCATCTCCCCGGGTCCATTTTCATCCCAAAGGTTCTGTTGGCACCAGCACGAGGCAGAGCTGGGGTTGGCCTGACTCACTTTGCCCCGTGAGTGGCATTTGGGAGTGAATCATCCAACCTTTCCAAACGCTCTGCCAGTTCACACCAGCTGAGAATGTGACCCAAAGCATTTTCTCTTTTTGACATCATGCTCTAGGAAGGGGTTTATGTGTGGGATAATGATGCAGACAAACAAAGTCTGTCACTGAATTTGGGAGTAAGTTATAAACTCCTGGAGCTTCTGGAAAGGTTAGAAGACTCCATCCCAGCTCCCATCAGATGGACTAAGTGAGTCATTTCCAGACCAGAGGTGAAAACACACAGAGGGAACAGACATAAAAATCCCCAGAAGGATGTTAACTCCATGAACATAAAAAGTTCTGATTAAAAGGTCAGCGTGGCTGGTTTTGGAGAGAAACATTTCAGGATTTTTTAATATGAAGAAATATTATTTATGAACATTAACAGTCATATTGAAATGGCCGTATGAGCCAACAGAAAAATTATTTCAAAACCTTCAAATGTCTAAATTTTGGAAGCATATGAATAGAAGTTAAACCTCAAAGACATTCACGGAATTGATTTAATGGTTTGTTCTGTAATGATCAGCATTACCCTCGGGTCTAATAAGTAAACATTATGCTCTGTTGTGGTGATGAACTAAAACAATTGTCTAATGTTAGCAGTGCAGTGGGGGTGGGGACAAGGTTGACCTTTTCCATCAAGGAAAAATAAAAGTATTTCTCCCTCATCTTCATTTTGGAGTGTGATGCTGCATTCCTGATTTGCCCCAAACTCCAAGGGGCTTGCAGCATCCAAGGAATGTAGGGCTGGACACAGGGTGGCAAGCTGCAGATTTTGTATGCAGGATATTGTTACAGATAGTGGTGGGAAATAGAACATTTCCTGGGGTTTGTAGTACCAGAAGTTCTTGTTCCATGGCTGGGATTTCACTGCTCTGTGATCTGGCCTGTCTGGCAATGGGCTCCATTTACTCTGGGTGTTTGTGTCCCTTCTGATGGGATCCCCTGACTGCTCTTCCCAAGCTGTTTGCATCCTGTTAACCCCAAAACTATCAGGACAACTGTTAACCCTCTCCTCCTCCTGCTTGTTTGCTACATCCACTTGGGTTTTAATGAGTTTGGAAGTTCTTAGTGAAAAGACAGTCTCTTTGCTTTTGTTTGGCACGTTGCACACCATGACATGAGTCTCACACCCTCTGGGGACTGTCACACAACAGGTATTGGAAAAGGAAAGAAATAGGGTATGGGAATTCTGTATTTTCAGTTGCCTTTCATGAGACATCAATAAGTGCAGATAATATCATGGAAACCTCCCTGGGATTCTAGTCAGAGGTTATCACAACATTTGCAGAATTAATTGAGGCAAATACAGTTTTGCAACTCATGGTTCCCTAATAAATTTCCTATCAAATCTGCCTGGAATGGCTGCTGCAATAAGAGTGTAGACCCCCAAATTCACCAGGAAATTGAAGCATATGCATCACTGTAGGTACATAAAGCATTTCTCTGGGGCCAAAGGTCAGAGCTCCTCATCCCCCGCCCTGATTTGATATGATTTATCTCACTTACCTGAAGTCCTGACATGCTGTTCTGGCAGGACAAGGAGGGTTTACATTTGTGTAATTAGCACTTGAAGTCCTTTTACATTGCTTTGTTGGGGCAACAGGTTATGCATACAAATTAGGTCCTGCCTCCTTGTTTAAAAAGTACCCATATTGACAATAATTGCCAGATTATTAATAGTATTATTTGGTTTGGCTCCCACCAGATCTAGTGGAATTTTACAGCAAATTATTGTCTCGAAGCAGAAGGCTCAGACGATAAACACATAAAGAGGAAAATGTCCTGCACTAAAACCATGTCCCAGAGTTAATTAAATTGATCACTGTTTTAAGAGGGGAGTAGCTTTCCCATTTTAGTCAAGCACTCTGAGAGTTGGGCACCAGACATTCACTTTAATTTTACATATGGAGTTAATCTACAAAGAGTCATGTGTTGATTTATATCCAGACCTTCAAAAAAAGGCTATCTAATGGCCTGCATGTGATTATATTTCCGCTGCCTCTTGCAGTGTCTGAAGACAATAACATCTCTTTTTGGTATACAAACACATTCATGCAACAGTCCAGCCTTTAAACTCCAGCTCACAAAGCTAAATGCTTCTCTGCCTGACAGTTCCTCTGTCTCTTAAAACACCATGAAAAATACAGCTTTTAAGCAGTCCTTTAAAATGCTGCAATCATTATTATTGTTGATATTCTTTTAAAGGATCTGAAATAAACTTACTAGTCTGCCTTTATGCGGCCTTTTCCTTCCGGGTCGAAAATCTTAAAAGCATTCAGAATGGTTTCTTCTGGGTCCGTGCCTAAAATTAATGACATGTAATTTAGAAGCCTGGATGTATTTCTGTAGCTGCTGAACACTTGCTAAGTAATTGCATTCACTTGAAAACAGTGCAAAATGGAGAATTCTGCAGTTGTGGGTTTGAAGACAAAGGTTCCTTAAGTTGGCAGCATTTGTCATGTCAGATAAACAATAGAGGTGAATAGTTCAGTGCTCAGAAGCTTAAAAATAATAACTCATATCTATTCTATGTCTGCAGGAGAGAAAACTTCCAGGAACTGGTCTCCAATATCAGTACCCAGAGGATTAGTGGCTTTCAGAAATGAAAATATAACAAACTGTTTCCCTCACTGGCTTCCTTTAATCTTGCACAGTACGTTCCTTGTAAAAACACTTTCTGATGTTACTTGTTCTTCACTGTACAGAGAAGAGGTTACTTCCCTCACCAAAGGAAATGGGGCTCATCAGAAAATCCAAATGCCAATGGAATGCAATGGGAACAGGATGATCAATGTGAAATGGTGATCTGCACTTATTTCCCCTTAAACATCTCTCCATTAAGGGCTGCTTATAGAAACAGGATGGTTTAAAGCACTAGACTATGGCTCCAAGATTTTGCGTCTGCTCTTAGCTGGGCCACAGACTTTTGGTATGACTTTACCCCTCTCCCTCTGTTCCCAGCAGTAAAATGACAGCACTGGTTTTCCTTTCCTTCCATCTATTTAGACTGGAAAGGATTTGTGTCAGGGACTCTCTTTCACAGTGCCTTGATGCTGGCTGGGGCTCCTGCCTGTGCTGGGATCCTGCAGGTTCTGAGAGCCCTCACAGTCACCCCACACTAAATACTCTGTTTCTGACTGTCCCTCACTATTGCAAAATATTATGGTAGTATATACAGCACAAACCTTTACAAGTGTAGGAAACCAAATTCACGAGCAGGCAAACTGACCCACGGGCAAATAAAGCTGCTTGGAGAACTGAAATGCTGAAAGAGTGGTTCCAAAAAGCACAAAGAATTGCAGATTCAAAGTTTGTGGGAGAGTTTGGCCATGATGGAAGCCAGCCAAGGGTCCCTGCTCCAGAGGCTGCACGCACTCCTGGTGCCTCCCCAGGTTGTCTTTGTTGAGAACATTTGACCAGGGTCAGTGCTATCCTAGTGGACACAGCCAACCTGGGGCTCTCGGGCCTCCTGCTTGTCACGCACTGGCCGTGGGGATTATCTTTGCCAAGTGCCTTCAAACTGCAATGAACCTGTGATCAATACAAAGAGCATTGGTGTTTAATGAGTGTTTTGATTGTCCCGTGAAGAGAAGCGTCCCCCAGCTCCGAGGAGGGCTCTGCATTTTAAGTGCTCGCCACGGTGGGGGGGATTTTTTTTCCTTACTGTGTTTTACATTTTCTACTCTGTCATATCCTTGGACTTTGGCTTTGAAGAGAAGCAATGCAGCAGGCATTCTTTATTGATTAGCTGGTAAATAAAGTGGTTTCTTTGATGTGCGGCATCTCTGTTTTCTGTACAAATTGTATTATTCTGACTCCCTGTAGAAACAGCTCCATGTGGTTGGCATTAACATAAACCGAGTTTTGTTAGCTGTTCATCTGGCACCGTAATCTCAATATACAAAGCTAAAGCTCATCCTGAAAATCCCAGCTTCCCCTTTATGACAGAAATCAATTATAGCACAACAAATTTTACTTAGAAAGCACCTTTCACCAAATTCTCTGAGTGGTACTTAGCTAATAAAGAGTGTTGCAAAATTGCCATATCCACTTCCTCTAGCCCTTTCTCCCTTTCTAATTGCACTACAAAGGCTCTTCATCCCAATTAGTTTTGATTGGGAATGTGCAGTCTTTTGGCTGTGCTTCCTTTGCATGACAAACCCAACCAGAAGGGCATGACAAGCACAGCTGTGATTTTCCCTTCACCAAATGGAAATTAAAAAACCCCTCCTCCTCCGCTAGTAGCCAACAGGAAACCTGCAGACAAGAGGGTTACGCTTTGCCATTCACCTTCCTGTGCTGGCTCTGCTTTTAGGCCACACAATTGGCAGGGCCAGAGCCCTTGCCAGCTTCAGCAGCCCGAAGGGACACGAGGGGAGAGGGGAGAGGGAGAAGAGCTCATTTCCACGCTCTCTGGGAGCATCACAGACAGAATGGGCAGAGGGCACCCTCACAACAAATAGTCACACAGCCCAGGAGGAAGATTCTGGAGGAGGGCACTCCCTGCTCTGCCAGATGACACCTGGAGTGTAAAGGTGGAAGGACCACGTTTATCAGACAGATTGATGTCTGGGTGATAAAATCTCCTCCTCTTCTCCATCACCTCTCATGCTTCCCAGACTTGCTGCTCTCTTTAGCAAGAGTATTTCTTTAAGGACTAACTACATGAATTCTTTCTTTCAGGCCTCCCTGTTTTCTGTTCCAAGCATAGAAAGCCTTTCATTGGAATTGTGTTCAGCAATGTAAAGCCACAGTCCAGCCACAAAACAATGAATGCTTTTAAGAAGACAGGACAGGATTTTTCAATTTTTCTGTTCCTTAGTTGTTTTAACAAACTTCTGGAATGTGCCTTGCTTTGAAGGACAATGCTTTCACCTTTCCCTAATGCCTGTGGGAAGGTGATGGTTTCTCTTGGCCTCACCCCCCTTCTCTTGCAGTTTCTAGCCACGAGCAGGAGAAGGGAGATGACTAAACTACCAGCTCACAAATCTAATACCCACATTTTCTGAGCTCCCCGCAGTGTTCCCTATATATTCTGTGGCAATGGGTAAAATCCCCCTCTCTTATCATTGTAAATCCACTAAGATTGAATTCTTTCAATTTCCCCACTCCATTAAGGGTTATTCAGTGAAACCTTCACCTAATGGCAAAATCACTGCCGACCTCAAGTGACACCAAGGCTGGGCCACTGGGTTACAATAGATACAGAAAATAGGGAAACCCATGTTCTTCTTCATGCCCTGGAACTGCAAGGAGGATGCAGAGATCACGTTTGCTTAATGAGCCAAAGGAGTGCAAAAAGGGATTTTTTTTTTGTTGTAGTAATACTGTAAGTACTTTAAAACCAGCTAACACTGGGAGTGCTACCCCTGCAGCACGAGGAACTGACCTCAGCCTGGGAACCTGCTGATGGTGAGTAACTCGCCTGCACTGTGCTCCAGGCTGCTGGGGTTTCAGTCCTGTCTGGACCTCAGCTTAGCACTTTCATGTTAGCTTGTGTAAGCTAAATCACACCTTTGAATTGTCCTCTGGACCGTCCCTTAGCCTTTCATTCTTCAGCTCTGTCTGCAAAAGTGGAGATCACTCCTTGCCTTTAAGCCTTGTTCTGTGGATGCATTATTATAATTTGCAAGGTGCTGAGATGTTTCAGTGCCGAGGATCTCTGACAGATACCTCTCCAATTCCCCAGAGGTACTTACCTTTCAGCTTTTCCCCAAACATAGTAAGGAAGACAGTGAAGTTTATAGGACCTGGCGCCTCCTTCACCATGTCTTCAAGCTCTTCATTCTTGACATTCAGACGACCTGCAGCAGAGATCATTTTTCATAATAAATCACAAATTGTGTTTCAAAAAACGATTCCCATTCATCTCCTCCCACTGGGGAGCTCAGGGCTCTGTGCAACTTTGCTAATAACATGGTAGAGCACAACTCCCTAATACCCCAGTGTAAAAGAAATTGGCAGGGCTGGCTCTGAGATCAAAGGGTGACTGAAGGAGTAAGGAGGATAAATAATACAGGCATGGCCAGCAGTGGACGAGAGAAGGGGCTCTTCCAAATAAACTCCTTTTGGGCTTTGTTTTGGGTTTTTTCCTCAGGTGAAATATGGGCCCCACTGATGTTAATATAGCAGAGATCAAAGTGATGAAGTGAATCCAAGGTCTCAGTCTTTGCCCTCCTGGGTGTGGAGACACCTCACTGAGCAGAGGGCAGATGGACGAGCTGAGCAGTCGCATCCCTTCCCAACCCTCGTGCAGTCCATTGATGGCAATTTAGACCCTGGCAGCCCTTCTCAAATGGAGGGGTAATTTGCTGTGACTTTATTGTTGAAGGGCTTCACTGAACAGGGAAGATACCAGAACTTGGCCTTAAGAAATAAATATTTCAGGGTAACAGTAGCTACAGGCCAAAGTTTGCGAACCTCATTGTCACAATAAAGAGTTCAGGAGCTCCTGCTCCTCGCACTGACTCTGTGGCGTCTGATTCCACCCCGGGGAGCACTAAAGATTCTTATCAAACTCGTTTTAATAAGATCCAGATGGCAAAATCCCAAATGCCTACATCACTGTTCAAGCCTCAAACGTTGCAACAAAGACCTAACTCCAGTTTGGGGATCGTGAGCGTTTCATTTTTTTCCTTTCCTTGGGAAGATTTGCTCTGATCTGCTTGGTATCAAGCAGGATTGTGATAGGCATGGAATGGACAATACCTAATGCCATGACATGCACATTTCACCCCCCATGAATGCACAGCAGCTCAGAACCTCACATGAAGTCCTCCTGCTCCTGTGTGGGCAGAGGGGCAGCCAGTCCGTGGCAGCAGAGCTAATCAGTGGATATTCCATGGCTCCCAGATGAAAAAGGTGCAGCCTGGGAAGCCTGGATTCAGAGGCAAATCAGAAATGCCTGGCATGGACCCCTGCTTGGGTGGGCTTGTTCTGAAATAGCTGCAGGGGTGGGATCAGACCTCTTCTCAAGGAGACTGCCCAGGAGATGTTCCAGCTGGAGGTCTGCAGTGAGACAGCCACTACCACAAGGAGGAAGGTCCAGCTGAACAGGCTTCCTTTGGCCTCCCCTGTATCTCATTACTCCCCCCACTGTAACTCTCACTGTAAAACACCTTTCTGAGGTGTCTGAAACTGCATTTTGTCCAAGTATTGAATGATTAGTTTCAGTTCTTACAGCTTACCTAGTGCAGCAAACGTGTCTCTCAAGTCTGCTTTGTCAATAAAGCCATCCCTGTTCTGGTCCATGATGGTAAAAGCCTGTGGGAAGAGAAAGGCACATGGAGTGGGTGTTGGGGATGGTTCTGTGCAGGGCTAAGGGCTGGACTCAATGATGCCTGTGAGTCTCTGATTCTGTGAATTGCCATTACCATTGCACAGGGTACAATCACACCCCCCAGTGCAGGGGGTATGATATTCATCCTGTAAAACAGAATATTTCACTTCCTTTGATTCCTCCACATCACGCCACCTCATTGCACTTTCCTCACTTTCAACACATTACTGTATCTTGGCAAGGGGCTTAATTAAACCCACCCAAACTGCTCCTTACTAAATTAATGCTCAGTGCAGCGTGTAGCTGGGCTGGAGCCAGTGCTGGCAGCTGCAGCCACTCAGGCCTTAACCCATAAAAGTTTGAATTAGGGAGGTTTCAGGCAGAGGTTGCTCTGTGTGTTTGTACCTTCCCCATACCTGGTTCTGGGGGCAGCTATCAAATTCTGTAAAGTATTTAATTTCTGTAGCTATCTCTCTGCTATCAACCTGAAGGCAGCTCCTTCTGGGCCTTAGAATGACCCATCATACAGAGAGAGCTGAATTTTCCCAAGTACAGAGAAATGCAGGATAATTTATCCAAGGTTTTCTCCCCTTTTCCAATAAACTGTGTCCTTGAGACTGCATTGTGTGCTCTGACAGACTCTGATGTGCTGACCTTAAATACTCTTGTCAGGTAAAATATAACTTTTGATAGAAAAAAACCCAGTTAATTTATTTTTATTTTCAGCCAGCACAGATTTGGTGTACCAACCTGAGCATTATTTACCAGGCCAGCTAACTGCCCATCTACCTGTTTACCTGTTGGTGTGTCCATCCATTTGCTGCCATCACACTTTTAATGTTTCATTGATTTGGAGAGATTTTAATGACCTGAAATTCCCCTGGTCATGTCTCTGAAGCTGCTTATCTGTCTGTCAATATGAGAGTGTGTCTTTCCAATGGCCAGGAATTATTCCTACCTCAGTATTATGAGGAAAGAGTGTTCTCCTGAGAATGCAGCTCCAGTAACTTGCAGAGGTTTAGTGTGCTGCTCTACAGGGTGCATTTCTTTCCCTGCTTGTATTATATCAACATATATTTCTGTAGTTTCACCTCCAGGTCCTTACAAATCCCCACTGCCCACAGTCCAGTTTGCCCCTGTGACTCCTTGCCACATCCATGTTCATAATCCTTCCAAACTATCCCCTTATAAAAAATTAAGCCCAACACTTTAGAGATGCTTTCCCTTCTCTGAGGAAGGCTTGTTTTATATGGTGATCCCCACAATTTTGGAGCAAAACAGAAGAGAACACCAAGAGCAAGCTCACAGAAGACAGGAAGAGCATTAGGTATTGCAATGGGTGAGCTCTAAATAACATAACAGCAGTGCTGAAACATTTGCTGGTGAGCTGGTTGAGATCTCCAGATAAAAATGCTCTCAGCAAAACCAGCTTTTCAGAAATCCTTGTCCCAAACATGCAGTTTTTGACACAACATGGTCTTGGGTTTCACTGGACCACTGCACTGCCTCATGCTTTGGCCACTGTTCTGCCAACATCCTGCCAGAAATGCTGCCAGGATTATGTGATTTAGAGATGATCAAATATGGCATTCTGGCCATTGCTTCTGGTTGTTTGTCCTCCTTCACACAGTAATCCTCGGAGCAAATAAAATAGGGGTTCACAGGACGTGGAGAAGAGGCAGGAGAAGAGTGTTAAACACATCCCCATTAACCTGGACAATGATTAGTGGTTCCATTTCCTTTAGCTGGGCCACATTCCCAGCCCTTTCCTTGGGTTTTAGTCTTGTTCACCACTGAGCTTTCCTGGTGGGAATCTTCATGGAAAGTAACATGGAAAGACATGCACAAAATGAAACAGTAGACATTAATCACATTGGAAATTGCTTTGGAGATGCAAGTTAGCAAAGAACAGGATAAAAACTGGGAATTTAAAATGACAACCCAACCCAGAAAGTGATGGTCTCACAGACAGTCCAGAATGCCCACTCAGAAGAAGGGCATAAACTCATCCAAGAGGATTTCTGTCCTTATTATGCTCCAGCTTTTATGCCAGCCCATCTGATTTCCCTCCTTGCAGATAACTGCTCAAAGAACCTACAGTGCATGGAATAGCAAATTCCTTGGGAGCTAAAGAATGCTTTGTTACCCCCCACCTGGTGTCTTCTTTTATTGGCATTTGTGGAGAAAGTCAGCTGAGGGCTTCTTGGGATTGTCATTTCTAGTTTGTGGGCACTATTAGAAGGGCACAGAAGAATATTTTCTATTGCTGTTGTGGAACAGACCATGAATTAAAGCTCAGGATAATACTGAGCACTAAGATTTTCTTATTTAAAATACCATTTAAACAACTCTAGCTCTGGTCAAGTGTCTCCTGAATCAGGTATGAAGTGGTTGAGATGGTAATTTTCCTTTATTTTGGCACTGGGGCTTGGGGGTTTTCAATAAGTCTAGAGCTTGAAACAGGGGAGTGAGGGACAAAAAGATTGAAAGAAAGAATGAAAGAAAGAACAAACAAACACACAAGGAAAATGATACACCAGCCAAAACCACAGAGATGATTCAGAAAACAACTGTGTGTTCTATTAAAGCAGATGGAGAATTGAATAAGGATTGCAAACAAAACCTATGTTATTCATTAGCAAAAACAGGAGGCTATGGAGAGCAGCAGAATAGTGACCAACCTCTTTGAACTCCTGGATCTGGGTTTGTTCAAACATAGAGAATACATTGGAACCACCTTCTACCTTCTTCTTTGCCTTTTTTGGAGCCTGGAATACAAATAAGAAGATCAAATATATATTCTTTGGTCTGTTAAGCACCCATGAAAAGAAATTCCATCTTCAACAGAAGGTAAAATATATACAGTGAAGTAATACAAGAGGATTGTGCTTTGTTATTACAAGGGTTTTATTTCAATCCTATAT
>JAWWEW010000048.1:7132839-7241133 GCA_035583185.1 Anabacerthia variegaticeps | reverse complement strand
CTCAGACAAACAAGGACACTGTCCCTGAGCTGCCCTAAAAAGGTGAGAGACCCAAAGTGTGACCCCACAGGCAGGTGCCCTGCCTGTTCCTGGGCAGAGTCACCTCTACACGGATTACACACCAGTGGAGGCAGGAAATACTCCCCTTCCACACTGGCTTTTCAGAGCTCACTGCTCCAGGGGCAGTGATGGGAGCTCGGAGTGTCACCTGGAGATTGAAGCTCGAATTCCCAACCTGCTGTTGCCAAGAAATTCCAGCAATTCAGGTAAGTGCCTGGGACCAGCAGCAGGATTCACAACAGGACCCTGCATGAAGACTCACCTCAGGAACTATAAAGGGAAATTATATAATTTCCTACTCACACAGAAGTGTTTAGAAGTCAGGAGCAACACTGACTGAAGAGATTAATCCTTCCCATGCAGGAACACCTTCTACACTTGAAGCCTAAATTCTTTTACCAGCCTGTGACTCTACACTACAATACCTTAGTAGACCATGTTATTTTAATATTCAAGATAGTCATCTTAAATAAAAGGGCAGGACTGCTTTTATCACCATTCTGGAGGCTGGAGGCTGAGACAGGGAAAGATTGGGGAAAGAGCTACAATGATATCTTAGAATCTAATGCTCCCCCAAAATCAGTCAGAACTAGACTTCATTAAATATCTTTGAATAAGGGCCCAACCAGCTTGACTAAGACAATGCAGTTCTTGTTCTGCAGTAGAGAATAAAAGCTGTGATTCCTAGGGATTAGAGAAATGTTTTAACCACAGTGTTACCCATACTTGGGGCAGGATAATGAGCTGCATCGCCTTCTGAGTTCCCTTCCACACAGATTACTTTTTTCTTTATCATTTTTACTTTTAAACTTCATTATCATAGTCCCACCTGGTTCTCGTGTCACAGAAAATTAGTCTTACTTAGTTTGGGCTATTCTGCATGAAACAGAGGCAACTTCTACTGTCTCCTTTCATCAAAATAAAAAAGCCCGTGAAAGTTCAAATTCAATACTGATTTCAAATATCCTGAGGAGCAGAGCAGCTCAAGGAAATATTCCCACTTGACTCTGTTTGAAGCATACATTGTCTGATCAATTTAATTTGCCAGGCAGATTTCTGCACTCAGCCACCCTGGTTTAGATCCCAGGATATGGAAGGGGGAAAATTAGGGCAGCAGTAGGCACTCTCCCACATACCCACACTCCAGACCTGTCAAGCTCCAATTAGCTAATGCAGAGCACTAAAATCTGGAAATAGGAGTGGAAATCAAATGAAAAATATATTTGCAAGAAGGATAAAAACAAGGATAGAATGCCATCACAGGCATGGAAAAAAGAAGCTAATAAGTGGAATGTTTAATGAATGTAGAAATATTGATTTTGGAATAAACAGATTCCCTCCTCCTCCTACACATGAAATAAGTGTTATTTTGAGCAGTAACGGGCAACCTTCCATATAACGTGAGGTGCCTGGTGGAGGTTTTCAACACTTCCACATTGAATGGAAATATTAGGAACAATCCTCCGTATTTACATGTATTTGTTCCCTGGGGTAAAGAGGAAGCAGATGTTCCCAGTGGAATGGGTTGCAGGCTGGCTGGGGGAACGGGATGGGGCAGCAGAACTTCTTCTCCTCTGCTCCTCTTTCTGGTCTGGATGGGGACAAAACATGCCTTACCCTTCTCCTGGTCTGCTCTGCTGTGGCCAAACACAACATGCATGTTCAGTATGATAAATACCCACCATACTGGGAAACCAGTGGAGTCTCTTTATGCACAGAGGGCAGGGGGATCTGGCTCCTTGGAATGCCAAACTCTGGCAATTCCTCAATCATTCCTCAGTTTAGTGGGTTCTCTGTGCTGTAAGGCTTCAAGGGAGTAGATGGAAGGAAGGATCAGATAAGCCCAAAAGCTGTGGCCCAGTATCTGTTAGAAACACACCAGCAAGTCAAAAACCACCCCAAAGCTTCTTTACGTTGGTGAAGTCAAGTCAAAAACCACCCCAAAGCTTCTTTACGTTGGTGAAGTCCTATTTAAGGCAAAGAGGATTGAAAACTGGATATGCACAGAACATTTACTGTAATATCATAGAACCATAGCATGGCTTGAGTTGGGAGGGACCCTAAAGATCATCTAGTTCCAGCCTAGAAGAAATTCATCCCAGCATATTTATTCAGTGCTACTCTCTGGACTGTCATCTCCAGGGATGACAGAGGAGAGCAGTGCCCATGTTACCCAATCTATCTTTAGTTTTTCTGCTGAAAGTCTGGGTGTGGATCCTGTTTATGACCTGCTCCCTTGTGGAATGGGGCTGAGACCACCAATATATTTCACAGGGGCCTGTGAACAGCTGCTGGGTGGGAATGGCCTTCCATGACCAGTGCCAGACTGAGTCTTTTAGCACAAAATGTACATAGCATCTTGGATTACCAGATCCCAGTGGTGGGAGTGTAGAAAGGCCAGGAAATTCATAATCACAGAAAGAAACTGCACCTTGATTTTGCACAAGTGGTGTGTGGGCAAGTGCCATGAGGAGGAAGGCTGAGAGATAAGTAGGTGGGGCAGGAATAGAATAGGGTACATTGTCACTGCCTTTCTGGTGGGTTACTTGAATTAAAAGGCAGCTCTAAGAGAACAGAAATAGGTCTGTGCTGCTGTCTGACAATTCCAAACACTCCAGAGTTTTTTAATGAACACAATCAGGATTCTGACTCCAGAGTATCTCTCTGGAAGAATGGCATATTAAAAGAACATCACAGAACTCAGCAGACGTGGTTTCTGAACTGCCAAGGGTTTAGTAGGTGACCTGCAGAGGAGCAAGTGGGTGACTGACACATCACTTCTGCCTGCCTTGATTTCCCCACTCATGGCACACAAAGTGTGCTGAGCTGCACTTTGCAAAGATAGAGCAGCTCTCATTGCAACATGTGCTGGGAGACTGACATACAAAACGTGCCAGATGAGAAACTGAAGAGCTGAGGGTCCCCTGGGCTCAGATTCCAAGGCCTCAATAGCACAGCAGTGGGAAGAATGTTGCAACAACTGAACAAGCCTATTAATATTCCTGCCTGAGTGTATTAATCATCCCATTGTGAAGAAAACAACACTTCACTTTAGAAGAGAAACCACAGGCTTGTTGGGTATCACTCATTTGTCTTACTAATGTTAGCACTCTCTCAATTAGCCTGGATTTTAAAGGGTCTTTTTTGTTGTTGTTGTTTTGGTTGGTCGGGTTTGGTTTGTTTTAGGAGGTTTAAATGAAAAAGTGGAGCCATACCAAAATCTGGTCCCAAGAAAACTCTGTTGAACCAGGAATGTGCATTGAGCTGTTTCCTTCACTGGGGTTCTTTCTATTCCTCCTCTCTGGCAGTGTCAGGGAGCCCGAGAGAACAAGGGTATGCAGGGACACAGGAGGCAGAGACACTGGGGGTGCATGGCCTTTGCCTCTCTGCATGGAAGAGGAGGAATTCCTGCTTTTATACCCTGCAGAGTGGTGTGCACGTTCAAGTAGAGCAGAGCAAAGAAATCTGTGATTTCAGGGAGAAAAAAAAAAGGGTAGTGAATCAGTTTATACCTCTGCATGCAAAGAGGGAAGGAGATAAAAATACCTGGTTCTCACTTCACAGCATAAGGTGTTGTTTGCCTTGATAAAAGGCTGGTGCTAGAGCAGGTTTTTGGCCCCAGAGACACAAAGGAAGTGACAATGGATTATTGCAGAACTTTCTCATCTCAGTCCTTCAGTGAATTTTGCAGACAAGCCAGAAAAGTAACCAGCCAAGCTGGTGCAAGCTGAACCCAGCATAGCTCCCTGCCTGCCTGCCCAGGGCACACTTCTGCCCTCAGCCATTATAAAGCCACCAATCTCTACTGAGCAGGGATGTCCCCCCAGGCAGCCAGGAGAGATGGGCAGCACTCTGCCAGGAGCCAGTTTTGGTTTGGGGACATCACCTCCTTGTTTGGTCCACCATGCCTTCAAACATTCAGAAAATACTCTAAATAACTACAGATGACACAGTGTGACAGCCAAAGTCAAAGCACAAGCTGAATCACTCTCCCACTAAGGAACATATTGTGTCTTTTTCAGTTTTTCCACCAGAGAAGCCCCCAGTGGATAAGCAGGTCCTGCAGAGGGGAACAGGAGTGTACACTGTTAAGAGCCTCATCCTGTTGTCCTGTACCCTTATGTGTTTATTCAGTCCAAGGCAAAGTAGACGTAAGATACTACCAAACTATTTCACATTTTGTCCTTCCTTCCTCTGCAACCACATCTGTGACTCCAGAACAGGCAGAACCATCCAGCATTTTGCTCAGACTCTGTTCCCTGCTGTATGAGGGGAACTCTCACTTACTTTCTCATCCATCACACTCTCCCCTTGCTTTTCATCCACTCTGGGATCTCAGTGCTGACATTTCCTGTGTCAGAACTTCTGTTATCACCAAATACAGCTTCTGAATCAGAAGTTCCATCTCAGGCCTGGACAAGGGGTTTCTGCAGCACTGGGCAGGATTTTGGTTGATTATTGTCTCTGCTGAGATAATTTGCAGTGCATCTGCACCAAAGATCCCAGCTATGGACCATCCACCCTTTCCCAGGGTGGTTTAGCCCTTTCCATGGCAGGTGAGCAGCACAAGGCAAACCCAAGCACAAGCCTTTGAGGGAACAGTCTAGAGGAGTAAGAAACATAAACTGCTCTAAGGGCACAATTTGCATTTCAAACAGACAACAGCCTCAGATCATTCAAATAAACCCCACGTTATCAGAACTGAGAAACAGAATATCTTTTCATTACCTACTCCACAGTCACAAACAGATCCCTCCCTTCCCATCCCCACTGCATTTTGTGTGTAGTCCCAGCCTCGCACACACCCACAGACACCCCACCCCTTTGATCCCTGTTAGATACAGAAATCAGAAATCTGTTGCTCTGCATCCTCCCTGCCTCTCTCACTCTCCCATGCACCAAACATCCTCCTTTGCCCCACAGAAACCCCCTTCCCAACACCAGTCTCCCTCTTCTCCTGCAGACATGCAGAGAGGAGGCATTATCTGCCCAAACCTATCTCAGATAACCTCTCCAACCACAGACTCCTCCACCTCTGTGACCCAAAATTCGACAGCTGCCCTTCCCACCCAGCAGTTTTTGTTCTCTGGCGCACACGTGTCCTCCTCCTTCATGCAGAGAGGAGCAGCCCCTGTGTAGCTGCTCACAGACACACACACACGTGTGAACACACGTGTGCAGGCACACACAGGGACATGTCAGCTGTCACACAGCTGCCCCATTCCAGCTGTGAGGGCACCCCGTGGCCAGAGCCTGTCCCAGTGCAGGGCATGCACACTGGATCAGAACACAAGCTAGTTTGGGGCACACAGCTCCCCTCAGCACACAGACTGGGCTACAAGGTGTGCCTGGAACCCAATAAACACACAGGGGTGTTTGGGGAAGGAGAAAAAGGCTTCCCTCTGCCTCCTCCTGCCTCTGCCCTTGCCTGTCCCCAGCAGCACAGAGAATGCAGGGAGACATCACAGACCCAGCTCGTCTGAAATTCCCTGGAATAAACGGAGAGCCGCTCTCAGAACTCCATCCCACGGCACTTGTGTGGTCTGCTCTTGTTAGAAAAATTATCTCCCTGAACCCTGCCTCTCTCACTCTCATCAGCCCTGGATGTCAGAGCCTAGTAGCACTGGCTGACTTGTAATTATTTTTTACTATGCTGCTTTGTCTGCACTAATCCTTTGAAAGTAGCTTTACTGCACATCTGAAATATTATGATGCTATAAAACCTCTGTAATATTTATAAATCCCTTAAGACATCATAAAGAGAGAAAAAAACCTCCCCACAGAGTTCATCTAGCATAATTACATATACATTTCCCTCTGATTAATAAAAAATGATCACTTCCTTATGTAAAGATATTCTTCAGCTTTCTTTCATTAAGGCTATTTTTTTCTTTCCATTTTAAATCTGTTTCATGTGTCCCTGTATAGGAAGGTACCTCAGAAGATATTTTCCCAAAACAAAAGGCACAATGAAAAGAACCACCACAGAGAATCATCAGTTGAACTGGGAGCGAGGAGACAGACAAGTCTCTCACTACATTTTCACATCTCTTAACTTAAGCATTTCATCACAGAATGTCCTGAAATATCTTCAAACATCAAGGAGTGTTGGTGTGTCATTGAACTAAATAGGAAGGAAAAAACCTGATAAATAAAATTTCGAAAAATAAAGGGGAAAAAGAAAACCTGAGAGCCAGCACTCGCCCCCCACCCCACGAGAGGGCTGGTTTAGACTTTAGTGAAGCTGATTAAAGAGAAACCTGTAAATCCACAGCTGAAGAGGCATAATCAGCACAAGGCACTGCTCACTTCTGAGACAGCGCTGAAGAACGAGATTAGTGTGAACCCACTGACTCTGGGCTTGCACTGGCTGAAGCTGGAGCCTGGTTTTGTGACTGGATTTTAGAAATGACTCTTTGGATGTGGTTTTGTCCTGCTCAGAAGAGCACGTGGATCACATTCATCAGCTGCTTAAATGGGATCAGGTTTGAACTAAGCCTTGAGAAAGCTTTTCATGTACAGCTCCCTCTCCAGTGTCCACCAGCAAATATTCCATAGCCCCAGGGAGCCACTGGGCAGCATCATTTTAAGACAACCTGGAAAGGACCTGCAAAAAGGAGCAAAAGAAGGAAAGAGAAAATCACCAGCCTTTTTTCTTTTTTCTTTTTTTTTTTTTTAATATTGTTGTAGTCATTCCTCCAGGTTTTCAGAAGACAAAGATCTGCCCAGTCTGCCAACTGTTCCTTAGGCAGGAGTTCTTTGCTCTTTGGAATCACATGAAGTGCACCTTTGGTGCAGAGGTGGCGGTGGGAGTCCCACAGCTAAAAGCCAACAGTGAGGGGGGCAAAGCCAAGACAGATTTCTGCTGTATTTGCTGCTCTCCCTGCAGTCTCAAGGGCAGTGCAGTCACAATCCCAGAGCTCTCCCCTTCCCCCCTGGCAGCTGTGCCAGGTATTGCTGCCCTGCTGGGTTAGTTGGGACAGAGATGCACGAGCTCTTCCCTGCAGCAAGTGCATCTATGTCCTCTGCCTTACTCATGAGTTAAACAAATTGTTAAAGAAGTCCTTGGAAGTTCATAGCTCACTGTATGAGATGTGTCTTCATTCTCGATGTGATACTAAGGTGAGATTTCATGGAGCCCAGTGTGTCATTCCTGTTCTGTTTGAATTTTGAGTCAGAAAGAAATACAGACAAAAAACCAGGCAAAACATGGAAAGAATAAAACCTACCATAGTGCTGCTGCTCCTGCCACCCCTTCTCTGCCAACCAGTCAGCCAGCAAACACAATGCCAATTGTCTCTTTATATAGTGTCACCAAGGAATAAAAATATGCCTGCTCCAAGTTTAGACAATAGATGTAAGGTTGGAAAAGTGCAGTAATTGGATCCCAATACCATTCCAAGCATCTGTTCCATGCACAGCTTTTGCTTTCACAGAAATAATGCAGCAGAGAAGCAGAGCAGGCAGTTGGACACAATTGTACAGCTCTCACAGCAAGCTGGAGCTGAAGGGGCTTTCCCATGTCCTGCTAAATAATGAACACAGGGCATGCACTGGAAGCTTTAAAGTGGCCATGGCATCCTGAAAAAGCAGAAAGAGCAACACACTCCTTGAGAAAATGGAGAGGAAAGCAGCAATAAAGCCAAGCTGCTTTGGTAGCTCCAGAGTCTGGTGCAGGCATTCACCAGAAAAATGAGTGAGGTTCTGCAGAGGTGCAGCTACACCTGGGGGGAAGGCTGGAAAAGCAGAGGGCAAGAAAGTGACTCAGATCAGGTCTCTGGTCCCTGAATCTATCAAACATGCTTGAAGGCCAGGGGCCAGATGCCAAGATACTGCAAACTGGGGGAGAGTCATGGGCTTCAAAGCATGAAAAAAGAGATGTATAATAATGAGAGCAGGAGGAAACAGAAGGCAGCACAGGAACCACAAGGGCTGTGTCTCCCAGGGAATGCTCATGGACGTTAATGGATAACATTCCATCCCATTGGCATTATCACAAAGGGCCAAAACATGAACGAGAATGAAAGGTTACAATTTCACGGACATGAAATCGTATTTCCTTCCCAAAGGTCTAATCTGTGTCTGTAAGAGTATCTCTACAAGAACACTGGAGCATTAAAACCAACAGAAACAGTAGGTTTTTCAGGAACCTGCCTCCAAAATACTTGTCTGCATCAGTCACTCCAGCCTTGAGCCATGGCAGTGCTTCACCAACGCACTGAACTTCGAGACAGATGTGTGTGCAAGTTTCTAGGACCTTGTTCTTTCTCCAGGTCCAGCCCCTTGCAGTGCTGTCATCTCTAATCTTAGACCTGACTGCATGCTCTTCAGGGCAAGGACTGCTTTAGCTGTTGTGGAGCACCTCAAAGACCTCCAGGGATAATTAAGTAATAAATAAGCAGAATACAATTCACGTGGCCTTAGTGAAATTGCTGTGGATACTGGCTGGAAGTCAGCCTAGTGTTCATTGTCCTGGCTTCAGTGACATTATACCAATACCCAGTGTAACAGAGCATGAAAATGAGTGCCTCAGTGCTGCTGGAGAGCAGCCCCAGCTCTGTACGCCACCCTGGCTTCAGAAATCTCAAAAACTCACTGAAGGGTTTGAGGAAAATCTTACACAATTTCAAAGGTCCACTGAGATACAGATTTATCACGTTCACTGGGTCAGATCTGGATTCAGCAAAGCTGTTGAGCATCCACTTCACTTTAAGGAAGGGACAGTCCCACTGAAATCCATGGAATTAAAGGTGAGGACATGGTTACTGGTTCTGCAGGATCAGTGCCCTGATCCTAACGAGGCAGACAAATGAGCAGCAACTTTGTCACTGAGTTCAGTGGGCTCAGGATTCCACCCTGTGAATTCTGTGTCCTTCCTTGGCAGAACACTTCTCTTTTCGCCCAGCCATTCCATGAGTTTGTCTTAACAGCTCTGTTAACAGACCTTTGTACTGTTTCATTGGGAGATTTGTTTTCTCTTATCTGGTATATCATCAATCATCATTATTATCATCAATTTGCTCATTAGTTTTCTGGTTTGATCTGCAGGCATTTTCCAATAGAGCGTGTGTTTTCTACATTGATCTTTGTCTTTCCACAGAATTTCTGTATTAAATGAATCCTTCCAAGCTGTTTTTAAATGACATGACATGTTAGGATAAAACCCACACAATGCTGTGTGTTTGTAATTCACATGTCCTGAGAGACCAGAACCCTCTCTGCCTAGTCTATAAAACAAATCCACAGAGGAATTAAGGGAGACATACATCTTGGCTTTAAAGGTCTGCTTGCTTCTGCAACTGCCTCCAAATTATAGAAAGGCTCCAGACTGGAGAGGGGAGGGAGAGAAGGGGGGGGATAACATAAGGACTGAAAAAGAAAGGCTTGAATTTAATTGCCCTAAAAATTTCAATCATTCAATCTGGTAATTAGAGAGCTGGCTGATTCAGAAGGCAATTTCATTTGGAAAAAAAAAAAAAAAGAACCCAACAAGATAATTGATGCTAAGTGAATATTTTACCTGAAATATTAAATACCAAATTTAAGTCTGCCTCCAGGGCCCTTTCTGCTACCCCTTTTTGATCTGTCTTTCTCCTTCTTTGTATTTTCCTCTCACATGACTCAACAGAACAGGACACTCCTTGAGAGAATCAGATTGTCACAGGGACAGGTTTATTTGAACTCTCTGTGCTGTGAAGGAGACAACATGATTTATTAGTAAAGAAAATAATAATAGGAAGTCTCCTGAGATCCAGCCTGGCTACAAATCTCAATGAGACTTTGCAGTGTTGAGTCTCTGAGTGTGTCTGGCCACAAGCACAGTCTGATGTCCTACCAAGGGGAACAGCTTTCTTCAGGAGCTGCTCAAGTACAGGGGAACAGCTCTCTTTGTGAACTTAACAAGAATGTTTCATGTCTAATTCTGGGCTCTCTGATGCTGCACAATGATACTTAAAGGTAGCTCTCTGCAGTCCTGCAGGGCACTGTGGGTGTCGGTGTCACAGGGGTCTGATTGCACAGGTCTCTTGGCAGGATGGAGAGTGGGGCTGGATTATTGCACACTGTTCAGGAGAAGGAACTGCTCATTCTCTAATTTAATGGCCTAATGAACAAGGACAGCATCCCATACACAGCTGAAAGGAATGTTGCATGCCTGCAAATTAAGCAGGTATTAATTTATACTACACTTATAAATGGAGAAATGATAAAGAAAATGCATGTGGCACATTGGATTCTGATCCTCTGTGCTGTTCTAACTGCTCACCTGTGCATCTTTGTAAGGCAAAATGTTACACTCTGTTCCTGTTAGCAACGTCACATTTTAATCTTAAAACACCTTTTTAAGTGAGATTCCATATCTATTGCTGCTCAGGAAGCCCACATCAAATGCATTCAGGTGCCTCTGCAACTCCCATCTTTGGGACTGATCTTGACAACGTTTCTGATCCCTGCAACATTCCCTATGTAAAAAGGCAGATGACAGGGTTTGGTGACAATTCTTGTGGCGAGATGGGATGCCTGATGCGGTGCCAAGTGGAAAGCGGCCTCTTCTCCTCGTTCAGTGGGGCCAGAAAGAAGCCATGAATGCTGAATATGCTACATAGGAAACATACAGTAAGTACCTCTGTAAGTGTTGGGGTTGAGTTTTGAGAGCAATTTCATACCACAACGTTCCCCTTCTCCTGCACATGGATACTTTTCCATCCTGCCTGTAAGTGGGTGCCTTCAAAAGAAATCATGTGTCAGTTAATCATATCTGGGAACTGAAACCTTCCCTATCCTACCAGTAGTTAGGAACAGTCCCCCAGCCTTTAGGAGAGCTGTATTCCAGCCTTCGTACCAAAGGACTCCACTTTCTGCAAGTCCTGCCTGTTGTGCAACCTGTGGGTCAGGAGTACAGACCAAGGCATCAAAGGGAGAACATCAGCCAGTTCCAGCACAACCACCAGCCACAACTCCCAAGCTAAGGTGGATTTCAAGTCCTCCAGAGAAAATGAACAACTTCCCTTGAACCACCCACTTTTCCTTTAATCACCTGAAACTAATGAGGAGCTCCCCTTGTTTTCAGAGCCATGATGACTCCCTTTTTTTTCTCCCTGCAGTTGCTTTCTTAGCAGCTGATTAAATTCAGAGGACAGGTTACACGGTGCTGCTCAGAAAGCCCATTGGCTAAGCTTGGTCTCAGGGCTGTGTTTTGAAGCCTGGCAACAAGGCAAATCTTGAGTCTTGTGTTCACTGTATGGAGCTCCTGCAGTACAGGTGCAGAAAAGAAGGAGCTATTAGATACCTCTGCAGAATGTTAAATACATTAAACAGTGCAAATCTCCTCTCTGTTGAGCAGAGGCACACACAGACCATTCTGGAAACAGCCAGGGCTGCTGTAACTGTAAATTAAGTTCTGTGCATTTGTTGTTCAGGACACTGAATCCAAACCCCCTGCTCTGAGTTACCCCTCCCTCTCTGAGAATTCATAGCCACTATCTAACCTGACAAAAACTGTGTACTCTTTTATACTTGGAGGTCACTTTATGTTACTTACAGTGTGTTGCATTATGTCAAAAGGCATAACACAACATAATGAAAAGCAGGCCAATATAACTCAGCCTGACATCAATGACATAATATGATGTGGCTACTGAAAAATGCACTGTTGTCATTGTTTTGTGTTTTCATCTGATACCTATTTGGGGCATTTGTTGCAGAATTTGGAGGAGGTGGTTATGGACTGAGCATGCCTGATTCCACTGTGGGCCCTGTGATTTTTGCACTGAGATCACTTGCTTGGCTTTGTTGGGGTTCCTCCTGATTTACTTTAGCAAGAATCAGGCTCTAAAAATCACCACATAAAAAGCAATTACATTAGGAAAGCCATCAAGTTGGAAAATGCAGCTCCTGGGAGTAAGGAAATGACAACACTGTTACAGTCCCTGTAACCTTAGCTCTGCCCTCTTGGGTAGTAAAGGAGCCTGCACTATTTCTCCTGCAGGATGTCATTTCATTTTGCAGGACTGTGTAGCAAAGCAGCTGCTCAATATTTCTCTTAACTTCATCACGTAGTCTGTGGTCCCATATCTCATTTGCTGCACATCAACCAAATCCTTTTGTGGGTTAGGTACTTTTCTGCTTCCTGTTTTTATTTGCTGTTGTATTGTTCTAATTACCACAGTATATGTGTGTTTCAAAACCAAGGCTGAATCCATCTTCCCAACACACCCACAAGGTTGAAACACACTGTTATTCCTTCCTCGTTCCACAGACAGGGAGCAAAAGCACAAAATTGCTTCTATAGGCCCAGTGGGAAGTCTGTCCTAGGCAAGGCTAGAATGCAAGGCAGCAAAATGCCAGCCTTTTGCATTAATTCTTTTTTTTTTTTTTATTCCCTGGTTACTTTATACTGCCCAGATCCTCAGTGGCAAAAAGCAGACATGAACCTGACCCAGCAATAAGTGAAGATGGAATGTTCTGGTGATGCCATGAATCTCTAGGCAACAGCTCTGCAACAGCAGAACCAAAACAGGAGACCCAACTGTAACCAGAATAATTGGATTCTAATGAAATCCACTTATTTGTGGTTTAATTGCAGGTGAATCTCAGGGGATGTTGGATCACATCGTACTGAGTTTGGGAACCTCTTACACTCCATTGCAGGTTACAACACACACACACAGAGTGGAATAGAAGATAGGCAGCAATACCACCTCAGAGTACAGCACAGATTTGAGGCTACACCATCCATAAGAGCATAGAAAAAGGACTGCCAAATGAGGGACAATTCAAGAATTTAAATGCAGTGGAAAATGCCAGCTGAAATAGTCACTTTGGAAATTGTGTCTATAGTAGCTTGGCATTGCTTTGCAGATGTTGAATGCAGAACGTGGTAATAGGGCCATATTCTTCCAGCACAGTAGCCGTAAATCCAAGAACCACAAAGGCATTTAACAACTCTTTATAAACGTCACAAGTTCCTAATTCAATCCTTTGGCACTTTTATAAAAAATCATTATGGGAGAATCATCACACGGCATAGTAACAAACTCTCCTGTTTGTGCTAAAGAAACAACCCACGCTCCCAAACTGGGCTTAAAATTCTGAAAAGGTGCACAGCACGTATGAAAGGTGCCACACTGTGACCTCACAAACACCAGCATAAATCCATTGTCACCTCTGAGAATGGGTGGGATTATCTGGGACCAAGTGGCAGACTCTGGCCCCTTTGTAGCATTCCTAGGGTCACAGAATGGTTTGGGTGGGCAGGGACCTTTGGAGATCAGCCAGCCCATAATGCTGCAAGCTGTGGATCCCCTCAGCACAGGGGCTGTCGGAGAAACCTGCAGGAGGGAGGGTTGTCCTGGCAGGGGAGGGTTACCCTGGCAGGGGGGGCTCAGTGCTCCCCCTGGGTGACAGCACATCCTGCCAGAAGGGCACAGGTGAGACCAGGTGAGCACCTCCTGGAAGAGCCTTCTGGAAACAAACAGACACATTCACAAGGATGCTTGAGCAGCTGGGATCCTCAGACTGACTCACTCGGGACTTCCTAAATACTTTGGTGACTGTGGATGGAGCCTTACAGAGCCATCACCCTAAGCCATGTCTGAATGTCTTTGCTCCTGTCTTTGCCAGTCTGTGCTAATCCTTACTCTGAGCTGAGACTACTCAAGTTCTTTTAACTTAGGACCCCCCAAGCTATCCTCATTCTGTTGGATGAGTTGCACTGTTGTGACATGTCTCGACCTGCTGCTCCACTCAGTGAGCTTGCTAACCCATTTTACATTCCTGGCACTTCAAAACACAGACATTAGTTATGTATGCATGTGAGCCAACCCCAATGTACTCAGAAATGCAACACAAAATCCCATGGCAGTTTGAAAATACACACTACAGTCACTCAAACAGGAGGAAATGCAAATGCCACATTCAGGCATATTGTCATGTTCCAATATACTCCATACAAGTATCCCAAAAGCATGAGTCCACACCCCAAAAGTCATGTCTTAGAGGACACAAGATTTGAAAAATAATAATGAACTGTAATAACTGCATCTCAGGTGGGCTGGATCAATCCTTGAGGAGCTAGTCTTCCTCCCTGGTCTGTGAAGCAATGTCTTTAACTTGAGCTGTTTGGTTTAAAAACAGGCAGATAAATGTGCAGTTGGTTTAGACCCTATTTTCATCTCTTATTTAATGTGTCTATATATGACCAAGCCCTCTTCACTCATTTAGGCACTGTAGCTGTGCACATGTGCAGAAACCCATACAGAAAAATGTGGGTTGGTGATGAGAGGTCATTTGCAGTTTGGTATTTGTCAGTGTGACATGAAAAGGTTAATGTGCAAGGAGCCATCAGTTCCGTGTCATTCTGTGTTTCATTTTTAGGGGTTTTTTCTTTGTTTGTTTGTTGGGGTTTTTCTGTGTGTAAGCAAAAAGAAAAATATTCAATATTTGACAAATATTCAATATGCAGAGGAGTAGCTTCAGCAAATCCAGTCACTCCACACTTGTGTCTTAGTCCTGGACAGTTTGCCTGCTCCTTACCAGCAGACAGATAGTGGAAGAAAGGACTCCCTGAAGATCAACTGTGGGTAGATTACTCCTATGTTACCTTAGTCCAGCCTTTAGGTCAGGGACTGTGTTATGTACCCTGAGATTTCAGTAGGAGCTCTTGGATATTGAGGGTTTTTTTAATCAACTCACTTATCTACTTGACAGAATGTACAATTTTAGTTCCTCGTGTATAAGATAGGATGTCAAGGTGTCCTGCAACGTTAAGTGGTTAAAAAAAATACACCCCAGAGCTCTTCAAGTAGCTCTTTCTCATTGTAAACCATGCTTGACTTCCTGATTTGTTTGAGGAAAAAGCCACTGAGTGTGCAGACATCTTTTATCCCTCTTAGCCACAAACCCTTTGAGAAATCCAACAGCGAAGGTGGGTACAATTATTGTAAATAATGTTGGAGAGAACCCAGAGCAGATGAAGGTGGGAGGATACAGCTCAACAAGAACAGAAGTGGTTTCTAATGAGAGAGGGAATATTTCACTCTCAGCATGGCTGTTATTATGTCCTACACATTAATTCAGCCGAGAAGTCTTGAAGTAGCAGAAAGGGTTTGTATCCTCTGAAGTGGCAGGCACTGGCGTGGCTGCCTTCACTCCTGCTCACAGGAAAAACTGCTCTGAGGCCTCAGAGCAGAAATATATGATGGGTTAAACCCAGAACATGAGCTGGTGTCGTGATTTACCTTAAAATCTGGAGGGGTTTCTCCATCTTTCTTTAAATCCCTGCCTCCTCACTAGTTTTCGATTTTCTAGGCATTCCTGACTTGTGCACAGCCAAAATGTGAATAACTTCCTATTCCACTTTCCCTGCCAAAGTCCTGCAAGGGCTGCAGGGCAGGATTACTGTGCTGTTCTTGAGGATCTCTTTTCACACTGTTTCCCAGATCTAGAGCTGACAGAAAAGGAAAAGAAGGAAGACAAGGAAGAGTGAGGGGATTATTTCCATGCTGATGGAGGAACCCAAGAGTAACTTCTTTGCTGGTGCCATTCTAAAGCTTCCATCTCCCTATAGGAACTTTACATTCCAAGACCAGCTCAAATGCTGAAAGTTTGACGTGGAATCCTGTTATGGCTAATTTAAGTCAAATACAGCCCGAGCACTCAGTTCCCTAAAGGATCTACCTATAAATCACATATCCTTGTGACACCTTCCATATCACAGAAGAAGGAAAAATGCCCCACATTTCTTTTTCTGTCCATTTTTCTTGTCACCTGCCTTACACATACATTTGCCTGTGTCAGGAGCCGGGTCAGATGTGTTACAGCCGTGCAGCACCCAACTCAATGAACCCTGAGCCCATTTCCTCTCTCCCTGGGTGCTGTTGCAAGGCTGATGTACAAATAACCACCATCAGCAATAAAAGCTGCTTTCCAGCACTGCAAAGGAAGGCAGAGCTCAGGTGAGGGCTGTGTGCCTGCACTTCCCAGCGAGCGCAGCCTTGGCTGGGGTGGCTCAGCAGCTCCCAGCACCTGGCAGGATTTATCCTGCAGCCTCTTTGCCTCCAGTGTGCAGGGGGAGTGTGGCTGCACACACAGAGCCAGCCCCTGGTGCTGAGGGAGGCTCAGAGACCCTCCGTTCCCTTCCTTGTGCCGTGGGAATAAAACCCAAACACGGAGCTGAATTTATTTCTAGCCAGCGGAAATTTCATATTGAGGGTTACAGGCGTCCTGTGCCTCTTAAAAGCAAGTAATAAAATGCTGCTCTCAATTACAAATTGTATTTACATTTTAAACCCCCATATGGTTTGGGGAGGTGGAGGGAGGGTTTGAATGCATTAGCAGCGGCGCTGGGCCGTGATTAGTTACAATTTTTCCCTCTTTGTAATGAACAATTAATTCCTTGCAAACCAACCCCGTGGCTATGCCAGGTATAGAATAAACAAGACACAACTCCTGACTCATGCTATGAACCAAAACAGGCAGATGCATTGAGGTGACCAACCCTATAGAACCTCCTCTTACAGGATTCACACGCTGAGGATAAATTCAATAGCAATGGATTTTACTTTTTAGTGGAACTTCCCGGGCCAAACTTTTCAAAGTGTAGGGACATTGAACAGGGAAATGCAAACAGTGCACAGCTTCAGATTCCCTTCTCCCTGCCCTCAAGCAGCGCTGAAGGCAAAGCACTCATTGTGTTATTAGCTCTGCTAAAGGATTTGTCCCCATGGCTCTTATAAACCCCCTGTAAGCCCCAAAAGGCCTCGACAAGGGCAGAGCTGGGAGCAGAGCTGTGCCAGTTTACCAAGGCAAACCTGCTCTGCTTTTATTTACAAACAAAGCATTTATGACACAAAGGTTATAAATGCTATTTCATTAGTTTTATTGCTTATTTAGGCCTTTCCCTGAAGGGCTAATACGGCATTACTGTTGGGTTACTATTTCAGCTTCTGTTTTTCCAAAAGTTTAGTTTGCAGCTAACCCATTTGGCCTACCTGGAGCTGAGCTGAGCTGAGCTCAGCTTTGCACGAGGAGCACATTTGGTGTAATTAGATTTGTGGGTTTAGGTGTTTGGGGTTTATTTTTTTAGTGTCTAACAGTATAATAAAAAGAAATGGCTGTAATTTATTGCCCAGCGTTTGGCGAAGTGGCTTGTCTGGTCTAGGATTGGGTTTTTTTAATGGCAGAAATCTTAGATTTAGGTTAGGATTTCAAAGAAGCTTAGTGCCCACAATTAAGGCAGATGTACAGTGCTGCTGAGCTCAAGCATTGAAAAATCATGAATTAGGCATGAAAATACTAATATTAACTTAAAATAAGAAGACATGGACACAAACACCCATATACCCACAAGAATATACAAGTACCTCTGACTAAGGCTAATGTTTAATTTCGTGTCAAATTCACTCTGGATGGAAATTTACTCACTTATGTTTTCATACAGAATGTAATATTTGTGACATCAAAATAAGTCTTGTAAAGAAAAACATTTTTATGTTGGATTAAGTATCCTTAAGGCAATAAAATTAAAAGTATTTTTATTTTGCTTAATAAGCAGCAACTTCCAGTGAGAACCTGTGACTAAATTAGTTGTCTTGCCACACTATTACACCTATTTGGTTTATGAGTTTGGGTTCCTTTTTTTAGCATTCTGGTCTTTGCTTTCCATGTGCATTTATTTCCACGGCGTTCTCTACAATAATGAGAGCTCAGAAAGTCCTATTTTGAGTTTTCCACAAACTAAGATTCTCTAATCACCCAGCTTTGGTGACTCCGGACTTAAGAAGAGCACTGAGCATGATAAGAATCACAAAAGTATCAGGAAGACTATGAACAAGGTGTGTTGTTTATCAAGAAAGCTCAAACTTTGCTTTCTTTGCAAGAGTTCAATCCTCAGCATAACAAATACCTGCCCGTAAAGAGAACTTCTAAGACCTTCTGAAAAATATAATTGCTCTTTTAGGTGCCGAGTGCCTTTGTAGAGCAAAGATTCATTAGATGGTGCAGACAAATGCCAACAAATAGAAAACTTTAGTCAAAACATGTTATATGAATGCACTCATATGGCACATACACTGCACTCTGGGGCTGGAAATGCACATTGAGCACTGGGAAAGAGTGGCACTTGGAAATGGAGCACTGACCCAGGTTCATGCAGAGCTCCCAGGAGCAATGACAGTGTGCCAGACCCCCACTGCCCCTTGGGTGCAGAGAAACTCCTGTGCAAAGGGCTCTGCAGCACTCAGAAACACTTGAGAGCGTGCCCTGGTGCCCATTGTGCACTATCCCAGTGCACAGCCTCATGGACAGTGTTTGCTTAAGGCAGGAGTCCACTCGGCTGTGTTATTGTGTGCCCAGCAGTGATGCCTTGGTGCTGAAGCCCCGAGAAGCAGCGGCACATTAACACCCTGCTGCTGGCTCTGCTCTGGGGCTGGGGTAGGGACCGCAGGGCAGCCCAGCAACAGCCAGCAGCATCCCTCCTCCCCCTGCCGAGCAGAAAGAAACATCTTAATGGGAGACCCTGACGTGTCTGCAGAGCCATCGACATTCCTGCACATCAACACAGCCACTGCCCTCGCATGAGGTCACAGAGAGCCCTGGAAAAACATTCCATCACAAAAAAGTCCAGCGCTCGAGTCAAAATACAACCCACACGAGTATGTGAAGCCACACTGGGCTCTGAGTTAACTCTGGAAACAATCGGGGTACTGAAAGCTCTTCAAGAAAAGCCTTAACAGTATTCTATCATGAGTCAAAAACTCAAAAGTCTACAGTGGCCACAGAGCAATTCATTTGGAAGAACTCGTGCAAAATGTCATTTGTTCTGGCTACTGGATGTGAAGCTACCAAGGCGTGTAAGTGTTTGTTCAGGTTTTAAAGCAACACTGATCCTCCAGCCAGGCCTGGGAACATTTCAGCAGAGCCTGCAACAGAAAGAATTGCCTATACAAAAGAACTGCACAAGATAAACTGAAATAGTTTTTTTTAAAAAGGCATAAGCCTGTCATAGAGGTTCTCTTTGCAGTTGCAGTGACAACCTGCTGTTCATATTGATTTTGTGTAAGTACAGCGTCAGCTAGAGATTAAACCTTGCCCCACCATGGCTCTGACACTACAAGGCTGCCTTTTGTCTCAGCCAAAGCTCAGCCAGTGTAAGGGGTCTACAATGGAAAGTTTGTGCAAAGGGAACCAGAACATGACTACACAGCAGTCATCATGTACCAACTCAAACTGAGCACTAAACACACAACAGCCTTCTCCCCTTCCAAAGCTGGAACGTTGGGAAACAACACCACGTACTCACCAGTTGAGCTGAAACTCAAACCCCCCCTGCACTGAAAGGACCAGAGAAGATGTGCAGTGATCTGGCCTTTAAAGCACAAACTATTGGCGTGGGCAAGGTCTGCCTTTCATCTGCAGCAGAAGAAAACACAGATTTTGTTCAGATCTTATTTGGGGGACTTTGGGTTCATTTTGCTTTTCACTTCTTCGCAACCTAAAATCTCTGGGGTTTGATTCTTACATATTGTGAAGTCTTTTGCAGGATGGAAGTAAGAAACTTCCAGCTAAGAGTGGCAGGTGATGCACCCTCACCTTTCATGTGCACAGTGGTCACACAGGGTGTATATCCAGTGCCTGCCCATTACTGCCCCGTGGATCAGGGCAGACCCTGACAGTGTTTTCCAAGTCCCAGAGACCAAGCTCTCACTGCTTGTTAATACTTTACATCACTTTTCTTCATTAGTATTTTCCCATAAGTGCTCTAGAGGTAGCCATCCTTCAAGTAAACCTATGACATTCACAACAATCCTTTTGTGTTTAACTGGGATTTCATGGAAAAATTTGTGATTTCATTAAAAACCTGCAGACTTTCTACAATATTTGTTGTGCATTTGGTTTGCTAATGGTGGTTTTGGCAAAAAAAAAAATTGAGTGAAACCTGATTAATCAAAACAATGCTGTTTCTAAAAGAAGAATTTGGATGTTTTCAGATTTCCAGACTAATTCAGAAAGAGACCAAATTTTGTGTCAAAACATGCAAAAATATGACTGTTCAGATTTAAATGTCAAATATATAAATATTGTGTCAGTTTGTGAAGAACTGAGCACAGAGCAGCAGCACAATGTGAAAATCTTATCATGAGACATAAATATGACTTTTTTACCAGTTACATAGTTGGGTTGTCAGATGCTTCCACAGATCCCGTGAATGTGGAGGGGAAAAAATCTCATCTGCGAGATGCTTAATCTTTAAGTATTAGAAATACTTAAAATGCCAGAGTGAAAGCATAAAGGGCAAACAAATTTAGTAGATGATGCTGACTCCAGCTCTTCCCGAAAAGGTTGTGCCATCATCTGCAAAGCATCCAACAGAGCAGGTCCTTCTTTTTGAAGTGAACGCCCCGAACTTTGCCCAGTGCTGGTTGTTTCTGTTGGGTTTGTGCTGTGTCTGAAGGCGATTCCCACCCAGCGCCCAGCGCCCAGCAATGAGGTTAAATTGGTTTGGATGATATCAGCTATATGTAATTAAACCAGCAGCCCATGGCCAGTGCTTTCTGTGACCATGTTAGGTGTTAAATTAAGGTCTGATTAAGAGTGTGCTGCTGCAGTGAAGGTCAAGGACTAAAGATCACAAGCTTTGTTTCATCTAATAACAATAAAGACTGTCTGGCTGCCAAATACCACAACAGCCCTTGTTCTGCTATCAGACTACTGTCCAGCTAGAGGGATCTGATTTCACTGGTATCCCTTTTTAAACCCTACTTCTAAGAGGGTTTGTAGCTATTTCATCTGTATTAAGCAGCACTGTGTTACCCGAGGCTATAGGGTACGTTCTATATGATCAAAGCAGAAATGCAGCAGCTTCTGACGAAGAGTTATCGTGGCTGAGGGGAACAAAATATCAAGGAAGCAAGAAAAAAAGACACAGAGCTACAAAATACCAGGTCATGCCACCAAAGTAAACACCCACAGGTAAGTTCAGAACATGAGACCACACAATGGTGGAAAGTGTGCCCATGTGTTTGCTTGGAACAAATCACAGGCTTGTCCCACCAGCAGCCAGCAGGAGAGATGTGTCAAACAGGAGACAGGAGAGATTAAAGCAGAGTGGGGAAGAGAAAAGCCAGCAACTTATTTGTAGGATGAGGATGCGAATTGGAGCATAAG
This sequence comes from Anabacerthia variegaticeps, assembly GCA_035583185.1. Lineage (NCBI taxonomy): Eukaryota > Metazoa > Chordata > Aves > Passeriformes > Furnariidae > Anabacerthia > Anabacerthia variegaticeps. The sequence continues at coordinate 7,219,911 of JAWWEW010000048.1, read as the reverse complement.
AGCTTCTCCCTGCGTGTTTTCCACAAAGACAGGGCAGGAGGCATTACCAGAGCAGTTTGTTGTGAAAGAACAAAATTCCTGATAGCCCAACAAAGTGTTCTCCCAAAACATGCCTGTATCAATCTCAAATGAGTACAGGGTGCTGGGAGACGTTACTTCCCTGAAAAGGAGGGTGGAGCAGAGTAAGAAACCATACGGCCCCAAAATAATCACTCACAGACACATCCTATTTTATGTTTCCATACTTGGGGTCCAATTTCAGAGCAGATACTGATTCATTTTTCAAGAGTCATCTGAAGTGTCTTTCGTTTGCTCCGAGTACTTCATAGACTATTAATAGCGCAGTGTCATACCTGGAAGGACAATTTTGCTGCTCTGTGATGCTGCACACAGAAATCTCATCACAGGGACCCACAGTAAAACCCCTGCTTGTTTAGACAGTTCTTTGTGAATTGCATTGTACCTGGGATCAAAAAAATTCCTTGAGGTGTCCTGGTGCTTTGCATTTCAGGATTTGTTTCCTAACAAGCTCTGAGTGAATCCCAAAAGATCCAATGATACAGTTCAACACAGATTAGCTTCCAGTTCCTCACTGTTGCTGCCGAGCTGCAGATCTCTGCAGAGCAGACTTTGCTTTGGGAATTCCCAGACTTCCTGGAATCTGAGTTGCATCAAAAATACAGCGAACACCAAAAAAAAAACCAGGTGTGAAAAATGAGTTCTCCATAACAACAGAAATCCATTCACCATTGGGAGTCAGTGCCCGAGCTGGAAAACAACCTTTTACTCAATTAAGAAATTCCTGTATACCTCATTTCTCATCTACTTGGGAAAATACAATGACATTGCCAGTAGAATCATATACTAGTCTCACTTGAGTCCAATTTTTTAATCATAATGAGAAATTTTTCTGTCACCACTTAGATTTCAGAACACCAAACTTTAAAATGGTCCAATCAAAGCAAAAGGGTGGGCTTGGCTTGGTTTGATTCACCTCCTGATCATTCTTCCTGCAGAATTTTACAAGCAAACACTGTACACAGGGAACAACAGTGTTAGAGACAGTGGCCAAAGCTTTTAAATACAGTGGTTTAACACTGAACATATATCCATATTACCTGGATAACAGAGCTGAGAAGTGCTGCAAGGTAAAGCTTTTGAAAACCGAGCCACTGTTGCTGAGGTACTTTGGTACCATTTTAGGGATCTCAATTTCATCCCTTCAGCCTTGGTTCCACACTACAGAGTTCGGGACAGGTGGCAGGTCACACCAGCACAGCTCAGCCCTTGCTCTGGCACAGGAGCAGCAGGACACCATCATGGCCTGACATCTGTGACCTCCCAGGGTCAGAGATCAGGGACCTCCTCACCACCAAGTGGCCTGGGCACGGCCCTTCCCATAAATCTGGAGTGAACCCAAGCTCCTGCTTCTGGCTCCGGAGCTGCTGAGAGAAGGATTGCTCTTGAAAACTTTCCAGGCTCCTCTCAGAGAGCTGCATTACGTTATCTCAGTATCTGCACCAGTCCCTGAACTACACTTAAGCTCCCATAAGAAGGATTGTTGTACATAATTTGGTAATGTCATTTATTTGTTTTATGCGACTGGAAAATTTAAGGGCAACCACTTCACTTCTGTGCTGTGCAGATTGGAGAGTTCGCAGTAACACCTGCTTACTGAACAGACAGCAAAAAAAGCCCTTCTATTCCTTCTTTATTGCAATTTATTATTATAGCTTGAACGGTTCCTAGTGACTTCCTAAGATTAATGTTAATATTCTAATCGGAGTCTCCCCTCTGGAGTTTTATTATGAATTTTGAACATTCATTTCATTTAACATGCACATGGGACCAAGTCTGGTGGTTCCAAAAATATTTGTAGTTGGAAATCACAGTGATTTTGTGTTAGGCTTGGTGCCAAAGAAATCACAAATTAGAAGTCTGTTATAGCGTACTTCTAATTTCTTGGCATGGAAATTTCTCTTTATGTATATGTATAGTGTGATGTTTTCATGAGCTGTATGGCACTGACAATTAGCTGAGAAATGTACTGCTTATCTATTTTTCACGGTTTCTGGTGGAACTAGAGAGCCTGTCTAGCCGACTGGGGATTCTCTGGGATTTTATGGACTTCCTGTGTGAGCCCATTGGGGATGCACCGCTCTCTATCACAGCTGGTGTTTTGAACCAAAAGTGTGGAGTAGAAATTTCATCCCTGATTTTTTTTGGCTGGATTGATTGTTTAGTCTAGGAGCTCTCAAGTAGACTTTCTAGGTGCTGGAATTCCTCTTTTTCTTCAGTCAGCAGCTGATGTTGTATGGTGTGCATCAGAGTCTAGATTCACATCTTAGCAAAGATTTATGTTCGTCCTAACGCTCCTTGACAGTAATGAGTATTACAGACATGTATCCCCATGGATTAAGTTGAGAACATACCCCAGAGTGTGTGTGGAGTTTGTCATTAGGCTATCAGACTATTAAAACCAACAGAGAAATTCCAAGGGTAGGAAAGCAATTGGATCTCTTCCCTTTCTCTGCTGGAGCACATGTAAGAGATACACTTTAAATGTTCTCCTATTTCCAGCCCTCTCACACCAACTCCTGCATTCATTTCTGGTTGTTAATGACTTCAAACAAGAATTGATTGCCACTTTCCAGGCATTGCCCATAACAACATTATGGGAAATAGTTTGCTGGAAGAGAATGTTTCTGTAGCCCTGTAGTGGTCTCTAAAGAAGGAACTTCCCTAGAGCTGGGGGAGAGAAGGGAGTATTTTTCCTCAAGCAGCTCTTTCAGGGGTTGGATCAATACCATGGGCTGACCCTGTACACTCCATTATGTGGGGATTGTGACTCCTCAGTGGAAGATTATGGATCCTATGGGATGTGTCAGAGGCACAGACACACCTGAGAACAGTGCACCAGCTACCAAAAGGACAGGCTCACTCTGGTTCCTACAGATCCATGTGCAGGTGTTTGCTCTGCCCTGCCCAGTGCTCCAGCTTTGGGGGATATTCCAGGATCAGGGTTGCATGGGCACACAGTCAGCTCTATTATCTGTACATCTTGGGGATGATTCAACTGCAACTCAGATAAACCAGGCTAAGAAACAGAGCCCAGGATGTACATTTAGTCTCCTTTAAAGCCCCGTGTAAAACTGACCTGTGGGAGGGACTCGGTGCAGAATTAACACCCCCCCCCATGATCTACCTACAACAAACAACCTTGGAGCCAGGATTCTTGGATTTTCTTCCCAACATCCCAGCCACAGAGTGGGCATAATTACTGTGTGTCTGGTTGACAGGAGTTTTCTAGGCTGACTATTGTCACACATGACATTGTTTTTATTATTTATTATCCTTGTGTAATCCTGCCTATACCAGTGAACTGCAACATGGAAATAAAAACTTGATGTTTTCCCTCAGAGTCACTTGAGACCTTTTAAGGAAAATTGTTATGAGAGAATTCTGATTCAGCTAATTTGAAAGCACTGGTTCCTGGATCAGTCACTCCCATGGAAACACAACCATTGCTCCCTCAATAAAAGAGGGAAAACAATACTAAGAGAGATTTCTAAAATACTGTGAGATCTGTGAATATAAAGGGCTGTCTGTAAAGTGTTTAGAAAACTTCAAAAAAGGTGCTACATAAATGCATATTTATTGCAGTGCTGACGTTCTTGTGGCAGCTGTGAATGCAGAATCAAAAGCAGAGGGGGCAGAATGTAAGTCAGAATAAGAAACTGTCAGCCTTTAGCCTCTATCTTAAACTGCTTTGAAACACTGCAGACATTCCGAGAATTTAGTCTGCCAATACTGTATGTGCCACAGTAATTACACCAATGTGGGATATAAATTTTCCTTCTCCCTTTCTGAGAGAAGGCAAAGCTTTTAGAGATACACACAAATGGAGCTCTAATCCTACAAACTTTAATGCATGTACCTAATGTCAGACAGCAGAGTTGTCCCACTGATTTAAATAGTTCTACTCAGGTGCAAGTGTGGAAATGTTTGTGTGATTAGAAGTTAATATTAATAAATACACCGTCCATATGAGATCCCTGCGTAAACAATCTATTTCTGCGTGCAATTGATGATTTTATTGCTGTTCTGTAATTCTGGGTAGAGGCTTTGGGAAGAAGTCTTATATTTTCTAAGGCACTAGAATGTTTCTGATAGTGTTTTTCATTGCTAGCTCTTTGGGGGCTAATTAAAAGAAATATCTGTTAAATTTATTCATTGCTTGGTTCCTTGAAAGCAAGAGGCACCTGGCGTAAACATTCAAAAGAAAAGCAGGCAGCAGCCAGACCTAATCATACATTAGAGGCATTAGGACATTTGATTTATAAATATGAAATTGGTTTTAATGACTTCAAAAGGAGAAAATGCCAGGAAGAGCATAACACGAGCAAGCTCACTAAAGCTGTCATGAAGATCCCTAAACCCACAAAAATCCAGAAATTGTACTTGCTCCCCCCCTTCTCCTCTCAAATAGGAAGTGGCAATTCCAGATGCAAGTGACAAAAATGTACATAAAGCTGCAGTATTTTACCGAAACAAGCAGCAGATGAGATGGAGCATCCAAGTGCCTCTCTGCATGGAAAGCACCATCAGTGCTAGATCAGGAAGAGTCATTTATGCTGAGCTGACTGACTCAGTGAAACAAACCCTGAATTTTGACCCCTATGATTTAATGCGAAATCTTTAAGGATGAGAAATCCATCCTTCTTTTGAGACAACATTTAAGCAGGCACTAACTTAAGCATGTGCTTTACATTCACTTGACTTCACTTTCAAACAGGCTTAGCCATGTTTCATTCTGTTCCCTTTGCAGGGCTCAATAAATCAGTAATGATCAGTGACTCAATACTTTATAATCCCGCAGGCACTCAGCTCTGCCCCAAAAAAAGATGCAATAAATTAGTGATCAATAGACTAGCAATGCAAGTGAGGAATATCAGTAACTGTGCTGAAAATGTTCTCCTCCATGAAGGAAAAAATCTGCCCTAAAGGTGGATTTCATCTTAAGGCACATTATTGCAACAAGGCATATCCATTCACATTGGTTTGAGAAAGGAATGTCACTTGAGTAAACGTGGTGTTAAATGCGTCATTGTCCAGGTGTAGAGGGAGGAACCACAGCACTAGTTGTCATGTAGAGAGATGAAGTTTTGAGCCAGGTGTAATATATGTGAGAGTATCCAAAGAGGTAGAAAGTTCTATGTCACAAGAATTCTCATTCACTTCTACACAGAAACTTAGAAAAAAAAGTCCTAAGCAGAAAGGTTGTTTGACCCAAAAGTTATTAAAGTGCCAATTAGTTTTGATAAAACAAGAGTGAGAACTTCATTCTAAGTTAATTTATGTGGAAATCTGAGACAAGCCACAGACTGTGCCAAGTCTACACAGCACCTGATTGCTCCTATTTAATTGGACCTCTTCTAAGAGACACTTGACCACAACTGTCCACACAGAGGAGGTAATTGCTTTTATCCTGGCTGGGATGAGAAACCTTTCAGCAGTTTTAGCACTGCCCAGGCTGATCCTGAGGGCAGGGGCTGTAACTCTGTGGCCACAGTGGAGGAGGGAAGTTAGGATACCTGATGGAACCTGTACTGACCCATGCTGCTAATCGAGCTGGTGTTTTGGCATGTAAGAGAGGGTCATTCTTCACACACAGAGCAGGGCTGACTCCAGTCTGCAGAAGGGCTATAAAAGAATTGGCTTTTGTAGCCTAAGGGTGTTTTGTGGCCTCCTGGAATCCCATAGGTGTGATCTTTTCAAAGGGTCATTTCCCAGTTCTAGAGAAGCAGAGTTTTGTTGACTTCTTTAATCACCTCTGAAGTGCCTCATTTCTAGGGCAGGAACTTTTCCTCATGGCCTTGCAAACAAAACACACATCGGTTTTCCATCCTGCCCTGACCTTTGGAAATGCCATCTCTGCCAGTCCTGCACTTTCTGGCCCTGGAGAGATTTCCCAGTCCAGCCCTGGCTCTGAGGGAGCTGAGCCACCTCCTGAATCACCATCACACTTCCTGCAGGCTGACACCTGTGTTTGCCTTGGAGGTCACCCCATGCAAGAACTAAGCAGGCCTGACCCTGTGTAACTTGGGAGATCCAAGCAGCAGAATTGTCCAGACCTCCAAAACTGAACATGAAACACAGGCAAAGCTGCACACTGAGCACAAGGAACTGCAGCCAGGGAACACAGTCCCAGCTCAGACCTGCAGCTTGCAGGACACAGGCATGGGATGTTGGAGCACAAATCCTCCCTCCCAGGTTTTAAGTGACTTCAGTGACAGGCCCTTGCTGGGTTCAGGATGAGAACAGGTCCAGACGAGGGGGAGCAGCAGAGACTTTAACTTATAAAATAACTCATTCCTACCAGCCCTGTATGTGAGGCTTCTGCTTCCATCAAGCCAGGTGACATTTAACCACAAAAATATTTAACATGCTTTTTACAAGGATGTGCATCAGTGACTATGATAAAATACAGGGATGTGGGAGAGTCAGGATGCAGTTTTTTCAATGCAACTTCATATGCAGAGGGGGGAAAAGCAATAAAAAGGAGGTCTTGGCATAAGGAAAACATCCCAATGTAATCCTGCCTTTTAATCTTGGCCACAATCTCCTCTTGTCATCTTGCTTGCTTTTTAATGCTCTGCTGCACTTTTTATATTCATTCACTTTATCAACTTCACCTGTCTCAAAAGTCAATAAAAGCAGAGGCCATAGTTTTAAAATACAGGCAAATGAACTGAGGCACCAAACTCCTGAACTTCTCCAGAGGTGCTGAAGGCTCACCACTGTCAGGAACTGCAACCCAACCTATGGGTGATCAATGCCTTTAAAAATCACTCAAGTGCTCCAAGAGGAACATAACTGGGAAACCCAGGATAATACTTCCAACAGCTTCTGACTGAAGAGTCAGTATTTTACTTTCAGAAGTGATGTAAGCACTTGGGAATTCATGATCTACTTAAAAAACTCAAATGTCTTCTGAAAAGCATCATTATTTTTGTGAATGGTAGACAAATACCTCTTCTGGTAGTTCCCTAGGAGTTTTAGCCAGCAGCAGTGGGTGTCCCACCACAGTGATGTGAGCTTCCAAAACCCTTTAGGAAGGAGGCAGACATTGCTACGTGTGCACAGACAGGCAAAGACAATCACATCATAGCTTGATGGAGGAGGTTTACAGCTGTCCTTAGTGAAAGGGAGAAGAGGCCACAACCAGCTCACCCCAGTGACAGCTACAGAGCAGGGGGAAATCTCCACACATGGCAGCATTTTACTGCTGAGCTGCTGCCCTGAAATTCTGTTAATATTTCTCTACTGTGTTGATCTTTAACATTTGCTGGTAGCAAGGAGTCAAACCAGCCTGAGGTGAGTGTGTTGTCTGGCCAGAGTCAGATTAAAGCTTAGCAAGTCCTACCAATAGTCCAGAGGCATCTGGGGCTAAAGGGGTCAGTCAACTTCTACTTGATTTGAGCTGCCTGGATCTTGTAGCAGTTACTAAAGGCAAAGGGAGGCTGGGCTGCTGTAGGTGTGGTTTGCATATATCCCATATATACCTTAGCAATCTGATCAGTGTCTCAGGCAGAACAGCTTGCCTCTGGAATAGAGGCTTCCAGGTCACTGCTTTTCAAGTGCCCCAAGACATGCTCTGCCACCACCAAGGCTGCCCATCACTGCACAGGGAGCTGAGACAGTTAACCAGAGACAGGGGGCTTCGTGTCTTTGAAACATCCAGGTTTCCAGCCTTTCCTCCTTGGCAAGACACATTTTTAATGGAAAGGCACATGCTATTTTCTCTCTCAGTGTCCCTAAAGAGGAGGAAGGTTCCCTGTTTCTGTTTTAGAACCTCTTTTCTTTGATTGAGTTCAAGCTCTTTCTTTGGAATAGCACTTTAGGTTTTCTTTCTTAATGCAGACGAGGTTTAAATCACATATTTAACTGCATTCATTTTTCTTTGGTTTTCTGTCGCACAAAGGACCTGTTGGCTTTCTGTTCTTTAACACCATACACCACTCTTACTACAAGCCTAGCAACCTACCTGCTTACATCCAAAAAAGTTTTTTCTCAGCTTGCCTCCTGGCCTGGTGTGCTGCTTAGATCTCTCTCCCTGCAAGAAGCCTTCCCCTCTTCTGCTATTCATCACAGCAATTTCACATGCTCTCTTCAGCTGTTCTCTCCACGGGCTGGTGAAGCTGGTATGGTTATTATCCTCTTTATCCTGTACAAAGTTAAAAAAAAATAGATTATTTATGGATAACACTGGAGACCACCCATATAGCAAGAAAAATGGAGAAAAAACAGTTGTTTTCATGCTTAGGGCAGTTACACTCATGCATAGTTTGGATCAGACAGTCCTTCCCATCTGACTTCTGTTCTCAGTAAATATTTGTAACTTTGCTGATAAAGCAATGCTGGATTTCTCAGCTGGGCTTCCATGTGGACCATAAGCTGTGGGACTGGACTATGGGATCTCACTGTGTAACAAGCTTTCTTCAACAGTCATTTGTTCCATTCTCTGATCCTGGTCATGAAAAATCTGTTAATTTAGAATTGAGTGTCAGAACAAAGCCCTCAAATACAGCTGCTTTGGCTGTATTATTGATTACTGGTGAGGCCCATGGCAATAGGTGATATGGGCTCAAAGGCACTAAACCATTTTTATTCTGACCTAGATGCAGAAGATGCTGGGTGTGATGACCATGCCACAGGCAGCAGCAATACCACCCTGCAGGAGGAGCAGTGTGAGCCCGTGCCCTAACCCTTCACAGACCAAGAGCAGAGGTAGGAGCACAAGCAGTAGTCAGGAAAGCTGCTCTGTGTACGTGCTGCCCACAGGGGTCACATTTCTAATGCCAACAAAACCTGTGGTACAGACCTCTCTGACCCCCTTATCTTTTCTTCCCCTCCTTTCTCTGCTTCCACATTCCCAGTTGGTCATCATGTGACAGTGAAAGTCCCTTCGGGATGCATTTATGGGTTTGGTTACTAAAGCTACTTTTCCCAGGCCTCTTTCCTAGGTACTGGTTCTGGTGTTTAAGAGATGAAATTTATATTATGCAAAGCAGGCAGATGAGGCATATGGGAGGTTCAATGTGTTCAATAGGTAGTTGAGACAACATCTATATAAAGATTATTTCCAAACTGCCCTCGGTGCAAGCTGCAGCTGAATGCACTATTTAAATGCAGCCTTGGCTTTTTTTGCAATTTCCTGCCAGAAGAGCAGCTCTCAAACTGTTTTGAAATAAAAAGACACAAACGTTGGAAGGAGGCAAGTGGTCAATTGGCCTCATCAGTGCTCAGTGCTGGTGCTACTCAGGATTTTCCAGCTAGAGGGGGTTGAGGTTTCCTTTTTTTTGGACAAGGGGGAGACAGAAAATGCTGATCTCTCAGAACTGAAGCTTTTTACAGAAAACACATCATTTTCCCAAAATGTTTTCTGGGAAGAATCTCCCTGCCCTGCCTGAGACTGATGGACAAAGACTGATTGGGAAAGGACCCCAGCACAGCCAGCAGCCCAGTGGTTAGCACATTCCCTGAGGATGTGGATTCACCCATGGGATACAGGGAAGGTTGAGTTGGCTCCAAGCAAAGCAGAGCAAGGATTTGACAGTCTTCCAAAAGTCATTGGAAATACTCCAATCTCTGGATAATCCTCTCTCCTCTCCCCCAGGGAATGGGAATTTTATTAAGTCAGAATCAATCCAACAGGAGCAGTTGTGCTGGTCCCAGTCAAGGAGATATTTTAGACCATAAACATGAATGCTGGTCTCCTCCATCCTATAGGAATACCTGTGGCCAGGCTTTGGCATGCTGTGAGCTGAACCTCTGTTCTGTTCACTTGATTTCTCCTTAACAAGCAATCTTATTTTTATTTTCATGAGACAAAAATTCTAAAACATCCCCATTTTTCCTAAAACAGATGTTCTGCTTTCTAGCCAGCTTTACTCAGCATTTTGTGGAAGGGAGCCCTAGGTCTGAACCAGACATTTAATATCTGCCCAGCTTTGGGGTTTCCATTGCAGCCAGTTCTACCAAAGGAACCAAAATACACATAATGAGAAGCATTTTCTGTTACCTCAACAGGCTGTGAATCAGACCCCAAACCCTGACAATTCCCCAAGGTGTGTTGTTGGGCTTGTTTAATAGGAAACAAAAGCCGTGTTCTTTCTATTAAAACATCATTTGGAGAAGCGTGGCCGGAGCTCCCCTTGGAAAGGTCAGGGGGCTGCTCTTGTACCTTCTGTACACTGTGCTTCTTAATGCCTTATTTTCTGTTCCTGGTCCTGGAGAGAAACCAGCTGGAATTGTGCAAGGTCCTTGCATAGCTGGAGTCAGATGATCTCTTTGCTACAGCTCTGTAGCTACTGGGGAACTGGTTTCCACTCCCTTCAGCCACTGGCTGCTCCTCACTATTGTCTGAACTGTTGCAAAACCATGTGGGACGTACCAGGGGAGTGAAAATAAGTGAGTTGTCATCCAGAAAGGTTTCAAATTACCAACACCCAATTTTTGATCCCCAATACAAATAGTAAATAAATTCAGAAAGCAGTGAAAGAAGGGAGAAAGGGGTAAGGCATCAGCTGCAAATGTGCTGAAGGATAAAGTGATCTCCTATACTGAGGGAGGTGGTGGCAGGTTCTCCCAGAGGCCCAGAGAGGTACCTGTGGTGGAGAGGAGGATTGTGAAATACAGAGTTTTACCTCCCTCTTTTTGGCTGAGGCAAATAATTACACCCCTCTTTCCAAAAGTGCTCAGGCACACAGGAGGGATGAGGCTGACCACAGTTTCTTTAACCAGTCCAACAGTTTCCTTTTGGAAAGAAACCCTCTCCCAACCCTACCAATATAAAATAATGCTTAATTCCAAGCTAAGTCTTCTAAATTAGGATCTGCATTTACACAGAATTAAGGATGACAGTCTAAAGGAACATTAGCTGAAAGGTGCTGAAGAATAATAGCATTATTCTGTCATTGCTATGAGAAGGAAAGGAAACTGTACGTCACATGAAAGGCTGACCAGCTGCTCGTGTTACATAATGGATGGGACATTGCTGATTCAATAAATGTGAGGATAAAGAGATTTATCTACAAAGGCACATACTCTTGTGTCCACATTAAGACTTTACTAAAATGTATGGCACAAATATACCACATATCTCTCAGTTATTTCTCTTTGCATGCTGGTTTATTTCATAACTTTTTCCCCCCAATATTTTTTAGAGGCACTGAAGAGGAGCAGTTGGGGGGAAATTAGTGTTCTAGGAAGGAAGCACCTCATCTTTACCACATAACAGGGGAAAAGGGATTTCCAGACTAGACAAGAACTAAGCTTTGCACAGCACTACTGAACCTGAGTAAGATTTACAACTTTCTGAGATTACCTCACCCTGGACCGTTTCATTCCTTGTCTCTTCCTTCGCAGCATTTAGTTCTGGGGGTATAAAACTCTCAATTATTGCACCTTCATTTGGCAAAGAGGAAGATGAGGAGAAGGGCAATCACACCTGCTAGTGCAGGAGGGCACAGACATCCATCTGTGCATGGATATGATCCCATGTTTGGCAGACCCTGAATTTAGATGGGGCCTTTGGGATGCCAAGGGTGGGAGCACGGCCTGACAGTTCCTGAACAAGACTCTGTGCAGTGAATATACTCAAGATCTAAACAAAAATAACATCTATTAGTGTGCCTGAGCTCTCTAAACTGTTTCTAGTTTCTCTCCATGAGAAGCACCATTTCCAAGGGTTCAGCTGCCATTTAAACAGCAGAACAGACATCCTTGCTTTCCAGAGGTACGACAAAACCCCCATGAGTGCTGCACAGCCTGGAGTGTCTCAGCAGAGCTCCCTGTATTCCATCTGGGGCAGCAGGGCTGCAGCAATTTGCACCAGGCAGGGAGCTTCTGTTTCCAAACACACCACAAGGAGAGTTATGACCTGCAAATCAGGCCAGAGTATCCTTGGCTCTGTTTCAGGATGCAAATACTGCTGTTTCTCTTAGAAATATTAAAATTGAATGATCTAGTGAGGAGGCCTTTTCTACCTGCTTTGGTTATGGGTCTTTTGAGAGATTATTTTGACTATCAAATAGCTTTTAGTGGTTATCAGTGACCAAAAGATCAATTTACACTCTTAGAAAATAAATGCAATTCTTGCTTACAGTAAAAATCAAATGTGCAAGTAGGGAGGAAAAGAAGAGAGAAGAGGATTAATAAATTACAATTGTTAGCAAGCACTAACATGTATCGAAAATGGCAAATTCTCTGGAGTACAGCTGAGCTTCTTTTATTCAGGTCAATGACTCCTTTTGTGATTCTCTTCTCTAAAAAAGAGCATTTTTCAATGATTTATGTATAATAATCTCCACATCAGCATATCGTATTTTTCACTATTTGTTTGTTAAACATGCAGCAAGGCTCTCATACTGAAGCCCTTAGCCTTGAAAATACAACTGGGATAAAGGCATAAAAAGATACATATAAAATAGAAATATTTATTACTAAGGCTGATGTTTACGATTTGACATGTAGGTAAGGGGAAAAAATACATCATTTTAGATTGCTGAGTTAAGGCTTTAATGGTGTGAGTTTCAGACAGAAACGTGAGGGCTGTTTATTAAGCAAAAAAAGAAAAGGCCACCAGAGCAGGAAACTGCAGTGAGTGTTACAAAAGCAGCTCCTCACTGGTGCCAGCACAGGCTGCTCCAGCCTGCAGGAGTCAGAGCTGGACAAAAAAATACCCCAAAATTATTTAAATTATTTAGATGACTCCAGTCAGTTCAAAGAGATTTGCAAATTCTTGAATTCAGGGTGGTTTTTTCAGGACAGAGTTTTATCATGCCAGACTTTCAGCTGTTTCTGCTCCTTTAAAACCTCAATTCTTCAAAGTGCTCACCCACCACTATGCCCAAGTGCCTGTTTCAAGTGCAGGAGCTGAGGTGATGATTTCTTGAAATAAAAAGAAAAAAGAAGGAAAAAAAAATCAGGTGTCCACTTCTTTGAAGTCTCATCCATTACAAATTCTTGTCATCCAGTCAAAGAGCAGGACAGAGCCCTGTGACAAAAAGGGTCTGATTCCCAACAGTGAATCAGAAGGCTGAAATATTGTCTAAGGGAAGGGCTGAGTGTGTAGTTTCTTTGTCTTAAATCACAGCAGTTCTTGCATGGGAGCACCTCTAACCAGGCTGGAGAAGTCAGAGGGAGCCTCAGATGAGCCCCAGTATGAAAGTCATGTTGGACCATCCCACCAGTAAAGCCATGTCTGGGTTAATTCCCATTTCTACTCTGAAGAGATGAGAAATGGAGAAGCCACGTATGAGAATTCTACACTGGGCAAAATGGCCCCACCTCTGGAGAGTGACAGCATTTTGGGGGTTATAGAGTGTTACAAAAAATATTCCAGCATGTTTTATAATTTGACTGAGAGGTGAAAATCCCAACAGATTCCAACTGCACTATGAATTGTCTTCTTAAGCAGGTCATACCATACCTGTCCCCTACTGATGTAGAGGATTCCATTGTCTTTTCTGGCAGTACAAAAACTCCACCAATATAAAATCCATTTTCCAAATCCTGGGTGGCACAGACAGACCCCACATAAAGAGGGGGAGGAGAGGGGCAAATCAATAGATAAAAGATCACATTTTCAATATCGCTCAGCTAACAGGTCTGTCCCACCCTGGCCAAGACTTTAAAGGCAACCAAGCCTTCTCACCAGAGCTGTGTTCTCAAAATTGACTGGGTACTTAGTAGGCACTGACGTCCATAAATATTTCACAAGGGAAAGAATGCATTTCCCAAGCATTGACTAGCTACATATATTATTTATACCAAACCATAACTTAAGTTGAAAAACAATAAATGCTTCAACAACAGACCTGTTCACAACCTACTCCATTACTAAGTAAAATGGGCTCTGCCTGTTCTTCCAGGTCTTGTTACTGTGCAGGAATTCTGTGAGACCTGCCTAGAAACTCGACCTCCAAAGGTGGAGTGTGAGGTTGCAGCCACTGCACCAATACCAGTTAACTTGAAATTACATGAACAAGGACTAAAAGACACTGAAATTCGTTTACATTTTGTATTTGTATTGCACTTTACGCTCCTGTTTGAGATCAGGTCTTTCACTCTAAATAAAGGCAGACCGTGCACAAGAAGGAAGCAGTGTTATCTCCTGTTCCAGCCCAAACCATCAGAGCTCAAGGAGATAAAGGACTATATTTTCCACTACCCTGCCCCCAGCAGAGCTCACCAACAGCCTTTTCCAGAGGAAAACGTTGCTACAGAAAAGAAGAAGGTTGGGAAAACCAGAGATTTCATATTCCAGATTCACGCTAAAAGACTCCTGAAGATCTGGGAACTGCATTGAGACTTCCCAAACAACTTAGCTACAAAACTCCCCCTTCTTGGTAAATGATCTTCAGACAGGTTTTTAAATGGCTGCTTTGTCATTCAACCTGTTCAAGGCATCTCAGAGGAGGTGTAACAGACTAATGCTCTTTTGCCTGAAGCACTCATAACATTAATGGAACTTAATTCTGCTGGTGGAAAAGGTTTAAGTGAGTTTTGCTAGCTCATAGCCACAGCTAGGGAGAAGGGAAAAGCTTTTGGAGGGGAGAAAGTGGATCAGAAATGTAGGCATTACCTCCACCATTTATGTGTTTGCCACTCAGCTGGCAGCTAATGGCCCATGTATAAAGTCAGGATGAAAGTGGATAAAATAAATTGCATTCTTTGGAACAACCTTCCCTTCTCTCAGTGGCACAGAAAAAACATCCGAAATGCACCCCAGAAAGCTATTTTGAGTTTGTTCTTTTGGCAAGACACAGGAAGTGCCAAGATAAAGTCAGTCAATTCAGGATTGTGAAGGGAGAAAAAAGAGGCAATAAAAATGGAAGCTCTGGAGACAAGATTCACCTCAGTGCAGACTGCAAAAAGGATATTTATGCACTATTTATACCACTCCAAGTGCAAATTTTGCCTTGCATCGATTACAATGCACATTTCAAAGATCTTTCTGCAGCTCTGGCATGATTCTAATAATGCAGCAACAATGAGAGGCTGAGGAATAGGGCGACTGCAGCCACCTTGGGTGAGATCAGCTGGAATATCCCTCTGCCCTGGACAGCCCAGGGCATCACTCACATCCTGACAAGCCCCCAGAGCAGGCTGGAAGCTGCAGCACGACAGAGGCTGCCCCAGAGCATTTCCCAAGTGCTCCCTTGTTGTTTCCCAGCATTGCCTTTGCTGTGCTGGGTTGAAGGGGGTCTGGGTGCTGTTTGGGTTTACAGTGATGTGATGGGGGCCAGGCCATTGGGCACTGTTGGAGGAAGGAGAGGCATTAGTGGGGTGTTGCAAGGCAAAGCTGACTGATAATTCTGCCTCCCCTGCCATCACAGCTCTCTTTGTGAGAAAAGGTGTCTCTGCAGTCACTCTGGAGCTCCCATGACCCAGAGCCACGGCAGAGTCAGACCTGACCCAGCCCTGCTCTCTCCCCTTCAGTGCCAGGGAAGAGCACAGATTCCCATCCCACCTGACCACAGAGCCCTCAGTGGAGGAGCCCACCCACTTATTACAGTATTACTGGTTTGTATGGCAGGTGTGAACTAATTCAGTTCGTTTGGATCCAAGAGATCTCAGCAACAGACAGGAAGATAAATAACTTTGGGGAAGGGGGTGTTGACAAGCAGAGACTTGTGTAAACTGACTGGAGGGATCAGGAATCTACACACCCAGCTCCCCCCACTCCTTCAGCAGCCTAAAAACATGCCCACCATCAGAGCATCACTGCTCTCTGTGCTCCATTTTCCATTGAAAAGACATTTCAGGGAAGTTCTGTTTGGCTGGAATAGCCAACTCACTGTTAACCCTGGTCCTTCCAAGGCTTCTGCCAAAGAGGGTTTCTCATACACCTACCACAATGATATGCCCAGCCCTGTGTTTCCACCTCCTCCCTAAGCCCAGGCTCCATTGCAGTGGGTTCTTTGCCCCAGCAAACTGATCCCCCAGCTGCAAATGCCACCAGTCAGCAGTAGGCAGTGAGGAACCAACTTCCTTCAAGGCATTATTCAGGCCTGAGATCCCTCAAAGATCAGAATGTGATCCCAGTGTGGTTTCATGAAAACCCAACCTCCAGGACGCTGTTTTCCCTGATTCCTGCAGCATTAATTAATACATCAGTGACCACCTTACAGAAGTTCACAGTGTACAATGCCTGTATCCTCAGCACAGCAGAGCTGACTTCACACAGAGGATAAAGGACAACAGCAGGACCATGTCCAATCCAACCCCACTCTCCACCAGTGCCAGCCAGATATGGATTGGGATAGGCTACTCATGAAGGCCTGGAAAAAGCAACCCTCTCCCAGCAGTGGGAAATCACACACAGCTCTGTCACTGAAGGGGCTCCCACTATAAAACCTTCATTGCTCCAATCCATGAAGCAAAATGACAAACGACTCCAGTCAAAAGCTTCCAGTCAGGACCTAAATCTTCCACCACCCCCTTTCTGCGTGAATTCATTTTAGGTGTTCTATGAGATAAATTGAATTTTGCATTCTTCCAACTGCAGAAATTGATTGTTCTAGTTATTAAAATAAATATATGAAGAAAAAATTGTAAAGATGAAAGAGAAAGGAAATACTAGTGTAGTCACAAGTCAGAGTTACACTAAAGAATCACAGTGGTGCCGAGACACTTGTGCTGTATTTTTGCAGGGGCACCAAGAGAGAAAGAAAAAAAAAGGGAAAAAAAGGGGAAAAATCCCACACCTTTTCAGACAGAATCTTTTTTGAGGAGAGTTTAAAGTTAAAATAAAAGCAGGTGTCATAACTCAACTTGCACTGCACAGGCTGACTGACTTCAGTGGGAGCAAGAAGGGCCAGAATATTTTAATCTTCTGGTTCCACCTGCAGCGTTTGCAGGAGCAGTATGGGTTGTGCCTGCATTCCAGATTTCCCCCCTCGTGGTTACCTTTGTCAAACAGCCTTCCTTCTGCCTCTTCCACAGGGCTCCACACATCATTTTTCTCTACCTGACCGAGTTCAGTCCAGCACAGAAGACACTAGAACACTCTAATTCTCAAGGAGGCTGTGGTTGGACTGCCCAGGACACGGCCTTGGTCCCTCAGTCACCACGAGCACCTTTCTTGCTGAATTCCTGCACATCAACTCCTACTGGATAATGTATTTACCTTTCACCAACACTTCAGCTCCTCAGGCAGTAAAAAGACAAAAATACCAGACATCAGAGGCTAAAACTGAAGAGACTGGTACCTACATGTTTGTATGTCTGGGCCCCCGAGACTATTAAGCAGCGATTACTCCTTTTTGAGTCTTCCATCATCTAAGTCACCCACTAGACTGGATCTCTTGGGTCAGCCCCTGTGACCTGTTTAGTAGAATATTTTATTTCCTGACTCTTGCAGATCAAGCTTGACTGGAACTCTTTACCAGAGTTGGGGGAGAAACACTTCAAAGATGAAGAAATTTTAAATTAAAGCATCTGATTTTTTAATTTTTTTAGGGAAAAATTTAAAAGAATGTTTCATTTCAGGTCAAATAAAATGTTCTATTCTACTTAAAGTTTTCACTGATTTTTTTTTTTTAATCCAGCCAGCAAGCCACAAAAATATTATCAATTATTTCCACAGTGCTGCTTAGATTTGGGCACCTAATACATTTCAGTGCACACAAAAAACAATTAAGTGCTGTGTTGTTAACTCTGACCAGCTAATTCTTAGTTCTGCAATAGTGGATTTTTTTCTTAAAGCTCCAGTTCTTGAATCATGTGATTCTATGAAAATCCCAGCTTGCTTTCCCACTCCGAGTAGAGCTGTGATAATTTGGGTTGCAAACATCAGCTCATGTGGTGAAGCATCAAATGTCCCAAACAAGCAAACCATGTATTTTAACATCTTACTGAATTTAAAGTCAGTCTCGTAATAGGGGGCAGATATTTGTGCTTTTTGAATTCTTAGTGTAAAGACTATTACAAATGACTTTCAAGAGCTCTTGAGAGCTCCATCCCTGGGGCTTCTGACCCTTATCTGTTCCTGGCCCCCTCTATGTGTTTTGGGGAAGGAAACCATCAGCCAGCTCAGCCCAAACCCGTACAAACAGCAAGAGTTAATTTGGTGCAATGTATCTGAGTGTAGTAACTGATTACATTTTTCCCCAAAGGAAACTTCAGTTAATTTGGTTAGTGACTCATATGCCAGGCTGCCAATTACAACACAGATGATTACACACATAAATTCACGTCGGAGTGGCTCAACGATCACAGGGAGGGGAAAAAAATGAAAGAAAAAAAGGAGAAAAAAGAAGCTGAAAGGAAAAAAAGGCTCCTCTTTACCTCTGTGGGATGAGGGGTGGGTAAACACCCCACCCTGCGAGGTGCTGGGTGCCAACCAAGGCCACTGGAGTCTGAGCGCCAAACCCTGGGAGTCAGGGATGTGCCATCCCTGGAATGGCAGTGTCTGCTTGCTTTCCATTGGGATTTTCATTGCAGAAATGTGTGCCACGCTCTCTAAAAGATTGTTTGCCAGTATCATTAGAGGAATCCATATATACAAAGAGAGCAGGAGGGAGGTTAAATGAGCAGTGCTTGGCAGTACATCAGTAAATCATTTAAAGATAACCTGTGCATACCAATACCCCCCCCAAAAAAAAAATCAAATTAAAGTAACTTATTACAAACCTAGTCCCAGTTCTGAAGTGTTTTATATTCCTAAGGAGGAGTGGGAGAGGGAGAGGAAAGCAACAGGACAAGGAGTGAGTCTCTGATACTATCACATGAGGAAAGCCCAGGTTGGGATGAGAAAAAAATTCCTACATGCCTCATCAATTGGCCAATGAAATCGATACCAAGGGAGTTGGCCAGGCTCCTGAATACGTATCTTCAGAGCAAATTAGACTTTGCACTTAAAAGCAATGGGCAGTTCTGACACTGGTGCAGAGCACGGGAGGAAGAAGGTTTTCTTTTATCTTAAAGATATTTCACTGGCCTTGTTTCTTGCTAGACGTCCCTCCACATAAACAGCTGCATATGTTTCCTCCATCCAGGGGCAGCAGGCTGGCTATAGGATAATTCATGCACTTCCTTGCTGGAGAGGTTAAAATCCTTTACAAACAGTAATTAAGCTTCGTGGCACCGGGGTACTATTATACCAGTTTTACAAGGGAATAAAAAGAATGTGGCAGCGAAGTGATTTGCCCAAGGTCATCCAGCAAGTCAGTGGCAGAAGCAAGTACTGCACACAGATGCCTGGTCTCCCATCCTCACCTCTCACCAGTAGGCAAGTCCCCTACCTTGGCCTTTATTAAATAACCATTACAAAATGTATTAATTTTAATTTGGAACTATGTAAATTGACTCTTTCCCAAAAGACAGCAATTGACTGTTAAATAAATACCAAGTGATTATTACAATCATATTTGCTGACGAGTGGATCATCAGTATAATGTGCTGGGTTCAATAAAAAGGTTATTGCCTGTCAAATAAACATGACAAGCAGAGTCTGGACTGAACCAGGACATACCCAAGTCCCTGGCTTTGGTGGGAGCTGCTGCTGCTCGGCACCTTTGGGAGGCTGAGTTTGAGCCATTTTTGCAGCATGCAGACAGAAAACTGGCACTGCCAAAGCAGCACTAATTCCATCGGCGAGATAACCTTAGGGCAGATCCCGGCACCCTAAACTTCATTCTGAGGGTGGTTAAGTCCCACTGATTTGTGTAAAAACAGCTGAGTGTGTGATGCTGTTCTTAACGAGGGTAAAAGTAATCGAAATAATTCCTACAGTATGAAAGGGTGAGATGATTTCAGGATTAGTGCTAAATTAAAGTGCAGAAGGAAGTCAAAGGATCTTGCTTCTGGTTTTGTTATAACTCAGCAGAAGGAGAGAGCTTTAAATGCAGTTGAATGGTCAGATCAGGTCTTTCACAGAGACGGTCTGAACGCAGAGGAAGCTGCTTCGAATTGCCAGTTCCTTTTATGTTTTTCCAAATTGTGAGTTTATAAGAACAGCGTTTGTTCTGTTAGACAAGCAAGGGTGCATCAAACCCATCCTGCTGATGTACCGATTGTCGTTGTCAAACCACTCTAAGGCGAGCACCCCGCCAGAAACCGGTCATTTATTTGCTTTTAGGCTGCTCCCGTCTGCCAAGGGACATTATCCCACCCCCCTGCCCCGTTCCCAAGCCCCTTGTCAGGGGAAGCAGCAGCACGTTCAGCGAGCCCCACCGAGAACACCTCTCTGTGAGAGCGCACAGCCAAACAGCACCGCACGCAGCCACGGCCGCTTGGGTTAAACGCCCGATTTTGGGGGGAAATGGGCTTTTGCAGGCGCTCGGCGGGCCGGAGCAGTTCCCGGGGAAGGCACTAGGTGGTGGCAAGCGGCTGGCGAGCAGGGCGAGCGGGGAGCAGCCCCAGCAGAGCCGCCCGCTCAGCTGACAGCGCTGCGCTGGGAAAAATGGGCTTCATTTAACACCTAATGTCTCCCATCAAGGGCTCACATCCTCCCTATGTCCTACTGGAGCGGACTGGGAGGGCTCCGACGTCCAGCACAAGTTGTGCTGCAGACACTGCTCGGAGAGAACAATCCTTACCATTCTTATCTGCGGGCTTTGCCGAGATGTTCTTTTTCCCGTTAGCGTTTCCTTTAATATAGTTACTTTTTTTCTCTTCCTCCCCCGCGTCACATTTGTTTAGGGTTTTGTTACTGGAAGCGGCTGAAGGTTGAGATATGAATTTTGGAAGACAGAGGCTCTGCTTGATTCAGAGGGAGCCAGTTCGGAAAGTATGGAATGCGTCTCGTCTCCCGACGGCAGCGGAGCCGCGCACACACCCGCACTCGCACAGGCCAATTAGAATGTTAATAATAATTAAGTGTCTTAGTCCTAAGACGCTCCTACACAGGGGAATGCTAAAGTGCCAGTCAGCTCGTTTCATTACACGCAGGCAGACACCTCTCAGACCTCGGGTGTTTGCTAAGGGAGCGGAGCGATTCCAGCTCCGGCCAATGTGAGTCCAGATGATCTGCTCGGCAAACACATCAGAGCAGCCTGCAGAAGGAAACGTGGAGCAGAAAAAGAGTCCAGCTGCGGCAGCTGAGCTCTGCCTTTCGCCTCAAACCGAGCCACGGCAAATAAACACAGGCTGAACCCTATAGATTTCCAGTTTGCAGGGGTTTGTGGGAGGCTTTATCTGGCTTTGGTTCACACGCTGCAGAGCGGCTCCATTTCAGATTTGAGATAATCCCCTAATTAAGCACAAACTCAGCCTTAAGCTGCATGTCATCTGATTTCTACCCAAAAACTCAGAACTGGACACAGACTTGCTAGAGCTGTTCAGCTTGTTCAGCTCTGAGATTACATTTAAGTGGACAGCCAGGGCTGGTCCAGAGGTCGCCAAGCCATGTGAGTCACCACCTTCCTCATCCTCCTCTGGCCCACAGCTGACCACAATGGGCAGCTTCTTCACAAGCCAAGCTGTCTCAGATGCTTTCAAACAGCTACATCCTTTGATGGGCAAGAGGACAGAAGGTTAGCAAAGGAAAGGATGGGCTTGGAAGAGTTCTTGGGTTTAAGGCTTGCACTTCTGGGAATATCCAGGAGGGAGCTGGGAAGAAAAGCTTGGACACAGTTCTCAAGAGCAGAACCTTTCGAGTGACTCTGAAGAGTGAATATTTCAACATCCCTGGCTTAAAAGGAATGAATTTAGCATGTTTCTGATACCAGAAACATTATGGCTACTTTTTACATAAATCTCTGTTTTCAGAAAAAGAAAAAAAAAAAAAAGTGAGGCAAGAAGCAAAATCTCCAGGAGTAGGAAAACAGAAAGCCCTGTTTATTCAGAGCACACTCCAGCTAAAGCAGATACAAAATAAGTTAAAGAAAGATTGAGTCGTTCACATTTCCAATAAATTAAAGGGAAAAAATCCCATCATTTTTCACTCTATTTCACATCAGAGAGCAATCACAACAGACTACTCACTTAATGCGATGATGACTTTACCCCTGCCCCCCAGGGGTTTCTCTGCCTCTCCTGCACAGCTCTGAAAATTATCACATTTGCCCCCATTTCACATCTCTCCCCACATCCACTTTGTCCCATTCCAAACACCTTGGGTTCACTCAGCTGCTGCTTTCAGTTTCTTTTTACTATTCTTTGACTTTTACCAACTGCAGGGGAAAAAATACACAAAGCCATGTATCTGATTAGATGTGCATGACACATAATGCTACACCCGAGTATATAGCTGAGTTTACCCAGACTCAGTTTTCCCAAAAGATCAGAAGTCTAAGTAAAATCAAGCCAGTTCAGCAACTAAACTCCTGTAAAGAGGGAATGAAGGTCCCTCTGGGTCCTGTTTCCAGCTTCTCCACAGATAACCAGAGGGGATGCTGTTGGGCCAACTCACTGCTGTGGTGAAGTTGCATTCCCAGCTTCAATTTTATCTTCAGCCCTTGGGAAGTAAAAAGCTAAATGAGGAATCTAAACTGAGGACTCGGCTTTCTGTTGAACAAGAGCTCTTCCAGGTCACTACAGAGACAGGAGGTTTTGCTAAGCCATGTACAGGTACTATGGGTTTTGTTGTGGAAGATCAATGGAAAGAATCACTGAAGTTGGGTTAGGAGAGACCTTGGAGATCCACTCAAAGCAGAACCAAGTTACAGTGCTATGGATAACACAAGACCTTGAAACAGGAGGGAACAGATGTGGGGATATTTCCAGGTAGAGATCTTCTTTTCAGAAATTTTTATCCAAGCTTAGCAGTACCCAAACAGAGCTTGCTCTAGAGCAGAGCCGCTGCTCTGTTACTCAATAAAAAGATTTCCTATATTGCATTGCTGGTGTGCACCAAGCTTCTAAAAGCATTAGAGGAGGTAAAATCAGAAGTGTATGGTGGAAACCAAAAGGGAAATGGTTGCACTGGAGTTTAGCACAAAAACCCAATTATAATTTCCCAGGAGAGCAGAGGGAGAATGGAGTAAACTCCTACACTGATGTTACTGCTTGGAGATTGTGCCACAGCGAGGCAGAGAACCGAGAACAACCTGGACACTGACTGTGGGATTCACTCCCACGGGGATGCTGCTGGCTGACTCCACTGCAACTATATTTGAGCAGAACCTTTCAGATCTCCTGCCCACTTTGTACGACATCAAATCCCATCCACTCACTCATCAACAACAACTTCTGCTTTCTCCAAAATTTAATTACAAATTTTAAACATGGAATAGTAACTAAACATGAAAAAATAACTCTCTATGATTTGCCCTAGCATTACTGAGCATACACAAACTTTCAAACCATGGAAATAATAAGTATTCTTGATAGTCACTTTCCTCTCAGCCATAGGGTAACAAACAACTGTTTCATTGTTATTGAATGCAACTGTGAAACTGTATGAGAACATGTGAAAATGTTAGAAGTATTAAAAAAGTCAAATAGTGTGAGCTTTGTTATTCTCAGTTGGCTAATAAGAGTAATGTTAGCTTTTGGACACATCACCGTCTATAAATTAAAAGAAAATTAGCTGGGCAATTAGATGGAAGCAAAATAAGCATCCTCATGTTCTGTAAAACACAGCAAATTATTTTATAAATGAGTGTTTGATCAAATAATCATTTGATCTTGAGAGTTGTGTAATCAAAGTTTTCAATCACTTCTCCTTGGCTGCCAAGAGTTTCAGAATCACGGAAGCTCTCTCATTTTGTCAGCCTCCAGTGCACAGAAATGTTGAGGCATGTCCCCACAAGATGATCATCTGTCTGACTTGCAGCTAAAGCTATTAGATGTTACTTTTTACATTAGCTGAGAATTGCCCAGTTGCAGTTTTTAAGTTTGTTAAGGATGACAAAGATGTGCATGACGGACTCGCGGTGATTAAATGCCTCTTGGATTTATTTCACAATGTGCTAAATGTTTCTTATGATACAATCTTAAAATTAGAATGAACTGATCTTGTACCTACTGAAGTTTATGACATGATGAATTCTCTAGAGGGTAAATTACAATGAAACATTGATAGCAAATTACGTGGTTATAAATGTAGCTCCTCCAAAAACACAGCATGACAACAACAATGAATTGTTCAGTCATTCTGGTGTCAGATGTCAGCAAATATGACTGTTTTCACCTGGTACAATCACTTTCACTGAGGGGGAGAGAGCAGGCTTCACAGAAGAGCTAAAATAGTACAAAAAGCTGAATTGGGGCACTTTGCTGAGAAATGGTGTCTGTATTATATGCTAAAAATTCAGTAAGGTGTGCATGCACTTCACAAGTGTTGAATTTGGACAGAGTACTTTGCTCCATCTTCAGAGTCCTGTTTCTTTTAATTCCTTAGAGTTTGTGGAATTAATTATGTCCATTTCTACCTCAATTGCAGGAGAGGAACAAATAATTTCCTTGGATAAACAGACTTGAACAGATTACAGCAGACCACAAAGTATTGATTATGTTAAGTTTGAACTTCAAATTAAGGCACAAATGAAGGTTAATTCCAGTTATTCATGTAAAGAGTCTTATGACTTGCTTTAAAAATGTATTGAAAAAGTATCAAAACGGTCATAAGTACTATTTTCAGTAACAAATTGAAGACTACGGGACTGAATTGTACATTCAAGGCTAGCAGATGTGAACATTAGGAGAAAAAATAATAGCTGATTTGCTAAGGGAAATGACATTTCTTTAAATTGCTCCTTCAAAAGGGCATTCCTCTCTTAATCACGGAGTGTTTCCAGGGTGGGTGATCACCCTGCTGTGGCTGCAGCAGACAGCAGTGGTCAGAGCAGTGCTGTGCTCCAGCTCAGCCCACACAGCCTGCCTTGGGTGTTCCCACTCAGCAGAAAGGGAAAGGTGGGTCCAGCTGCCAGGTCACGCTGCAAGGAGGGTTTGGTCCCACTTGTGCTCTCTGCCATAACCAACCAAATCAGCCTGCTTTGGCATGGCAGCTGGAAATGGCCAGCACCAGGGGTCAGGAGACGTGCCCTGTGCTCTGGGTGTATTCACTGCATTATTTTTACTTCCCTTCAGGTGTTGTTCAATGTGCTGTATGATTGGTCTGGATGGAGGCCCCATATACACACATAATTTCAGGACACTGTGCTGATTTCTGAGCTCTCAGAGCCACGGAAGCAGATCTGGTTGCGTTCGCACTTCCTCTGGAGCTGTGCAATAAATTGAAGACAGAGAAACCGAGTCTGTCTCTGCAGTAAAACCAAAAGAAAAAGTCAGTGTGGAGAGAGTTTGGGCAAGCTGGGATCTTGGGCTTTACTGCCTTCTGAAGGTTTGAGCTTGCAGGATAGACAGCACTCAGGGAATTCAAACCTCTGACAGCCTCCAGTACCTTGAAATAGCTCCCTGAGTGACACTATAACCCGCCCCCCCCATGTCACCAGGGGCTCTCCAGCTGTGACAGTCTCTCACTAAGATGGTGAGACCCATAGAACTTTCCTGCTTCCATCTGTGGGCTTGGCCACTTTGAAATAAACCCACAAGAAGTTTCTGTCTTTAGCAGCCAGGTGGACCAAGGTTTTTCCACATACCTCTGCAACCCAATGCTTTGGAGTCAAACACTTTGGTATTTTAGTATAAGGCTTCATATGGTTGTGTTTCCCTTTTAGTATTAGCACATACCCACACCCAGCACTTCGTTTTCTTAAAATACAAACGTGTATAATAAAAGCGTTGGCAAGTCTAGTGAGAACTTAAGAAGTTTTAGACCTGAAAACCTGTGCACCTAAAAAAAGGCTCAAATATGCCCCTTGCACTAATTTCTGATTCCACAGCCTGCCCATCAGTGTGGGGATGCAGAACAACAGTGCAAGGGGCCTGTGCTACAGAATGTCAGCTGGCATCAGCAAAGGTGCTGTGGGTACTGCAGAGCTCTCCTGTAAGACTGCTGACTGTTTTCATGGCATCACATGAAACACAGAAATAAATAGCTCCTCTCCTGTGATCACAGCATGAAAGTTTTGCTTTGCTGTCTATCCCTTCTCATTAAAAGCATAAAACACAACGCAAGACAGGGATTAGACACAGAGCAGGCAAACGCAACAGAGCCACAGGGAACAGCTCAAGGAGTAAAGGGATTGGCACATGTGCCAATAAAGCCAGTCCTGGTGTCAGCTGCAAACTGTGCCCTCAGAAGGCAGAACTGAATTTCTAGACCACACTGGCATGTACACCCAGTTCCTTCTCCAGAGCCTCTGTGCAGGTGTTAAAAGAAGCCTCACCCCCAGCAAACTGTCATAAAAGTGTTAGTTTTTCTTTTCTAAAGTCCTCTTACAAACAAACAGGCATGCTCTTTTCCTGTGAAGCATGTTTAGTTTTTTTCCTATTTAAATTACAAACACATCAGAAGTCTTTCTCACCACAGTGCATCCTGTCTTTTCTCTGTCTGACATTTAGCGTACAAACTCTTTAGGGCAGGCTCTGTCTTTATTTTTTATGTCTCTTACAGAGCCGAGGCACATCCTCAATGTTAAGCAGTAAGTAGAAAAGTCCCGTACCCATATACAAGGTTACATGATATAAGCCTGGCTTATCTGTGATATACACATGATAGGGTCAGTAAAACAGGCCTGAACAAGAAAACTCTCCTTACACACACACCAGAACAGATCCTGACTTGTCTGCTGGGGCCTGCACACAGTACAGTGTATACAGGAGGGCCCTGTAAATGTACATGCATGCATCTGATTGTTTAAAGTCTCCACGATCCCTTTGGGCTGGGAGGAATAGGGAGAAGCAGAGAAAAAGAGGACTGCAGAGGGAAGACATGCTGCCTACAGCTCAGGAAGGTGGGAGTGACTCAGCCACACAGACATTGTGCACTGGACTGTGTGTCTGAGGAGAGGCTGAGAACCCCTGCTCAGTGTGACCCCTTTCCTGGGCAAAAGCAAAGCAAATGCATCTCTCTCAGCAGTTCCCAAGGACCAGCTCCAGTCAGGCGCCGTGGTGACATCAGCCTTGCTTTCGCAATTATTTAACCTCTGTCTTTCAGATCAGCAATGAACCAGCAAGGGTGACTAATCCACACAGCAGCTCTGCAAAGTTATCAGCGCACCAAACAGGGTGCCAGCCCTCAGGAGTGAACTCTGCTTTCCCGAGCCTGTGCTTTGTGTTTGGGCAAAGACTCTAGGGAGTCAAATGTAAGAAGCTCCAGGCAGAGCTCTGTGTGCCATGGCAATGCCAGTCCTTTTGCCAGGAAGGTTCAGATGGAGCAGATATTTGCTTTTTGTCGTTTCTGTGTGTTAGTTTGCACTCCTCCCCTCCAGCTCTGGCTCCTGCTCTCGCTCCCCAGACAAGCACAGAAAGAGTAGCTTCTTTAAGAGACATCTACAATAAACATGCCGATACTTGAGATGTAAACTGAGAGACTGGCATTATAACAGAGCCTCTAAATCAACCTCAGGACCTTGTTAGCATAATTAGTGATAGGACGGGTATCTTACAAGAATCCAGGACAGAAAATGAGAAAATAGCAATAACAATAAAAAAATACAGTTGTATCCTAGCAATTGCTGGGGTGATTACTGATGGTTCAAAAGCAAGTCATATCTTGCGTGAGACAAATACATTTTATATGATGTTTAATCTCACAGGAATTCTGCCGGAAATACTCAGAAGCTTGTTAGAGGAAAATATGAGAAGCTACTCATGTGAACAATAAAAGATTCTTGTGTGGAGGAGCTACTGTGACTCCCATGCTCCTAATAGGTGCACATCTTGCAATTACAAGCATCCTGAAAAATAATGCTGTGTTCACTGTTCCCATCTACTAATTTGAAGGTTTGGAGAAGACAGCAGTACCAGTCTTCCTTCCAACTGAAACTCAGGTAGGATGGAGAAACACAGGGGAGGGGATTTGTTCAAGATCACCTGGAAGTCAGTGGCAGAGCCAGAAATAGTATCTGTCTGTAAGGTCCTTGAGAGCACTAATAACTTTTAATGGCCCTCATTAGTCCAGCTTGCAGCCTCCATCCTCTGCCCATGGGCCTGGGAGCCTCAGTGAAGCTCAGCCCTGGGTCTCCAGTCCCCACACAGGCAGAGCTGAGGGCCTGCCTCCAGCTCACACACGGACCTGCCTCTGCCTGTCCATGAACCTCCTTGCTCTTGACCCATTGACTAATTTCCCAGCTTGGCCTCAGGCCTGCCTCATCACCACGGACCTGCCTGGTGCTAACTGGGCTGTGTCAGACCCTGGTTAGCCTTACCAGACCTGATTCTGACCTGTGGGTTGACTTCCTGGCTTGAGGTCGGAGCTGCCTCATCACCACAAAGCTGTCTGATGTCCTGGACTCCTGGTTGAGCCTGGCTGCCACTCCCAGGCCAGCCCTGCTTGTCCCCCTCGAGGGCTGTGGGATGGGGCCCCTGCCTGGGGAGGACCCTGACCTTGCAGCCACGTTATCCCGGTCAGTTCCCCATCTTTCTGGGAGCTGGTGGGGTTTGTTGCCCCCTGATATTACCCTGCTACACCACCCTGCCTCCCTTGCTTGTTTCCATAGCACCAAGGGCAGGAAGAGAAGCAGCACATGTATTGATATGATCTGGGAACAAAGGCAGAAGGCAGCTAAGGTACAAACTCAGACTGGGGCTTTGTTCTGTGACTTAGGCATGTCCTTCCTCCCACTTCACGTTGGAGATGGCACTATTGTCTGCCCCAAAGCAACATAACAGCAAAAGACATTCAGGGGGTTATAGAAAGAGGTGCATGTTCTGCATCACTGTTCCTTGAGAATAGTAAATCTTGGATGACAAGAGTTAAAACAAGAGGAATCAGGATTAAAGAGAAGGAAGTGATCACAGCAGAGGGATTGAGATGACAGGAAACAATGACAGAGATGTGGGATGGGCAAACACTGTTAGATTACCCAGCAGGGCAAAGGATGCAGGTGCTGGTCTGAGCACAGATTTGTGCTGAGCTCCAGCACAGCACTAGGCCAGCTCTGGTATTTGGGGCTCAGAAAGGCCAATGGGTGCAGCACCCACTGGATGGAGGATGAGATGCACAGAGCTCACAGCAGAGAGGGCCAGGTTGTCCTTTGCCTGATGTTAGATACATTCCTACATAACTACAGCTGGGATCTGGCATCAGATCTTAGCTTTCTTGAGAAGATTTGGGTTTGGAATGCAGCATTCCAGCAGGGTTTATCTTGCACTGGGGGACCTGGATGTCTGCAGCCCTGGCTCCATGTGTGGAGGGCAGAACAGCTCATCCCATAGTTTGGCCACTAACTACAATCTCTCTTAAGTTAGTCTTTTCACACGGAACAGCAGAACTTCACATACTGTTCACGCTGATGTTAAAAGGCAGCAATTGTCTAAATCTTCATATACAGGCAATTATTGGCCTTTTAATTTGGAAGCTAAAGGAGGTGACTCAACAGAAGAGGGTTCAGGCTGAGTCAGCAAAGTCTTTCCTTGCTAGTTAGATATACAGCAAGAAAGCAAAATAACTTAGAGGGAGGCAGGAAAAAATTTGTGTTATGGAGATTCAGAGTATGGAATGCAGCTTTTCCCACAGACAGTCTCTCTGCCTTTCCCTCTTCCTTTCCTGGGACATCCATGTACAGCCTGTGGAGAGACTGTGCAAAGAGAAGAAAGAAGTTAACACTTTGTACTTCTGCAGCATCTACTACCTCAGGTACCTACAAACCTCAGACACTGCTCACCCATCTGCACACAACAGCTCTTCTATGAGAACTGGGCCTTGCTAGAAGTTTATTTTAATTTGGAAATTAGAAATCTCTGTCAGCCTCACAATTCACAGTGCTGAAGTAAAGACCAGGATCCAGGCTTTTAGAGGAATGGATGTAGTGAAGGAAAACTGTGGATTACATCTCCCTGGGGTCCTGCAAGTGGCTAATTAGCCTCAAGAAGCACAGAAACTCTCTTAGTTTTTCCCTGCTGGAGGCAAGCCAAGGGAATCTGCCTTATTCTTACATGAAATAGTATCTGAAGAAAGATCAAAGGATGAGACCAAGATTTCATGGCTAGTGAATCAGGCAAATCTGCTGAGGGTTTCGATACGATCTTTACAATAAAGGGAAAACTTCTCTGCTCAGTGACATGCTAGTTATGAGATATTAATTTTCTAGATTTTACTATCATGAGTATTAAATTCCTTGGGTCAGTTGATGGTTCTATCATTTCATACTCTTCACATGGGAAAAAACCGATGCAGATGGTTTCAAATGCAGTGAGGGCTCATGTACATCTCTGAAATGTAATGTTGGAGATTCCTTCACTTTCAAAGGGATTTGGAAGACTCACTTAGGTGTTTTGGGATTTGTTACCTTAAGCAAACTGTTTCCTTAAAGAGTTACCACTGAAGACAGCGAGCAAGCCTCAGGCTCGTGAGTAAATGCTTTCAGGGACCAGCCAGCAGAGATGAATGTGATCTATTACTGCCCCTTTGCCCTTTCACCAGAGCACTTTAAAGCACTCTGTAATCAGAAATGTAGGAAGAATTTGCTTTCCTTGTGTCCATCCCCACCCTGCTATGGGAAAGAAAAGAATTATTATAACAATTGGGCAATTGTAAACCAGTGTAATTAAATGATTTGCCAAAGGCCAGGTAGCCAAACTGGGGAACTGAACCTTCAGCTTTGCCGCTCCTGCTCCTCCTTCGCCTCCGATACACAGAGACCCTGCCTCGGAAAGGTCGGGATCCTTCCCTGGGGAAGATTTCATTTCCTCCTTTGAACGCTGAGGGAGGGGCCCCTCTAAATCACAGGTTAGGCAGGCACTCAACTGAGTTAACACGATGTACTCCCCTGCACCATGTCTTGAAGGTGTAGTTAGATGTTATTACATGTACTGCTCGAGCTCCTAGAGATCTCTGCCAAGAGCAAGCCCCATTGTGTTGGACACCGTTCACACACAGTTTGAGAGTCCCTGCTCCCAAAGAGCTTTAATATTCTTTGATATTTCTGGGAAGCGTTTCATGAGAGAGTTTCAACATAGAGTGCAGGGCCTGCCTATTCCTTTTAACTTAGATTACACCAGGATAACTCCACTCACTGCAATCCATACCTGTCAGAGACGAGACTCCAGATCCATTATGTTGCAGTCACTCCTTTTAAAAACATTGGACCATGTATAACAAATAATCAGGACATGAGTGGGCAGTTGGCATTAATTGTCTTCATGTCACAATCCTTGGTTGCTGTTGTGGAAACACAGCAAGGCACAGCAACTGCTCTTTCAGTGCAGAGAGCCATCCCTGAGCCCAGATGGTGACCAGATGATCTCTCCCTCCTATGGACCATAGGCATGTTTCCTATCCTTAATATTTGACTTCTGCATGCAAAGAGTGCTCACCTAAATCTGCCTCCCCTCCACAGCACCTGGGTGCAACACAGGTCCCTTCAGGAATCCAGTAAAGACCCAGACAGAGCGTAAACAATTTGTGAAAAAAGCACAACCTGACTCAATTAGAATTTCCTCCATGAATAGCTCCCTATGTCAGAACTTAAGGCCCCAATTCATAGGGAAATCTGGGACCCATTTCCTGAGGAATTACTAGTTATTTACGCAGAGAAAGTACTGCATTCTGATTTTGTTTTCTGGACAGTCTGGGGTGGGCTTTACGCTCACGTGAATAGACTGGATTTATGCTGGGCTGGCAGCAGTGAGATGTGAAGAGATCTGTGCTTCTAAATGCTACCACTTGTGTCCCCCAGCACCTCACCTCTCCCACCTGCAGAGGATGTCCAGGTGTCAGGAAGAGCTGATCAGCTGCTGTGGATGATCACAGCCTACCACCTTCCCTAACTTTGTGGAAAGTCCAAACACTACACCTGGCTGGTACAAAATGCAGTAATTTTCTGTCATCTCTTTGCTAAGGAGCCCATGAGCGTGCAAGGCCCACAATACAGTTTTAGTCATAATCTGGAGAATGTTGGCATCTAGGATAATGAACCATCTCTAGGCCAGAGCCCTGCACATCCCATAAAATATACTTCTCTTAGGGTTCTCTTGGGACAAGGGACAGTCACCCTTTCTCAGAACAGATACTCTCTTACTGTGTCCTTTACTCTGGCAAATCAGACTGTCTGTGGAGTAAGATATGAGAATGAGCCTGGTACAGTCTGACCCTCAAGCAATAGTTATGATGATCTTCCAAAACCTCCAGAGTGTATAAAACACCCTTTTCAAAGGCCCAGCCTTAGTCACACACTCCTGTGCAAACAAAATCGGATCTAATTCCAACTCCTATGGCCTTTCCTAGAGCTAAACAAAGCTTTGTAGAGCTGAATGATAACAAACCACAGAGGGAGAGAGAAACTGCATGAAGGAAAAAAAAAAAGCAAAACATCTGTCCCTGACATTTGAAAAATTCTTATTTGCCTAACTCCCCTGATTTCAGCAGAGCTGTATAACTTTATTCCAGCTTCCAAGTTAGTCTCTCTTTTTTAAAAACTCTCTTCTGACGAGCCCTGAAAGCAGCAGAGGTGTTCAGGCAGACGTGTGTAGGCTGTCTCAGACAGCAGGGGCTTCAGGCAAGAAGAATTTCAGGCCAACAATGGCAAGAAAGAGAAAAGGTTGTTGGTGGAGGAACAGAAGATGAAGAGGGAAGCAGTGAGAGGCAATTCTTGTGGTTTGGAAGTTCCTGTGGCTTTATGTACAGTCAGCATTTCTGTCTGCAAACAGAAACATTTCTGTTTGCTTTGCAAGCCAGATTTCTCAACCTTTGGCCTTCTGACCTTCACTGTATCTGCACTATGATCAGGTGTGAGACTGCAACTCCCTGCTCCAAGAGGCAGAGCTTCTTCACACAATCCACCAGCCGGACCACATGGGGCTTCCCCTTGGCTCCACAGAACCTTAACAGGCTGGTGAACAGCAGTGCAAGGAGAAAACCCAAAAACACTCCTTTCAAGATGCAGATTTACCTCAGCTTAAACACTGCCATGTTGTCCAATTCCTATAGAGCCAAACTTCAGGAATTAGAATCTAGGCATGAGGTGCACATTGGTGCTAAGAACAGACACAGGTCCCACCTGCTCGTGCTATGTCTGTTGGACTCTGACAGGAGAAGAGGAAAACAATGTTTGTATTTGACCATTCTAGTTGTTCAATTTGTCCTTATAAAATAAAAATATAAAATAAAATAAAATAGGGCTATTTTTAAGGCAGTACAGTTTCTTTATACCACATGCCCATGTTTATTGCCATATAAAATTCCCTGTTTGACTACACCCCACCCAGGCTCCTGTACACACCTGCATAAGTCTATAATTTTATCCCATGAATCATTCTGTACCATCAGATCACACCCAAGTTACCAGAACTCCAAGGAAGTGGCAAGTTCATTATGTTGGTTTTCGTCTTTCAGTTTTAAAATAAACGAATTTTTTATTGTTACCCTAAATCCACACTTTTTTTTTTTTTAAATTACAGGCAAAAAGAACACATAAAATTAATTACCTAAATGCACCCAGCAAAAGGGAGGACAATGGAAGGGAGAACTAATAAACAGTTTTTAAGAGGCTGTTTGGACCTGTCCTACAGAGGTTGTATCTACATCATGGGGTACTGCAAATCTGAAGCATTCAAAATCATGAGTCAGGCTCACCAAAAATCATGACACTGAGGAAAAATCATAATTTTCAGCTTAAATTAAAGGAGGTTGGCTTATTTTCCTCTGGGTTCTGCCACCTTATGAGAGCATTGAGGCCATGGTTTTAAGCACTTAAGCAGCCCTTGAAGGACTTTTTCCCTGGGAAAGTGGAGATTTGCAGCCAAATTACTAGTGTCAGTAGGTAGGTGCTTAAGGAACCAAGCAAACAACACAAGAGGTTGCAATCCAGAAGAAATCCAAATGCCATCGTGAACAGGAGTAATGCTGCAGTGACTCAGGCCGGTTTGGGAATGTCCTTTGTTAGAAACACCAAGTGAAGCACCCTCTGCAGCACCCAGAGATCTGCAGGCAAATATTTGCAAGTTGCGTATTTTCACTCTTGTTTACAATGTAGAGGAACGTGCTCCTATCTTAGCAGACATTTCTCACTTTTAACTTCTTAGAGTTATCTTAGGCTTACCAAATACCACTTGAATTGTCTGGCTTTGTAGTTCCTAGGATTAGGCTCAGGGTGCTTCTTGACTTCCAGCCATTTGGCGGCCACTTGGCTGTTACACAAATGGAACATGCAGCACTGACAGGAACTTCTTGCCATTCAATTAAAAAATGACAAGCAGCCAAATAAGAAAATTGGATTACCTCCTGGGCAACTTAAATTCGTGTAATATTGCCACTGGGTTGTTTCCTAGGCAGGACATTTTAATTGCTGAGAAATGTGTTTACAGCTTGGTATGTGCATCTATCCATTTGGGACCAAGGTAGGTGTGACAGAATCACGTCAGATAAAAAGTGACCAAGAGTCTGGAAGAGGCTGCCACCAGTGGGAAACTTCACCACTGTACAAAGACTGAGCATCCATAAAAACAGCTGCCTCTGATCCCAGTCAGGAGGTAAAAGAAAAACCAAAGCAATGGTTGGAGTCTCTTATCTGCTCTGGAAGGGTCTAGGTTTGCAGAGATGATTGGGTGCTTTAGATCCAAGATCTATTTTCTTACATACACATTCATCATACTTTATTGCTTGCTAATGGGATGACAGAGAAGAAATGGTCTAAATCTAATCATGCTGCCGTTGACTGTGGCTGAAAACCCCGGCAACACCGAGTATCAGGTACCTTCCTGCCTCTCCCATACACGCACTCCCCCTGGTTAATGACCTCCCTGCTCAGCTCAGCGTTAACAACAAGGCTGTTTAATTCCTGCAGTCCCACTGACATTTACATTTGCTGTCTCCTCACCGCTGTTTTGCCGCCGCCACTCCAAGTGTTGCACTCCAACCAACCTCTCTCTCCATGTGCTCACGGATCCTTTGTGATTGGCAGAAGGCTCAGGGTAGCAGACAAGGTGAATCCTGTAAACATGGCAAGAGATAAGGCAATAAGGGAATGAGAACCACAAAAGTAGCTCACAGGGTTCAAGGGATGGAGGAACATGTACTGTTTATTTTCTCTGCTCTTGGATCAGCTGCAATTCCACATGTAAGGTAACTCCTTCAGCCTCAGCTTTAGGACCTGGAAAGTCCCTTAGCACTGAGCATTATTTAACAAAGAATATATGCTTTCTTTATCTTTTATCTATATAGGAAACAAAACAAAAACAAAACAACCGAGACATTTGAACAATGCCTACAGCTCTGACTTGGGCCACGTCTCTGCCCTTGTTTGCACTGATGTAAATCAGAGATTGCTGTGAGAGATTTAAAATAGGCCTTTCAATTTCTTATCACATCACTCCTCTGCTCTGCCAGTGATCTGTTCTGTGTGTTTCCAACAACAGTGCCCATGTTTTTGCCAAGCCACAGTTACACATGGAATGCTTTCTCTCTCCAGGTACACACAGTGCCTGTCCCCCCTTATACTTTCATATAAAACATGCAGCTTTCATCCTGATCCCGAGAAGTGCATTACCAATTATACCAATCCCGGGGTTTTTTAACTCATTTCCCCGGCATTTGCTCAGCTGGCTTCCCCATACCATTTGTTTATGATGAATTTTTTATGACACAAACAATTACTTATTCCCAGGTGCATTTAACCAGAAGAGCAGGAACAGAGAAAAGTAACAGACTTGGGACTGCCTGGGCTTGCATGGTGGCAGCAACAATACGTTTACAGGCTTCAAAGGCACTGATGGAGCTCCTTCTGCATTTTGGGGGGCTCAGGGTTAGAACTGGCTGGCAAAGGATGGGTTTTAATTCACAGGGAATTTCTTATTTTGGTTTGGTTTAGCTTAAGGCCAGTGCACCAGCACCTCCACGTGAGAAATCCAAGGCCATGCCTTGCACAGCAGAGCTGGGAGCCTGGCAGAGGGTACAGACATGTCCATGCACACTCTTGCACACTCACCCACATCCTTGCACACTCACCCTCACACAAACTGCACTGCTGTGGGCACCAGAGGTGCCATTCCATAAGAACGTGACATGAGATGCAAGACTTGATCTGGTTTTCTGACGTTCTGCCTTGACCCTCAATGCTCTCAGCACCACCACGGTTCCTTCAGCAGCTCCACAGCTTCCTAATTTCTGTGGTATTTGAGGCAGATATCACTAGAGTAAATTCCATGGTTTGAATAATGACATTGATTTTTTTAATTTCTTCAGGAAAGTGATTTATTCTGCCCTTAAAATCCCTGTAACTGATGCTCTATTATCCAGCACTGCCAAGTTTTGTCAAGGGCTTGAGAGAAAGGGTGAATAAAGACACAGACACAGTTTTTCTCTTATGTCTGCAGACTACTCCTACCTCTGAGCTGCCAGGTAATATCATATAAGTCACATTAGCCCTTGTTCCCTTTCTACCCGTGGTTGACATAATTAGTGGAGAAAAACTGATGTAGCTGATGGTGACACGAGGCTGAATCTGCATCAGTCTGAAAACCAGGCAGCAATTGCATCGAGTAACATGACAAACTACCCAACCCTACATGCATTGTGCATTGCTCCATAAAATCCAGGCAATGTGGCCTGCATGGTTTTCAGCTTGGCTGGTTCAGCAGTAAAAAGATTTTTGATAAAAAAGTTTAAGAAACAGGGTCTGGAACTCTATATCAAACAGCGAGGATCCCCAAGGTGCATTAAGATCTGACAGTCGCCATTCAATTAGCAAGTGGGAGACAGCTGTCTGTCTGTCACTTTTCCTCTTCCCTGAGCACAAACACACTCAAAGGCAATCCACATCTTTTTGTTTCATCAGCAGGTTTAGCCAGTTACCCGCCGGATGTGGAACAAGTTTAAGCACCAACTGGTGTAAGTCAGTAATGGGTCCAGCATTTTTCTCCCTCTCTCTGCTTACTGTGTCTGAGCGGGTGGGTAATTGCCAAAGGAAAGAGAAACCCTCTCGCAGACCCTGCAG
This sequence comes from Anabacerthia variegaticeps, assembly GCA_035583185.1. Taxonomy (NCBI): domain Eukaryota; kingdom Metazoa; phylum Chordata; class Aves; order Passeriformes; family Furnariidae; genus Anabacerthia; species Anabacerthia variegaticeps. The sequence continues at coordinate 7,182,958 of JAWWEW010000048.1, read as the reverse complement.
CTTTGGGACTCGGGTCTCTTCTCAGACTTGCCATTTGTCTGTCCCCGTTTCTAAGCACAGTTCAGGGAACTCCCCATGAAGGATAAGGCTCTTTCTCCTGGACCCTTTGGGAGATTTCCTGTTAGTCACCAGGATAATTAAAGGTTCCAGTTGCATCGCATTAGCACCTTTCATGTCATTAGAGTCCAGCTGCAGTGCGAGAATCACATATTTGCTGAGACTCCTGTGCCAGGCAGCGAGCCTGGAGCAGAGCTTTACATTTCATCACTCTGTAAAAGAAATACAATCAAGCAGTGTTCCCTGATCATATTGCAGCCTGCAAGAGGGGCTCCGAGCACCAATCACTGGAATGTCTGGCCGGGAGTTGTATTGAAATGCTGCTTTGACAAGGTTTTATGAACACATTGTAATAAATCCATGGCCACCTAAGACTTCTTAATTGTCACTGCGCTGCACATGAAGCTGCTCAGAACCCCGGGGTGGAAATGCCACTTGTGCCTGGGCACTTCCTTCGCACAGCACACGGTTCCTCCACTTGACTTGTAGGAAAACCTTCACCCTTTATTAGTACTGCAGGTGTTGTGCCATGGGGTCGAGGAGTTCTGAATTCTCCCTGTAAAGGCTACTGGTGCAGCGATTTAGTTCATTATAACATTGTTAATTGACAGACTTGTGTGCCTGTCTAGTCAATAACAGCCTGCTAAAAATATGCATTAACCAGAGAGAATGAATCAGCTGCTAATAGCAGTCTGCCTGATTGTCAGCTTCTATCTATCTTCAGGATTTGTCGGAACCTCGTCACTATTGTGCTCCGGCAGCTCCAAGCCTCCAACATATTTATCCTCCAAACACCCCTCTGGGGCAGGGCGGTTGTTGCTCGCACCAGTTTACAGATGGGAAACTGTGATATCGAGAGGGAGACTGATTTGCCCAAGGTCACACAAGAAATCTGTAGCAAAACAGGGAATAGTTCATCAGTCTAGCAACCCCAGGGGGATTAACCTACCCCCAGCCAGGACATCCTTCTTGTCTCCTTCCTCTTTCAAATCAGCAGAGTTACAGCGATTTATACCAGTAAAATTCTTTGAAATTCCTTGAGAATGCAGAGCCTTCTATTTCTGAGTGGATGAAGTACTAACTAAATGATTCCCTTCCACATTTTGAAAAATGCTGACATCCCAAAGCCAAATTTAAAAATATTAAATATACAAAATTTGTTTAAAATCGGTGCCTCCTTTATACCAGGTTCTAGCTCCTCTCTTTGTGTGCATTTCTTGTAGCTGCTAAGACCTCTAGCTCCAGGTGCAGGGAAAGAACAGCCAGCCTACACTGCTGTGGGGAGATCTAGAATGAGCAGCAGTGTCAGAGAGAAATGTGAATCTGTGATCTGGCCTTGAGTCTTGGCAAGTACGTGAGTCCTTTAGTTCATGTATCAAATATGTTTGCTTGTAATTCAGTAAGCTGACATAGGTTCTTAAGGAACATTAACTCATGTGTTACTGTGACGCTGTGATTGATTGTACTATTATTATTAATGTTTCTTATGTGCTGTGTAATGAACAACTCTAAGCTAGATGCGATCCTTCATGTGAAGTTTGCCTTCCAAATAACATACAAAAAAGGAGAAAAGATAAAGGAAGATTGGAACAGTTGATCTCAAGAACAGAGGCATACAGTAAATAATAATGGGCTGGAAACATGCCCAGTTTGTGGGCATGGAAGCTGAGCAGTGCCAGTGACACCGGAGGGGAAGGATGGTGTAATCAGGTGAGAGGGGCGGTGCCAAGTGCCCATCACTGCAGCACAGCTCTGTGTGCCTCACTGCAGTGGCTACAAAGAGGGTCAGCCATGCGTGTGGAGCCCCTTGAAGAGCCCTCTGCCACGGCCTGATGGAGTGGTGCTGCAGCTCCAGTGCTGAGCTTAGAAATCAGACATGAGTTGGGGATGCTCCACTAAAGAAAGTGTTCAAGACCAGGTGGGATGGGCATTGGAGCAACCTAATCTAGGTCAAGATGTCCCTGCTCATACAGAAGGCTTGGACTCGATGATCTTTAAAAGTCTCTTCCAACCCCAAAACAATTGTATGAATTTTTAGTATATGGCAAGTCTAGAAGTAAGATGGTAAAACCAGCAAGATCTAGTAAAAAAAATTCTGTTTCATTTTCTTATTTTTGCCTCATACACTTTCTCAACAAGGACCACACACTGTTCTGTGTCAGGGGTGCCTGCCATGTCTTCTTGCAAAAAGCTTCAAATGCCCAGGTTGTAGCTGTTAATGTTTCGGGACCACAATTCCACACAGGGACTCCCTGTCAGAAGAAAAGCACTGTGGTTTCTCCTGGGCTGGGTAGAGACCCAAACCACCAGTTTTAGTTCCTCTGCCTGCCGTTCTCTCCTGTGATTTTTCTTTCTCTCCACAGCTTTGTCAGGGTTACTTCAGGAAGCCAAACCTCTCCCTCCACTCTGGCGTGTCTTGCAGGCTGATGTGGCTTAGCTGCTGTAGAAGGTGACGATTCTGCAGGTACCTCCTTCCTGCCCTTGAGGTCTGTCAACCTCTCCATCAAGAGGAGACTCTCAGGCTGACGGGGCAGCTGCTGTAGCTACCAGCCAGTGGTGGCTACTGGGTGGCATCACCCCGAGGAAAGGAGAAGTACACAGAAAGGCCTGCCCAGCTGTGCAATACACACAAGCCAGCTTCTTCCTGGAAAAACTGAGGGGTCTCAGTCTTTTGAGAACCTCAAAGAATTTTCCATCACCTTCCTACAGGTGAAGAGATTGGACAGATACTTGACTGAAGGATCCTCAAGCCCTCCCAGCCCACCAACAGCAGGCTCTCTGTTCAAAAGACGTGTGTGCATTTAGGTAAAGCAAACTTCAAAGCTGTCTAGCCCACTGATCCAATATGGAAAAACCTAATTAAGTGAGTTAGAGATGGATACAGTGTGAGCTTTTACTGGGACAGACTTTGCTGAAGGGTGAAGTTTGAACTGAGCTCTGAAAGCTGCAGGTTCCTGTCCTACGGAGGAGGAACTGAGATCAGGGCTAAAGGACAGTGTTATTTGAATGTCTAAAATGTCCATTTTTAACTACTAAGGTCTGACATTGATAATTCCTAGTTCTCCTAAAGGACTAAAATACCAAAGGAGAGCAGTGAAGGGTCTTTGTGCAATTAATGTTGTCACAGATACAGAGCTCCTACAGCCAGAGAAAAGCTCCAGAATGTCAGATACTTGCATGCCCACAGATATTAATGAATCCACAGCTTTTCAGTCAGATGGGTCAGTATTGTTAACCCCATTTTACAAACAAGGATATTGAGTAAGAGAAAGGGGAAGTGACTCACTGAAAACCACCCTGTATTAGAGACAAGAATAGGACTCAGATCTTATGACTCCCATTCCTGAGTCTTAATCACTATTAGATCGAAGCTTTATAGCTTCACATTTGCTGAGGGCTGGAAGAGGGAAGAAACAAGAGGTGGGAAGGGTGAGGAGCTTCTTTGAATCAAAACTAAATGCAAGTTTCCTGGAATGAAGCCACCACTAATTTCAATAAATTTACTTAGATCTTGAGCTTTGGGATGGCATGAACAGCTGTGAGTCATCTTGGCCAGTCAAAGGAATAATTAATTGTTGTGGGTAAATCTCAAAAGGTTTAGGGGTCAGGTAAGGTAAGCAGCAAAGCTTATCCTTGACTGCTCTTTTCTGCTCTGCAAACTATGCTGGAGACACTCGCTAGAGCATTATCCTGTGGATTCCTTATGCCAGATCTGTCCATCTGTTGCACACACTTTCTGCCTCATCTTCTATTTTGATTATAAACTGTTCAGTGTTGGGATTGTCTCTATTTTAGAGGGTTTTATAGTACCTGCCATTGCACAGCTTTGATCCATGTAAGGATAAAGCAGTACCAGAGGTACAACCATTGCCCAAATAGTCATAGAGGCTGAACAGTTTGGCTCCTGAGATTTTTTGTGCTTCCTGATTATAGCAGGAGTGGTTTCCTTGTGGTGCTTTGATAGTTTTGCTCCCAGCACAGCTCACAACCAGGAAGTACAAGAATGCACAGCAATGATAGCCAGAATTTGCAGAACAGCTCTGCATGCACGATCAGAAGCAGGTTTGCAAGAGCTCAGCTCCCATTTGGGCACCAAAATCACTACTTAGATTTTAAGAAGTGCCAGGCTGCCAGTCTAAAGAGCTCTTTAGAAAATTCCGCTCTCATGGCAGCTTCTGTTTGGGGATCTGGCTCAGTGTGTCAGGCTGAAAAGTGTCACCCTGACTCAGTGCTGGGTATTACTTTCTCAGGTTCTGGCCCCTCTTAGGTACCTTAAGATGAGCCATGCAAAAAAGTCTTGTGTTCTCCATCAGATCATGATTCCAAACAAAAATGTAAAGCTCAGAGTAAAAAAGGTGCCTTTTCTTCCTACTCTTCTGCCTTGAAAACTCAGTTTCTCTCCAGCTCCACTCCTGAGTCGGTGCCTGAGGTTGGTGATTGCCCTTCAGTTCTTTAAAGGTCATAGCCAGGCCAAAGGAAATCTCATGGAAAAGGGAGCACTCAGTGTGTATGTTCCTTCCCAGTGTCCCTAATCCATAACTCATTTTTGAGTGAGGGAGGCAAGCAGTGCCCCACGTGATGGATTGTCACTCAGGGTCACTGGCAGGATGCTTCCCATCTGGACTTCTTACCATGACTGCTCCTTTTCTGTTCCAGTGCAAACAGTGCCAAGCTATGGGCGGTTTGAAATGATGTTGAATCTTTCACGTGGGTAGAAGAGGAGCTCTGCACAGCTCCTGCCGTGCTCAGCCAGGAGGTGACGACCAACATACCTGTGGAAGCCCTGAGAACCTCACTTAGAGCCGATAGGCATGCAGGAATTTAAAAGCCCTGGAGCCATGTCTGAACTGGGAACTTCAGAGCATAGACTTTCAGGTTCAGTTTCATTTTGAAACGTCTGTAATGAAACATTTTGATATTTAAAAATTATTATAATTTACTTTTCCTTCCATGGGAAATTTCAAATATGTCACTTTTTTCCTTTTTTTTTTTTTTTTGCACTGAAATAGAACTCTTCATCCTCCGCATCCTCCGCACAAATTTTCCAAGAATTTTCCCAAATTTCTGAATTCTAGGATTACCCATAAAGCAGACGTGTTGGCTTTCAACCCTCTTTAGTGCCATTACGCCACAGCCTTTCCCCCCCCCCCCCCATTATGATTACATTTTAAAGAAAGAGTTTATAATCCCTTGCCAAAAAAAATGAGCTTCTTTTAGGTTCCAAGTCTGGAGAAAGGTTCCCTTTTGTTCCTACTAAGGAGATGTGTTGCCTGGTGCTGACTGGGAGCAGAGACACTCCTGCATTCCCAGCCCTGACACTAACTGCCCCTGTGGCCCCAGGCTAATCGCTTAAATGCTCTGGCTCAGTCTCCCCATTGGTAGAACACAGATAATGATACTTACCATCTTCTTCACAGGGGTGTTGCAGAGAAATAATTAGTTTGTGTCTGTAAAGCACTTTGAAGATAAAAAGCACAATGCAATTGATAATAACTATTGCTATGCAGACTGGTTCTCCCCTCCCCGACACCTTATTGGTGCAGGAAGGTAAGAAAGCCCTGATCTGAACTAAGCGTCTCCTCTCGTAAAGTCCCGATTTCAGCAAAAGTGTATCTAAGCCAAAACCATAAGCCAGCCACCCCAAAATTCTTAAGCTTTAAATCCGGTTTAGTGACCGTAGTTCTAACTTGCCAAAGTTGGATGTGTCACTGCACGGAAAGGAGATTTGTTTTCCACTATATCCCTTTTTCTCTAGTCCCTCGCAGTTTTTAATAGCATTTTTGTGCCTTCAAAAGCTTCCATGAGTCCCTGATACCTCTGCCTTGCCTGGCATGGGGCAGCAGCTTATTATACACGAGTTCGTTACAGCCCTCGCTTCAAAGATCCCCAGTTCAAAGGGTCCCAGAAGTGTTGAGCAGGTCAGCACTTTCATGCTCATCCACACATCTTTAGAGGGCACTCACATCGCCACAGTTTCGTTCCTGGGGGAAAAAGAGAATAACTGGCTTGTGGAGTTCTCTTTGGCCTCGGCGCTGGCCACAGAATTGGATGCTCCTGGTGGCAAAGATCAAGCATCGCGGAACCCTGGAGTGGATGAGCATGTAGGGCTGTGATGTAGTGAATGAGTGAAAATGTGCCTTTGTGAGTCACTGACTTGTTCTTAATGGGAGCTGCGTAGGGGCAGGGGAGGAAAAAGGAATAGGGGAGTAAAGGAGGAGAAAGTAGCAGAAAGGATAAAATAATCTCAACTAGTTCTTTCCATGCACTTATTTTTTAAGAGAAGTGATGGAGGGATGATGTACCTAAAGATTACCACAAACAACTCAGAGAATCTACTACCCTAAATATGCCTCCTGCACAACTTGAGCCAGATCCAGTTCTCAGGTGATGGGGGGGGAGATGGGGAACAAGGAACAAAACAACTGTAGATATGGAATATTGGCTATAATGTTTTTCATTTGCACGTATACTTGAACTTCCTGTACAGAGGGTCAAAGTCTTCTGCAGAAGGCCCTTCTTGCTGCATTTATGACCCAAGAGGAAGCAAGAAAAAGCAGAAATCATGCTGAAGACCATTTTCCAAACAGAGAGTTTGAAGAAGTAGCATTTGAGTCACTGGACATATCTTTAGGCTGAATCCAAATATTGAAACTAAATGCCAACTCTTCCTTCCAGATACCAGATGAAGTGGAAGAAGTCATTTTTGCACTGTGTATACTCATTGTCTTTTAAATTGATCTGAATGTGTTATGGTTCCAAACCATGGGGGAGCTTTGCATGCACATATATACATTTATATATATATATCTCTACACTGGTTCAATGCAGCATGCATGACAGCAGACTTTGCCCCACAGTGTCTAACTGGCAGATTAATATTAGTAGATTGCTTTGAGTAACAGATCTAGAGATGGTTGAAAAAACCCTCAGCAAAAAGGGGGTCTGTGAGGAAGTTACCTTGGGAAGAGCTGTGTGCTACAGCACATGGGTCAAGTGCATGGCTGAAATATATCCCAACCAATCTATCTGTATCAGAAGACTGCAGCATCTCCTGGGTGTCATTTATTGCAAAGCAGCATTTAACTACAGATGCCTGTAGATATCTAGACTGTGGCCATCTCCAGACAATTACAGAAAGACTGTTTTGATGGCTTCGGTTGTATGTGGGTCTTGCAGTACAGGCATCAATTTCCCACCAAGGGAATTATTCCAGTGAGAGAGAAGAGCAGAAGACGTGTGGGTTCTAACAGAACAGAGTCCATCCCAGATGCTTGACTTCAGCTTGGCTGTCAGAAAATCCAGCCCATAATTAGGACACCACTCATGTCTTATTTCTTTATTTTTATCCCCTTATTTCTGGTCCCTGAGGGAAAGGGGATTTCATTCACACAGAGTTTACCTGTAACCTCTCAGTCTGCAAAGGTGAGACTTATTTCTGAAAGGTTTATTTTGCCTCATCCAGTTCCATGCCTAGAAACCTGAAATTCTGTTTTCACAGCCATAGGGACTACTGCAAACCCCTCTATTTTTATGAAGCCTATCAAGTGCCCAGCTGCCTGCTATAAGCAGAGGTTTCATTTGGGAAGGAGAGGACAACTGACACAACCTATGGAACTACACAGTTCTTCTGAGTCTCAGGTGAAACTGTAAAGCTGCCCTGTCTATAGAGCCTTGTCTCTCTGCTCAGTTTGTCTTAGGCTCAGCCATCCTTGCACCTTCAGGAAAATACTCAGAAATATATTTCCCTGCTTCTTTTTCCAGGGCCTGGGTGGCATGATCTCTTAATGCATCTGCCTGTTTACGTTAGCAAAATGGAAAGCAGCTTTGTTTATGGAAAAGATCTATTTTTGTTTTACTTTTTTCTCTGAACTAAACTGACTTTTATCCAGGATCGTGTTTTGCTTTGGGAAAAGAAATGTGCTGCAATTCTTAGCCCTAGCTTAAAAGTCAGGTCAAGAGGAAAGGGGGAAATCCTGATCATATTATTTAATTTTGTAGGATTACTCTGCAGCCCGGAAATCTAAAAGAGCGGAAGAGTTAATATCCCCCTCTTCTCTGCAACTCTGTGTCTCTGTGCAGTGACTTTTGCTATTCTCTCACACATATTTACACAAGCCAGCTCAGAAACAAAATCAGTATTTCCATCTTACGGGCAGGGGGACAGGGTGGCATCCAGGGGAGAAGGAAATTTCAGAAACCATCATGCTCCCCTGAGGATAAATCATGTCATTGTGCGTGTCTTTCAAGTTCTTGGGACTTTGATCTTGTAAGAGATCGAACAGGGTCAGGACATGGGTGGTGGGTTTTGAATGCAACCCCAGACAGGGCGTTGGGAGGTGGCCGTGATGTGGTGGGGTGGGAGCACAGCATGCAATGTTCTCCCTCTGCAGACATAGCAGCAATCTGAAAGGCAGAGATGTATTTGCATAAGGGTTGGACTCCACGATCCTTGTGGGTCCCTTCCAACTCAGCATAATCAGTGATTCTGTGATCCTGCTTTACTGCCAGAACATGAAGGGTCTTGCTCTTCACTTGGAAGTCAGACTGAGTTCTGGCTAGTCCTTGTCATGACATGCTGCTGGGCACGTTTTGGCAAAAGCTGATACTTAAAACTTGGGTTCTAATTTTATCTGTACTGCTGGTTCACAGTATGGATTTTGTCAATTCTCCACATCTTGCTCAAGGAGATGGAGATCACACCTGCACATTTTGCAGAACTGTATTGCCCGCTTGGAATATGTGGTATAGAGTTAGGAGTTACATGAATTATGGCCATCCCTTCATGCCATTTAACAATTCATGATGAAACCCATATGTAACCATATAACATATCCTTAAAACTGTGACATAGGGAATGTATTATCCCTATTTCAACTATGAAGATTTAAATGTGTGTTATGGAAAACAGTGGCAGCATTGTCTGCTATGAAGGTTGTCTGACTTTCCACAAAAAGATGTTTGTATACGTATGTGTGAGTTTGTATAACATATATATATATAAATATATACATATATATATACATGATTGCACTAAATCCCACGGTGGTAATTGGTGATTTCAATGTGAGATGATCAAAAATGATGGAAATTAGGTGGATCTTTAGGTGGATCAAGCAACTTCAGCTCAGCCCCACGGTGTGTGGCTTTAGGACACAGCCATTTAGCACAGAACCATACACAGTTTTCCTTCCAGATTTTTCCTCTTTCCATTTTCAGAACCTTGTGCAAATCACAGTACTGGCTGCACCCTTCAGACTAATATCCATAGGAATCTTTAAATACAAGCTCTTTAAGTGACCTAAATGTAGGAGCTTGCTACTGCTACCCAGTAATAACACAATAGGATAGCTAGGGTATGCACTATCAAAAAGGGTAATGAACAATGATAATAACCCTTAATAAGTCATAAGAAATAATAAAGTAGGTAATGAGGTGCCAGTTTTCACAGTTAGCTGTGAAATGTTTCTCATGTTGACTTGAGAAAAACCATATAAGGGGATGAAAATGGCCATTTCTGTTGATTTACTCTCACTTCCGACATTTCTTCCTACCATCAAATTTGTGAACTGGAACAACGGAGCTTAACCATGTTCTGATACACGCCTGGTGCAGAGAAATCTTTTGAAAGATGCAGCATCGATTGAAGAACAAGGAACAATAAGATATCAGCTAGTTTCTGGCTGATTTCCCATCTGACATTGTAAAAGCATCCAGGCCTATTTGTTTAATTGGAAATGGAACAGTGAGCCATGGAACCATCGTGGAACCCCTCCTAGCACATATGTACATACACAGACCCCAGCAACTCGCTCCCTACCCACAGCCATCTGTCATGTGTGCCAACTGGAGCAAACCACTCATATTACTCACAAGGAGCTCATTAGAGCTTCCTCTTCCTCCACAGGGCTTTTGGAAAAGCTCACAGTCTGGGGGAACATGCAGCAGGGAGGGCAGGCACTCTGGACTGGGGTGCAGTGCTTTTCCATCACTACAAGCCCACATCAAAGTGTATCCATTTCAGTAAAAGCCATCATTATTGTCCCTCAGGAGAACATCCCTTCTTCCTGGAACACAGGCCTATGGGATCAACCTCAAAATGACTGGTAGGTAGTCCATGCTGACCTTCCCTTGACTATTTCAAGCATTTATTTGATTTTCTTTATCTGTAAGTCTGTTTCAAATCATCCATTTAATTTAAGTTTATCCCAGCTTCCCATCACCACCAGGGAAGTACTCACTGGAGCAGATTTTCAAGAGATACCACAGCTCTGTTCCACCATCACAAACATAATTCCCTGCTTGCCAGCCCGTATTTGTTATGTTAATGGAGTTTCTTACCCTTGAAACTCCATAAACTCTTTGGACAGAGATGATTTTATTACATCAGATTATTCAGTGTCCAGCATGGCAAGGCCCTGATCACAACCACTGCAATACGTTAAGCAAAAAAATGGCAAAACTACAGAGGAAAACTCTGGCACACAAGCAAATCCTTTCCCTAACTTCTACCTGAAGCAGATGCTGGTGGTATATGTAGCGTGTGGGGCTTTGCTGATTTACACCCTTGTAAAAATCAGTATTCAAAGCTCCTTTTCATGTGCAGCTTCCATCTAAGTAAAGGGGATACTGCATATCAAAGGCAGCTGCACCAGCCACTTTAGATTTATTAGTAAATCCACTGAAAAAACATTTCCAATGAAATAAATCTCAGCCTGCTGACTTCCTCCTATTCTTTACTTATCCTCTTATTGATTTTTGTCTCGGAGATTTAAACCTCTCAATTTGTTTTATGAGACACTTGTCGAACAGATGACAAGAAAAAAGACAGTGCTGGATATTTTCCTTAGCAGTTTTAAGTAGAAATAAAGAGCATTTCTTTGAAATTAGTCTTGCTCTTGTGACACAGTAGGAAGAATATATCTGACAAGCCCTTTAGAAGGCATTAGCTCCGTGCATAGAGAAAGCTCACGGGCTGCCACCAACACAGCTTTGTGGCAGCAGTGCCCCAGAAGCTCATTGACAAGTTTGACATGTAAACAAGCTGTTGCTAAAAATATTTAACCTGGGGGACCCTGGCTAGTGGAAGGGGCTAGTAATGGAATACAGACCCTTTCACCTCCAGGCATCTGTTCAAAGCTCCGCCGTCGACTGAGAGTCATTATGGTGTGATGGCTGTGAGAGGGACGAGGAGGTGGCTCTGCTCTGGGTCTGGGGAGAGAATTGTGGCATTGCTCACCCACGCCGGGATTTGGAACAGAAAGCTGGGCACCTTCTGCTGGCCGGGGCAGCAAATCCCAGGGGAAAGTGTCCTTTGCTTATTCCCTCAGCTCCTTTCAGGGACACATCGCCTGGCAGGCACTCGTGGCTTTGCCACGGCCAATTCCAAATCGCTGCTGCTGTTCTGGAGGTGAGAGGAGCAGGCACATCCATCCCCTTCCCCATCCTGCTCCTGCCCCTGCCCTGGAGCCCAGGCACCAGTGCAGTGTTTGCCAGAGGCTCCCTAATTGTTTCTAAGGGTTCTATAACCACAGTTCTCCGGGCACAGACGCCGGGTGGGCTGGGACAGTTCCTGGCACCTTCTGGAGTGGGGTGAGGTGACAGGGAGCTCGGGGGACACTGCGAGGAGCTGGCAGGGCAGAGCTCAGTCACACCAAGTGCCTGCCCCTCTCCTCATCCCCACACGGCTGGGAAATCGGTGAGGGGGAATTTCTATATTTCTATTCCCACACGTTTCAAAAGGGTGTCGCTCACTCCCCTCGCCCTGCCTTGCTCTGGGCCCTGCGCTCCCCTCGCCCCGCCCGCCCTCAGGCAGCCTCGCCTTTTTATTACTCAGTTTGAGCGTCTTTACAGCCACCAGTGTGCCCTGCAGAGACAGCCAGAGGGCACCCCGCAGCCCCTGGGCTGTGTTACCCCATTGGGCGTCACTTTAACCCTCTTGAATGCCCCGCGGTGCCCTCACGGCCCGCGCCGGGCCCGGCTCCCCTCAGCGACCGGCGCGGGGGCGGCCCTGCCCTCACGGCCTCCCCAGGGCCCCGCTCGGCTCAAACTCACCTCCTGCCACGCATTCCACGTTAAAACACACACATATATTATATATATACGTGTGGGTGGGAAGGATGGCTCCCAGGCCCGGGATTCACTGCGGGGTGTGCAGGCCGGATGGCCCCGGCAGGCAGGGCCGGCCGTGAGGAGGAAGATGGTGCGAGCCCCATGAGGGAAAAATCACTTTCCCGAAGTAAGTGTGCTTGTACCCCGCTTCCTTCAGGCTCTCAGGGGGTGCCCTCTGAGGGGACAGTGCTGTGCCACCACCTCGAGCCATTCCTGAGGGGGATTTAAGGCTGGTCTCCCACAGCACACCCTGTCCTTACAGGCCTTCCCACCCCCTAGAGCAGGAGGATTTAGATCTATTACCTTTTCTTTTTTTTTTTTTAAATTACAAACCTGGCACCTCTTCTAGTTCCCATTTCCAGGGTTTTCAATTCCCATTTACAGGCACGTCTCGCCACGGGAGCTCCGGCACAAACTCCCTCTGCTCAGGACGGCGTTTCCAGGCAAGGTTGGTGTTAATTTAACTTTGGGAATAGCAGAGGGGACAACAAGACCGGAAGGGGCTTTCTGGTTCATCAAGCCAGTCCTCTGTTGTTAGAGGCAGCTGCGTTATGTAATCCCTTTGCCAACGAAGGCGGCTCTATCCTAAAGCCAGCTGGGCTATTTTTGTGTCCCTGTGTCCATGGGGAGGCCCTTGGAGAACCTCGATGCCATGAGGACATCTCCATCCCAGGAGCATCTTGCTCTCCACGGGGCATTCGCTGTCATTCACCTCAGACTGCACAGCTGGATTTCTCACCCTATCCCATCCCATTCTTTTCCCAGTGCTGCAATGGGCAGGATCATACAGGTCCTCCCCCGGAATACTCTGGCCTTCTGCCCTTAATCTGTGTCACCAGCACAGTCCTACAGCAAGATCATGCATCCTGCTTGGTATTTTGATCAGTCTAAAGGTTCTGCCTTGAGAAATTGTACTGGTTACACACCCTTTTGGAAGGGAACGCATTGGGCATCCAACCTGGATATTTGTTTATTCACATACATTTTTTTGTTTTCAAGTTCAAGGCTGTATCTGCAACTCATGTTCTTCTATCATATATTTTAAGGATGTTTTGTCCCATATTGGCTGGGAGCTTTATGAACTCCAGCTCTCTGGATAACACCTGGATGCCAAACCTTACTCTGTCTCTTTTTAGGGTCTCAGCATAGGTGCCCTATATTTACAACCTCCATTGCCTTTGACTCCATGCAGATTTTTGGACACAACTACCGTTGACTCTTTCTGCAGGATTTGTTTCCATCCAATCTCTTGGCAGGGCAGGATAGAACAGAAGAGGAATAATGCAAGACCTGAAATACTTAGTGCAGAAAAATCCTAAGGCTCTCCTGTTTTCATGAATCCTGACTATCTCATCGATTGTGTGAGCATTTCAGAGAAGGAGGAGGGGTCCTGTTACAAAGAGACCTGTTTCCCACCCTCTTTTTTGGCACTTCTTAGAATGTCTCTTTGGAAGGGACTAATGGCCCTCTGGGACAAGCCCTCTTCTGCCAATAACCATAGGTCAAAAGTTAAACTGAACAGTGGAGAATGAAAACCGGATAAAATACACTATAAATCTTGACATTCTAATTGAGAACTGTCCAATGCAAACTGCAGTAGTGTGTCTGTTTTACCTCAATGCTCTACAAGAGGCCAGATCCAGGTTTCCTTAATGGCTTGAAGTATCCTACTGATTTTTACTGGGACTTCTCACTTGATTAGCACAAGCAAGATTTGGTCTTTGAAAAGACTCAGAGTTTGATAGTTAAAGCAATTTCTGCAGTTATAGGGGCAGAGTGATGGGTTTGGTTTCATAGCAAAGGCTTGCTCATCTCATTTTTCAGGCAGCACTGACATGACTCTGTGTGTGTGTGAGGGCAGAGATTTGCAGGACAAAAAGATCTCTGGACAAATACAGCTCACACACAGAATTTTTTACTGAAGCAAAATTTGCCTGAACATAACATGTCATCTAAGATGTTTTATAGATATTTTTGCTGTCTGAGGTAAATGGGGGAGGATTACACCTATTTTACAGACTGGTGAAATCAGAGCATAAGGAATGTAAATGACTCACCCGAGCTTACACAATAACTTAGTAGCAGACCCCAGCAGAGCCTGGAGAGCTCAGAACACTGGCCCAAACTGTCTTCTTGGCCTTGTCATTGCTTTCAGACACTTAAAATACATACAGAGTCAAAAATAGCAGAACAGAGCTTGTTTATTCCTCTGCTTATATATTAAACATAAGTTTGCTTGCAGTGAATAGTTTTGTTGTTTATATTTTCCTGGGAAATCTAATCATTGAAGCAATTCATTCCAGATTTTTGCTATTCCCTTTCACAAAGCAACATATAGATACTGGAAGAAAACTACTGCTACTACAAGCAGACCACTGTGGTTCCCATCCTGAAAGCTGGAGAGAACTATCCTGTAACATTAGACTACAACAGCTTTTTATTAATGTTACAACTTGGAGCTCTTCTCTGAATAGGAAACTTTCCTCCCAAATTTATTTGAAATTATATCTCTATACCCTTAGCTAATTTTTTTTTTCAGCCTGGTTAACGTCATAAAATGGATCATTAATGTGTCCTTTGAAAATGATGCCTGTTCTGTGTAGCTTATACAGCCTGTATGTGTTGGTGCAAAGAAATCTGCTCCTACTGTACAGGATGTGTGAGCCAGAGAAGAGAGAGAGGGTTAAGAAAGGGAAAACATATACTGGAATGTAGTGGCATAACAAATCTACCCCTAATCTTGAAAGCTCCATAGTGCATGAGTAATGAAACTAAAGATGAATTATTACATCTTGCACTCATAATTTACAGGTATGAGTGTATTATCTTACAGCATAAATATTCCATTTAGGCTTTTTGATGGGCTTTTTCTCCATATAGGAAAATAAAAGTAGTATTAGTCACATGTCCATAGCTTTGTCAGTGGTTGCAAAATGTTTTTCTTTCCAGGAGGAAAGCGTACTGAATAATGCAACACTTCTATTTAGGCTGGGTTTTCATACATTGACACTTTGAAAATCTAGAAACAGTTCTTTTAATTTTAAGGTCTACAATGTCTGCTCCCTTTATTCCTGCCCTTTATCATCTTACACACCATGTTCTTATAGACAAGGGGGAAAAAAAACATTCCAGTGTCTAATAAATCTGAAATCCATCAGGGGCCGCAGAGCGTTCATTCTCCTGCCCTGGTTCAGATCGTGTTACATTGAGCAGCACAACAAATGCACTTTGTGCACCAACACCGATGGATTAAGCACTTTCACTCATTTTTCCAGGGTGAGAACTCCACTCAATCCATTTTTTTAGAGTTTTGAATATTTTTAACAAAGAGAATGGCTGCACAATTGATTTTCAAGCAGGGAGAGGGGAAAATCGTATTGCAATAGTTGTTTCTGAGCAGAATTTTAATATTGCTAAAGGACTTTAAAAATATTTTATGATCCGAGCCTCCCTTAGCACACAGTGCTCTACCTTTAGTTTTCTGAGCTAATTTATAAGAAACTCTGTGTGCAGGTCTCAGTAGTCCTTTTTTGCTCTTAGACCTTTTGCTGCCTGTTACAGTGAAGTTGCACATGCTGTGCTTTCACAAATGGGAATTTTACTTTTGTTCTTTCCTGTTGCATTTCCCTAAAAAAAAATATTTTCTGGGAAAAAAAAGAAAAAGTATTTTATTACTATTTGTGTAAGGAAATAATGTAATGTGGGGCCAACTTTTTGGGCACACCAGGACTGATTTTCTAATACATGATCTCACAAGTATGAGAGATTTTATTTCAATGAGCTCAGTTCACAGCTACGGACCTAAAAGAGGAGTAGATTAATAGGTGTCAGGCAATTTAATAGTTTATTTCTGACCCTTGTAGACTGCTGTTTTTAGAAGAGGTGAGCCTTCAGCAAAGTGAGTCCTAGAAATGAGAAGCCAATGCAGAATCCTTCTAAAAACAATAGCACTTCTCAGATACCTGCATTTCAGTTTGTGCTTCTGTGAAACAAGGAGCTAAATCATTACTGGAACCATTACAGGGAAACCTATCTATGAAATGCTTTTAGATTCAGGGATGCTAAGTAACATTAAAATAAATAAATGATTTATAGAACTGACCTGCCAAGTTTAAAACTGTTCATGGAGATAGTGTTTCAATATTTGTTTCACACAAAAATTAAGTTGCATTTATCAAGTGCAGAGCAATTTGCAAAGTGAATAGTGACCAATGTGTATGGTTTAAGGAAGAAACAGTAGTTTAAGCTGATGTAACTGGGGTTCTTCCACATGGCACAAGTTTGCAAGTCTACAGAAAAAAAAGTTGAAGGACAGTAGCAAAGAAAGAGCAACAGGAGAGATGTTCGAAGGCAAACATTCCAATGGGCATGTGCTGATCTCAACAATCTGCTGAATTTGTGTGTACAGAATTTAGGGGGAGTTGCATTCACACATGAGCATTTTCCTACCTACCAAAATGAAGCACTTATATATTGGCAGACTGGAAAACACGGGCACTGAGGGGCACCCAGACCCATGGGGCAGAGCTGTGATCAGGGTCAGGTCTCAGCACTCACTTTTCTATTAACTCTGTCTTGTCCTCAGCTTAAACAGAAGAGACAACAGAGCAAACACTCCAGCCCATCCCACCACTGGCTTCTGTGCTGGATTAAACAAGACCAGAATTCAGACCTCTCGTTGTAGGTAAGAAAAATAAGTGATGTCTTTCATGTTACTTCTGCCAAAGGAGTTTCTTTTCTCCCCTTCTGATATTTTGAGTATGCAGTGGACACCTGTGCATTGTAGAAGGTGCTGCTGCTGCACTCATTGTTCATGAGGAGTAGTTTACCAAATGTGAAAAACTGTAAGTGGTTCCTAATGTTTCCTTTGAAAAAAACAGTGTTCTCAATGCTGGCATGAAATACTTGTCTGAAGGAGAGATGTTATGGTCACTTAAAAGTCATGGATAGAACCAGTGAGGAAGCAGAGGGAGGAGAGCACTGTGCAGAGGGAAAATTATCTGGTGGTCCCTCCTTTCTTTGGGTGACTTCAGGGTTCCAGCAGTGAGATCACTGCTGCAGTTGTAAGGAGTCACCCACTTCAGCTAAAGAAGGTGGTTGCACTTTAAAGCAGAAGCCTCTCTTTAGAGCTGCAGTCCCCAGTGAGTGTTTCTTAAGAAACGGTTGAAACTGTCAGTATTTGAGGCAAGCTGGAGGTATTGCAGCCATTTCCTATCAGATGATGTCTCTCTAAGCACGCAGGGTAATAGGACTACTCTGAGCAGATTAGGTTAAACACTAAACTTGACTTCATTAATGCTGACGGAAACACAGAGCTCAGGATTCTGTGCAGAATTATATTTTGATGGAAAACCTCCTTTTAAGTAAGGCTATGCCAGTTTAGAACTGTTAAATTTGATACTGTTGTAACATAACACATTTCAAAACTGAGTGTCAAGAAGCAGAAATGTTCCAGTCCTGTACGAGCAAATTCATAAACTTTGACGTTTTTGGTGGTCTTCCTTTCTACTTTTTAAATGAATTTCCATCATAAAACTTGGGTGGGGAATAAATGTGGCACACTTACTCCCAAGGATCTTGAGGCAAGTAATGATTCAGTAATTATTTTAGGTTCATTATTCTGATTAAATAGTGAGTAAAGTAATCATCATTTATCTCTGGCCTGCTGTATTTTTGTTTGCAGTACAAAACTGCAACAGAGAGCTCAGAGAGTAACCTTGTTGCCTGAGCAGTACTGGCATCCCTGATGATTCTTGTACACTAACAGGGTAGTAATAAACAGAAATGCCTTTTGAATTACAAGTTCCATTGGAATCACAGGGGGAAGGTCAGTGTTTGCCAAATTGAGGAAGACAAAAGTGGCATGAAAGGAATTTTATGTTCGAGCTTCTCAGAGGGGATTAGAAGTGCTTTCTTAATAGTGACTGAAAGTGAAAGGGAGCTGGAATGGTGTCACTGGATGTACAGACATTGCCCTGCTTATGCACACACATACCCAGAGTCACACATACAGCAGCACAAGGACCAACTGCATAAGCTTGCTGCAATGTTTGAGGGGGTTTTAAAAGACATTTTTTTCATCCTTCATCTCCACATGCTAAATATATAATAAGATACCTTGTTTTCTTGCCCTGTAGACCCACATGACCAAAATGAGGGACATTAGTAAGTGTTAGAAAAAGTATTCAAGTGTGAAATGAATTTCTCAAACATTAATAAGTATTTCTAGAACCTCAGTTTCATAATTTGACAGTTCCACAGTTAATAAATCACAGCAAAAGGAAAGTGTGATAACAGCAGAGCAAAAGGAAGCCTGGATCTATGAAGTGCAACTGAGGGATAAGTGAAAGAAGCATGCTGATGACCCTGAGTTTACTTTTGGGTTTTCTGAGCTTTCACTCAATTAAATTCATTCCTCTCCTCTAAAGACCTATTATGTGCCTTTACCTACGTTCCTAACTGATTTTTCTTGTAATTCAGCTCCTTTGCCAAGTTATTTCCATGATTTAAGGAGCTCTGATTAAAAAAAAAAAAAAAGAAGTAGTAACACTGAGATGAAAGGAGCATCCACACTGTATTTGAAAAGGTTTTCTAAAGAGGTGGGTTGATTTTAATTAACTTCCTGAATGAAACAATTCAGGTCTGGAGCTGGCAATCTCCAATAATCACTCTTTGGCCTCTGGATGAAAAAGGGAGTCAATTACACAAAACAATGCAACAAAAAGGCAGTCAATGGAAGGAAGTAGTTATGTGTATTACAGCAGTACACACATTAAGAGAGGCCCAGCATCCAGAGGCCCAGCATGAGATTAGTCCCCACTGCAGTAGACACTAAATACACACTAGAAGAGACAGACCCCTTACTCCAAAGCTTATCTTCTCTGCAAGACTAGTTCCTGTTTATGTATTTTGAGCATTTCCCCTAATTCAAACACTATATGCTCAGAAAGAGGCTTAGCTTTACAGTGAGCTGCTGTCCCAGGAGAACCACAAGCTGCAGTTCCAGTCACCCAACAACCACGTGCCAATGAGACCATTCCATAACACGAACATCACTCGCCATCACTCAGCTGATCCTGCATCCCTAATTCTCTCCCTCTGCCCCTCCTTTTGTGTGTTCTGAAAAGAGGTGACCTACACCACATTTTCCTCAGGAGGAGTCAATACAGAACTAGAGGAAATATTTAAAACCTTCCAGTTGCCATCAAGCAAGAAAGATCAAGAATGAGAGGAAAAAAATGTGTCTGATAGTGAGAACAGCTTGAGAAAGCTCCTGATAAAAGGGTATTATGCAGATCTTTGTTCAGCCCTTGCCACAACAGGGTCCACAGCATGGCACATCCTCCCTTCAGACACACATCTATGCACTGCACCTTCAACCTACCCAGCAAAGCTCCTGGACTTCTGCTGAGCAGAGAATCTAAGGAAAGAGGGTTGTCTTAAAACTGCTCAGTGGTTTTCTGCTGCTGGGAGAGAGAGAAAACCCTTGTGATGGAGTTCAGAGTCTGAACTCTGTCACCTGTCAGTTCCACTGACATTAATGTGGTAATTCTGGGTTAGGATTTGGTTTAGGAAGGCATCCTCAAGCAGGAGAGCACACTGGTTTTAAAGCAAGCATATTTATGAAAGGTTGACCTGGAGTGGTTGTTTTTATTGATGTAATTCAGACCAGAATGTGACCCACTGACTCTGAGCCCAGAACACAATTACTCAATAGTTTAACCAGCAAGGTAGTCTCTGTGGGAAGAAAACAAAATTGGCGTTTAAAAGTGAGATTTCCTTTACCACTGCTGGTGTGGTTTTCCTTTTGTCAGCAGAATTAGTGGGTTAATTAGAGAATTAAAGAGTAAGCAGAAAGGGGCCATGGGAGGAGTAGGGAAGCTTCAGGGTTGTGCTTTTATCAGAATGGCACAAGTCCCATTGCTTCATTCTGAATCATCTGATCTATGGATTTAGCAAAAGGAATTTTGAGACACTTGAAAAATGAATGAAAGTGATCCTCAATGGGAGGAAAAAAAGCTAGAAGTAAATAGCTTAAGTCAATCTGTCCAAATGTCACACGTAAGGATGGCTCTGCTCTGCTTAATGACAGGAGAGCAAGGAAGGTAAGGGGGAGGAAGGGACCCTTTCTGAAGGACTGTTGTTCTAATGTACCTGTGTTTATTTTAAAAGCTTTTCGAGGAGGTAGGGAGGGAAGCTACTGTCTCCCAGTGATAAAAGTTGAGTGATTGAGGACCCCATTTGGGGGCAATCTGTTCTCTGTCTCTGTAGTTGCCTACAAAATCCCTGATATGCAGGTAAAGCAAGCAGAGGAGAACATGTCATGGCAGAGGACGAAGAACCAGGACTCCTGGACTTTACTTCTAGTTCTGACACTGACTGAGAGTGCACACAAATAATGTGGAAGTTCAGTGAAACCAGCTCTCTGGCAGATGGGGAGCATAGTCTTTACTCCCTTCCTAAGACAGGGAAGCAGTGAGGCTGCAGGGGAGTCTGCCAAACATTTGGGCTCCTGGGTGAAAAGTGGCCCAGGCACAGAAAGTATCTGGCAGTTTAAACAGAGCAGTGTGTAGAGCTAGATCCTGACTGAAGGAATTCTAATTCCTGTAACATATCTGTTCCTGTTCTAATTAGACATGGTGTGTGAACATCTGCACCCACCATCTCCCTGTTATGTGGCAAATAATCTCATGGTTTATGGCTCCTCTGTTGCAAATGGATTCTTGTGCAGCGTCTGATATTAAATATCAGGCTCGAGTCCACTGTGCTGTGTGTGAGCTACTCTGTTGTAAAAGTCAAAGGCTTTTGCTTCAGTTGCTGTCACGTACAGACACCGTAACCTGGCCCTTGTGGAGGAAGCTGGCTGTGGAACATCTCCCGGCAGGTTGCTGGAGATAAAGGTATTCTTGGGTTTAGTTCCAGGAGACTGTTCTGCCACGAGTTCAGAGTCAGTTCCAGCACTCGCTGACCCCCGCTGTCCTCACACACCTCAAAATGGCCCTTATTTAGCAGAGAGGAAAAATCTCTTTCTGCCTCTCTCCTGGGCTCTCTCTCTCATGTAACGTTGTCCTTTACGAACAATGACATATTCTCACTGCTTCTCGTGTGCCCTTCCATGGAGATGAGAAGCTAGGTCCAGATTTGTTTTTGCTGTCATTCCAAATGAAGCCAGAGGAGTTATTCTGGGAATCATCTGCACTCTGCACTTTACCTAAACAAATTTGAAAGGACAGGTTTTTGAATGCAACTGATCCTGCAAGGTACACAGGGTCTTTAGTCAATGAGAGAGAAGGACACTCACAGCCACGCTGGGGAACGAGGGGCATTTTCATAGACATGCAAAATGGTTCCAAAACTGCTTTTCCCCCACATTTTGTGATGTGATCAAATTAGTCCTCAGAAAACATAAAAAAACAAGAGATGAGAGAGAAAGAAAAAGAGAAAAAGGGAGGAGGGAAGAGAGGAAGGGAAGGGAGGAAGAGAGGAAGGGAGGAAGGAAGGAAGGAAGGAAAGACAGTATAGACAGCAGACAGAATGAAGAAAAGGAGCTGGAACTTCACACAGAATTGGAACAAGGAACTTTAAAAGGTCAGAGTTGGAAAAGAGGAGGAGGTTACTGGACACAGGGAAAGACCTAATCAGCTTAGAAGCCATCTTCTCCTGAAATTTGATGGACATTAAAGGTTTCATTAAGTATTTCATTTTTCCCTAGTGAGTGCCATGAGACAAAAGGAATTGCTCCTTGGAAAACAAGGCAGTTTATGAAATACAAGGCAAGACTATCTCAAATAGACAATGTCAGTTTATTAATACCAAAGTTCCCACTACACAGAAGAATTTTCTTATCTTTTCTATGACTTGTAATAGATGAACACAAAATTTCCTAGAAATAAGCCTGAATGTTGTCCCAAAGCCAAGACAAACAGCATCACCCCGGCAAGTCTCTGGGTAAATCTGAATGGTGGTTAGTGCAGAACTCCTGAATTGAGGAGAGTCAAGGCTCAGCATGGCAGAGCAGGGGAAGTTTTAATTTGGGTCAGGTTTTATGTCCCAGCTTCATTTTCTCTAGCTCACCACTGGAATGAACCTCAAAGGGCAAAAGAGTCATGCATTGTGACCCCTAAAATATCTGTCCGTGTGAGTTGGGCTCTTTGTCCTTGAGGATCTCTGGCT
Source organism: Anabacerthia variegaticeps (assembly GCA_035583185.1). Lineage (NCBI taxonomy): Eukaryota > Metazoa > Chordata > Aves > Passeriformes > Furnariidae > Anabacerthia > Anabacerthia variegaticeps. The sequence continues at coordinate 7,160,620 of JAWWEW010000048.1, read as the reverse complement.
GTCGCTTAATGGAGCTGCAGCCCAAGAAGGGAGACAGATGGTACTGATGGGCTGAAATTATACCCAGCTAAGTGCAAAGCTATAACTGCTATTTGTCATTCTAACATCACTGATTTGTCTAGAGAGAAAAACAAATAACTTGTTGGGGGAGTAAGCAACCGCCTGGCTGTGGCCAGGCCAGATTGGAAGTGGGTGTAAGGCTCAGCACACAGAGACCCAGGTGCCATCAGCACTCGAGGGAGGTTATTAGGATGTCATTTCAGTTTCTTTCTCTGTCTGTCTCTCTCTCTCCGCTTGCTGTGGAGGTGGAAGGTGCGTGTGTTGTGAGGTGAACTGGGGAGTGAAGATAAAAATCTGTGGTAAGAAAATGCTACAGCTTTATCTCTGTTCTTTGATGTGGCAGGACAAATTAATTGATAACAGAACCAGCCAAAGCAGATGTGGTCATGGCCTCCTGAACTGCCCTATTGCAAGGAAAGGGCCCAGCAACATCAAAGACAAAGGTCAGCCAGCATTCCCCAAGCACAAAAAGACAAATCATGACAGGCAAATAGCTCAGGCTGCCATTGGAAAGGAGTTATTACCACAAAAGATGATGTCTGGCACATGGCCACTCTCCCAATCAGCTGGATGCAGTGGCCTCTTCTCTGCCATTTCCTTCTGCACCCAAAGGCAGAGTTTGGGCGTAACATTTTCCTGTACAAGTGACTCTTACTTTGCAGTGGCACAGGACAATTGAAGCACAGAGCACAGGCCAAGGAACTGGCCAAAGCCCATGCAATGGAGTCAGAAAGTCGAGCTCAGCTAGTTCAACTCCTCTTGTAGCCATGTCTTTTGAAACTACAGCAAGCCTATCTGTTCACTTCCTGCTAAGAGTAAAAAGACTTGGTTTCTAGTCCCAATTCTGCATTTGCTGGCTGTGTGCCTTGAGCAAATCAGTTCCTTTCTTGTGTCTGACCTTCTAAACTGGAGGTGACAGAGAAGGCCACTCTGAGAGCTCCAGAGCTAATAGAACTCCAGATATTTTGGTATTTTATATCGAGTATTGTTTGTTTCAGCCATTCCCTTTACTGTTCTCTCTGGGTAGCCTGATGTTTTTCTAACATGCTCCCCATCTGTAACAAACATTTCAGGAATCACTGATACCAAAGGAGCTGAGTGCCTAGCAGTTCCCAGGTTAGTTTCTTTGTTCCCTGTTTCTCTATCTGGAAACAGAAATATTTGTCCTTCAAATACTATGACCTTCAAAGCTGAAACCTTCACACCCTTGGCGAGTAGTTATTAACAAACTTGGTTTGCATATGTTCCCTTTCTCCATAGCACTGCATTCCTTACAGACTTTAATGTATTCAGCCTGGCATCACCATGCAGCATCAGCATGGGATAACTCAGCATGCCATAATCCCTTTTTCTTCACCTGCTGTCCAGGTGTTTTTCCAAGCTATGCCTCAGTTTCTTGTCAGAAGGAGACCCTGACATGCATCTCGTGTCTCTGCCCACTGATCTGCTGCTGGTAAGAAAGCCAGCAGACCAGAAGAGGCTGGGTAAAAGAGAGCCACGAAACTCTCCAGCCTAGTTCCTGGACATCCCAGGACACAGAATCATGTGACAGAGAGCAGCTGCCCCACCTCTGAAATGCAACTGGAATGCTTAAATCTCTGAATCCCCCCCCCGCCCCCCATCCAGGAAACCTGAATTTATCAAGGGTTCTGATCACATATTCCAGGATCTGATACAGGGCTTTAGCTACTTTTCTATCATTCACACGAGCAGAGCTACTCCACAGGACACAGACTATCTTGGAATTAATTTCTTTTCACTACAGTAAGACAATTCAGCATCACATCTTGGTGTTCTCAGGCATCCCAGGAGAGTTGCACAGCACTGGCTACCAAGAGATGCTCAGTTGTTCCACTTTTAAGTGTCCTTGTGCCCATTATAACATTGTAATAAAAATAACCAGAAGCGGGTATGTGTTCCCAGCAGGCATCAGTGATTCATAGCAAACTGTAAAAACCAATGCATGACATAGATAAAGGCATTTGAAGCCCCAAGACACAACTCTGGTGTGTGTGTGCACCAGGACTACGTCACCAGAAACCAGAGGACTGCAAAAGCTTATCCCCCATAGCGTGCAACAATAACTCAGTGGGACAGGTCACATTTGTAATCAGCCAGAGCCTGTCCTTCTCCTGCAGAGAAACTTAAAGGAGAGATCAGAAAAGTAGAAATGCTCTGAGAGGCAGCCTGGACAATGTTGTCTGAAGGTTTATGGACAAGGAATATGGACAGCTTAAACTGTGGTACCCAAGGCACTGTGGAAGCGAAGGGATGTTATCTCTCCCAAAGGGTGTTAGCTCTCCCAAAGGATTTTAGCTCTCCACTTGCAGACCTGTGACTCCCCTAGGTAAGGGAATGTCTTGATCACAGTGTGATGCCTACTTGGGTTTTTTTTTGGTTGGTTGGTTGGCTTTTTTACTGGAGACAAGGGTTGAGTGTCTTTTGTCCCTCCTCCCCAGGGTAACCTCGCAGACATGGAAAGTTATATTGCAGGGAAAAGCTGGATGAGGGAGGTTAGTAAATGTGCCACCCTAGAGAAACAAGGTATTCTATATCTAGTGGGATGTTTGTGACATGAGAGCAGTTACACCATCTCAGACCTAAGAATGAGCTCTGCCAGTCTCAGAGGGAACACTCTTGTTTACAAAAGTCAGAATCCAACCCACTGAAGTTGCTTCTGAATTAAATTCACTGTAACCGCAGGAGAGTTAGACTCAACCAGTGCAGTTCTGGCAAGTGTGAGGAAAAGGGGAGCTGGTGAAATTTGTAGCTGAAATGTGAGAGGCAGTACCAGTCTGGGCCATGAGCACACACACCAGGAGAGCTGGTCCTGGCTCTCCAAGTGATCCCCATTCACCCCCAGATTCTCTTTGCCTTGGTTTTCCTGTCTGTCAGGGTGGGAAAGTGACATTGACCCTTTTTGGGAAAGTGATGTGACAAGCACAAAGTATTAGACTGTTAGACAGCTGTGGGAAGCACTGAGAGATCTCTTGGAATTACAGATACAGAAACAAGGAAAGATTTTGTCAGCTGGATGCAAGGACTTAAAAAAAAAAAAGACATTCTGACATGCTATTGCTGCTGAAGTACCCTCCCTAGAGAGGTCTGGTGAGGGCATTTCTCAGTGCCCACTCTTTATCTGAACTCCTCCACATGCCTCAATCCTAATCCAGCACAGCAGAGACTCATCCTATTGTGTTAAAATCAAACGCACTTACAGGTAAATGTCACTCTGCCATAGAAAGAAAGGAAACCACTTAACTTTCTGTTTCTTTGTCTACCTGCCTCCATAATAGTTCTTGTCAATTTACATTATTCATGACTAGCAGAGATAACTTAAAATGTATCTTTCACTGGAATATAATGCAAACAGTTTTCTGTGTGGGCAGGGTAAAACAAAATAATAATTACAACACATGATGATAGTGCTTATAACAAAATATTATTTCCATAAAAAGACTTTTGTGGCAGGAATACATACTCCAGCACCAAAGGAAAATACTGAGAAAGAAAAATATCTCTGCTGGTGTATTCGATTCTATCAATGACACTGATGGTTTCATTGTCTAAATAAACATTGTGTGTAGATAAAGTGTGACCTGAAAAGTGAATCATTAGATTGACAGGATAAAGCAAATCAACTTTCTTCTGTCTTTATGCCTCCCACCAGATACATAATCAGACTTCTCCCTATGTGGGCACTCCAACAGCAAGCATCTGTCAGGATCAGCTATTCTTGTAGTTTAGGTTTGGGAGTTTATGATAATCTGACAATCAGTTCATTTCAGACATTTTCCCCTCTCTTTCCAGCAATAAGACTACTTTACATTATGTTTTCAAACCAGCATTAGCATAGGTAACTTGATTTCACAACTTAGGATAATGACCTACACTATGTGTGTGTATGTGTGTATAAATCACACGTGTGGAATTTGTTTAGAAAGAAAACACATTGCAATGCAGCTGCCCCATCCTAAATCAGTGAATAGAAAACCTAAAGGGAAGGGGTTTCCACTGGTCTAGTTGAGCTTCTGCTGGTTTTTCTGGTAGATTTATTGTGCTTTAAAAGTGGAGTAAATACTGTTGGACTCGGGTATTCAGTACATCAGGCCCCAAAAGTTGTGTGAAGCACCAAGAGGATACTCAAGAGTGTATAAGACTTTAATTCAGGTTAACTCTACTGTTCAGATCCAGAACAATGAATAGATAGATCTGGCACAAAATAACTGAATGAATGTCCCACCCTAACTCACAGCCCCAAGTGAATCCAAAAGACAGCTGACTGTCTCTGGAATCAGGGATGACAGGGATATGTTCTCCTACAGCTTTAATCAGCACACCCCACAGATCTCTGGCCACACAATGGCAAATACTTGATGCAAACAAAACTGTTAAAATCTACACCTGTGGAAGTGATTGCATTGTGTAGCACTGTGTGGAAAAGAACAACCCAGGAGGTCACCTGCCAACCTCCAGCTACTCTGAAATCACCACTAAGACTTTTTTTTGGCAATATTTTTGCTGGAAGAGGTCCCTCCCATGTTACTACGGAGTCTTGATGAACCCCTGTTTATTCATCTTCCCCAGGACTCTGGTGACCTTTCCTTAGGGTGGAAATGCTTTCAGAAACTATTAATCTCTCCTCTGGGGTGGGTAGAGGGCACCCATGGGGAGAAAGGCTTCCACGATCTTCCTCAGCCCTGTCAACAAAGATCAGAGCGAGAAATGAGGTTTCTTGTTTGGAAATGCACAGGAATCGGTGCAAAGCTCTTACAGGGTAGGGCTCTGTAAAGATGAAGGGCTGAGAAACACGGGATGGAAAAGCAATGCTGCTCAGTAAATATTGATAGATGTTCCCTGTAGTCCCTCCACCCCTGCTGCACAATCCCCTTCACCGCTGCCTTTCAGGCTGTCACTCTGCAGACTAGAACATTACTTCCCTTCACCTTATGGCTGTTTAATTTAAAGCAGGTTTCTGCATTTGCTCTGAAAAGTGAAAAGGGAAGAGAGATGGTAGGAAGCTTTCCACTCCAGACTCCCTGCTCAAGGACAGCAGCACAAATGCAAGCCCAGCTTCCTCCATGAAATGAGGTGAAAGGTTTTGTCAGTGTTGATCAGTGTTCATTTCACTAGTACTGATTTCCCATTTTGGTAGAAAGATCAAGGGCTGAATGCTGAATGGAAGGAAGACTAAACCAACCTTTCTTCCCAGGAGATGATCATTGTAGGTCAGGCTTGAAGCATATTAGCTGGGTATTATAAAGGGAAGCAATGCTGAAACTCCTGCTGTGCCTGTTTGGCAGATAAATAAAGAATTTCAAGCTCTGGGGCAGACAGATCAACAATAAATTCATATTAAGAAGTGTCTGTGAGATTTGCTAACGACTTCAAGTACCTCAGGGCTGGGACCATGGCCTTTCATGTGTTTATAAAATATGCAGCTCACTAGAGGCTTGGTCCTGAGCAGGGCAGCCACCACCACAGCACAGGGAGGGAGGCAAACACGTGCACCAGAGGAGCAGCAGCAGGTCAACCCCACAGCCCTTGGACAGGTGTCAGTGTTAAATGGGCTGTCCAGTCTTGTCCCCCTTCTACCAAGCCAGGCAGGTTGTCCCCAGACATAGAGAGGGGTGAAGCCTGAAGTCCTGGATGATAGCTCTGAGCTGAGTTCAGCAAAAATCCAGAGTGAGTCCAGTGCCTGCTTTGCCACAAATTCGGTTCTTGACCAAAGTGAAAGAACTTGCCATGGGATGCTCTGAAAACATTGAAATTCTTTAAGAGAAGTGACTGCAGCCTTCCTGACCCTCAGAGCAGCATGGCTCTTCTCTCTGAACAGCAACCATAAAACTGAACTGAAAATTCAGCGTTGAAAGGTGTCGTGAGGGAGAATGTGAGGACTTTTGCAAAGCGCTGATGTAAACACTGACTGTCAGTCTGTGGCAGCAACAAAGGCAGGGTGAGATGAGGTGGAGGAACAAGGTTCTCTCACTTGATTGCTTTCACTCAGCCACCTCTGCTTTTGCCATGCAAAGTTGAGGTAGAACTCCCCATTCTGCTCCCCCTCCCTCTCATCCTGGCTTCTGACAGGTTTCCTCTTTCAAATTAAACAGGTTCAAATGTAAAACTTCCCTTATATTGGGTATTCAGGGAACTCTTTTGGGTTGGGCAGGATTTGAGTGTAGCAAGCTGTCACGTACCAGAAGGGAAGCAGAGGGACACATTGCTGCTCAGAGTGTACATGGACAGCAAATTTATCCTGGCTTCAGGAGGTCCTGCTTTCTCTGCCCCCTCTCCATCATAATTAGACACATCAAAGAGCTGATCTGTCATCTGAAATGGCAAGATGCCTAACATTTATATTAGAAGGAGTCAAGCCCCAAGCAAGCAAAGATCAAGAACATGATGGTGAATGTGAGGAGGGAGATTGAAAGTCTGTCTGTGGACCCCAAGGAAGCTGAAGTGATGGAAAATGTACAAGCAAAGAAGAAAAGGCAATCAACCTTCCAATTAAAATCCCCAAGGATGAGGGTTTTGTCTGTGTTTGTATTAATCAAGGATAAGAAATCAGACAACTCAATGAGACAGGAGGAATTGTACTGAGAAGCAAAGGACAGGGAAAAGCTGGGGGTCACTGGGGGATGGGCACACACAGGAGGAAAGAAAACAATGACTAAAAATTTAACTGCAAGGTGCTTAAGGGAAACAAAATCCTCCCCAGGTGCCGGGAGCGTTCTATAGGCAAGACTGGCTTTACTCACCCCTCGACCTAAGCAGCAGGCTTTCTTCAAAGCCCAGACCTACTCAAATATGCTTATGCAAAGAGGTTTTAAAGCTTTTATTGACAGCACTTAGCAACTCTGGCTTTCCTGAACCTCAGCTCGCCCGAGGTGAACCTGTGGCAGGTTTATTTGGTTCCTCTGGTCAGGGATTCTGCCTGCAGTGCAGAGGCACGCTGGGCACGGACTGGGTGCAGCGCAGGGCAGGGTCCTGCTCCCCTCCGGAGCTCTGGGTCAGGGATTCTGCAGCTGGCCCTGCCTCTGGCACCCACAAGGAGCAGATCTCACTCAAACCCATGCTGATTAGCCCAAGGCAGTAGATGGTGTCAGTGTCAGAGCCAGGATTAAAACTCCTGTGGTTTTTGGCTGCCAGTCTGATGCTCGAATCACTAGACCACACCTCTCATTATAAAATAATTGTCTGATTTTCCCTTTGAAATCAAAGCTGTTTACAATTATATGGGAGAGAGCGAGAAAATGCAATCTGGGATGGTTCTCTTTAAAAGCATTTGCACCTTTTCATGTAAAATTTCAGTTTAAACAAACCCTGTGCGTGCAGTTGTTAGGGGACTCTAATTAAACCCTTCTTTTCCTTTTAATTTAGCAGTAGGATTTCTTGTCCCTTTTGGAGAAACTCTCTAGATTAAGATAAATTCATGTATTTTTGTCTTATTGAGAACTGCTGGCTGTGATGAATTAAAAACATTACACTTTGAAGAGAATATAAATATCTGTTGCTGAAGACTTTTGACAATGGATGGGTTATGTATGAGTGTTGCTTAGGGAGCAAGTGTTTTCTGAAATAATTCCAAACAAGCTCATAACACCATAAAATTAGTATTCAGCATGTGTTTCTGTATTAGTTAGGTACTTTTCTATTACTACTAATGAAACAGTACAATTTTGAACAATTAAGCACTCATAAGTAGTGAACTAGTGAGCAGACTAACCTACTGAATGCCTTGAACTTCCTTAAAAATCCACACAACTCCTCTGGCATTTCAAGCTGTGCAAGTACCTAAATCCTGACTGAATTAGACCTTCCTTAGTAACAGAGAGGGACATCACCTTCAAAGGCTTTGACAGGATTGCACTGAAAACTTCTGCTTTCTTCCTCGGAGTTTCAGGAGGGTTTTTAGATACCCTGAACCTCATCGAGGCAAGACATATCAGCAGGAGTCTTTCCCCCCAGTTTAAGGGGCTTTGGACTGGATCCTGGATACTTAAAGAGAGCTGTAGACAAGTCTGTATTGCAGTCAGCCTTCATATTTAGATGGTAATGTACATTGCTCATGGTTATTATGAAAATGATTCCAATTAGAGATACCAGATGCCATGATATGAAGTAAGCTAAGGAAGCTGTCTCTAGCTAAGGAATCACATCCAGACCTATCATCAACAAAAAAATGGCTCTAGCTGTTGATATTTAAGACTGCACATAAATATTAGTCACTAAAAGCTGTGCAATATGGTTTATCTAATACTTTAGAACTAAACTCAGCAAGAAGCAGAAGATGTAGAAATGGTATTTTCAATGCAATTCACTTCTTACAAGTTTCTTGGCATCTACTTTTTACAGATACATGTTAGTTCATTAAACTACCATTTAAGCAGAAAATCAGAACTAAAAAATATGTTCTCTGTGCAAAGGCTTTGGGTTCACACTGTTCTTGGAACTTTGCATTTCTCTTCCCTGTGGAAATAGACTACAGACATATGTAGGTAGATTAGATTTTATTATCAGTGACTCCAGAGTCAAGTACTCACTGACAAGTGAAAGTCTGGCTAAGGAAGGGGAGAGGAAGGGTAAATGTAACCTTAAATAGTCAGTGTCCTGTGTCTTTGTTTTCCTGCTCATGCCCTCTCTGCAGGAATAAACTTTTCTCCAGGTTCAGACAGGGCTTGGGTGACATATGTACATCCTGCTCTTCCTGGGTGGCATATCAGCAATGTGTTGACACCAATCCTGATAACCACATTTTGTTTCAGTGTTAAGCATAATGATAATGATGTAACCTGAGATAGGGCTGTATTGTAATTACACAGTTGTGCCAGTTATTACATAGTTATAACACAGATCAGCTTCTTGATCAGATATGCCCAGGAGCTTCTTTTGCTTTATGCCTAGTGTAGGAACAGAAAGCTAGATCCCTAATTAACTTTGATTGAACCTTGATTAGATAAGGGAGTGGGGCCAGTAGGCACCAAGCGGGCGGGGAAGTCAGCCCTGTATGTAGATATGTTAAGTGTGTAGGCACCATCCTGACTAGTCATAGGAAGGAGAAAGGAAACTCCCTTTTCAGGAATTGATACCTCCCGACAAGCACGAAGGAATTAGCCCGGACTAGCCCTCAGAAACTCAAAAAACTTCTCACCTTCCCCATCCAGCAATGCCCCCACCCTATTAAGATGAGATTCTCAAGCAATTCACCTTGGGAACAGATAGATATCTATCGTTCTCTCCTGCCACCACAGGAGGGAATTGCAGAGGGAGCTTTGCACAAAACACAATTATTCCTCTGAATTATTCACTCCTCACTCCTTTTTCTCTGCTAAAAGTGCTGAATTGTCAGTGCTATGCAAACAAAGTCCATTTGGCCTCTGAGCAGTTTCACTGAATACATGATTTAATAAAGGGGTGAATGAAGCCAGACTTGGTTAACTGTCTGGGGGACAGCTGAAAAGTAAAAAGCAACAGATGTATCTGAGGAGAACACAGCCATAATTTTGCTTATGAGTCAGGAGATGTGCAGATGCTCTTTCACCTCTCTTGAGTTGCACTGCCTTATAATACTCTTATTTTTGCATCCAAATTTTAGTATGTAAAGCTACTGACAAACCCCCGAACTTCAATATGGTAGTATGTGTGTTATCTCTTTTTCAAGAGTAGAATTGCACAGTCATACTCCACATTTTGGGGAACAGTATACATTTTTCTAGGAATTATTAATGGTATAAACTCAACAGGAGCTCTAGGTTGTTTAATGTCTCTTAAAATCTAATGATTACTACTAATCTAATCAAACCTACTTTGAACAAACAAATAAATACGACTTGAACCACTTTTTTAATCAAAGAAGGTGAGAGTCTGATTTTTTTACCATATATTACATTGTCATATTAATTCCTAACCTGTTTTACAGAGTTCTTTTTGCCAAAATTCATTCCTGCATGTGAGGATATTTGGAGTCCTTGATGAGAGAATGTTAGAAAAGTGCAAGTATTCTCTCAGAGAGCTCTCAGCTGCTCTGACATTTGTACTCCCCTGAGCATGGCAGGGAGCACAAACCAGGGCTTTACAGAAGCAAGAACCCCTGAGCCCCATTTCAGCACAGTATATAATTCCTGCTGAGGGAATACCATGCTGACTTCTGGGAGGGTGCTCAGTCTCTGCCTACCACACTCTTTTGAAAGACTTGATCTTAAGTCCTTTGGGCCAGGTTTGGCTTATTGACTCAAAGAGGGAAAAAACCCCTCAAATAATAACTTCAGTAACTCCCCCAGTGTGTGCAGTGAACTCACAGCACACCACTCTCTGGACATGTTACCACACCGACTTTCCTCAGTCACTAAAATACTCTATTGCCTGGAACAGCCAGCTCCAATCCTTTAGACTTTCATATTATCCAAACACAATTTTTTTCCTATAGGGGCTGTGGATATAGTCCTCAATGAGACCTGTTTATGTTCCTAGGATCAGGTTTCAAAGTTCTTTGATATATTAATGATCTGCCTGGTGTAGAAAAGCACGGCAATCGTTTTTGTCAGAAATAGGGGAAATGTATTAATTTCACTTTTGCAACACTCAGGAATGGCTGGGGTGTTCCCTTTCACATCCATGACTGCATTAGCTTGAGCACACAAATACAGACATGAACTGAACATGGGCAGGTTGCTGGCAGGAGAGAGCTTTCCACAAGGGAATGAGTGAACTGCACTGAACCTGCCTGCAGGTCCAGCTCTGGGCAGTGCTGTCCTGTGGACTGTGTGAGAGAGGCAATCTTAACACTTCCAAAACTTAGACACCTTTGTTGCTTCCCTGCGTGCATCTTCCCTTCTCTTAGGTAGAGGACAAATCAGCCAAACCAGCACCTTTATCTCCAGCTTCATTCAAACTTCACTGAATCACCAGCTTTTCTGGGTGAGCAAAGGGAGAAGCCCATGGTGAGCTCTGGGCTGAGAGGAGCCTCCCTGATACTGGCTGTTTGCAGGCAGGATACGCTTCCACGCTCTGCTGAACCAGAGGCAGTATCGTTACAACTGAGCCACGCTGCATTGGTGATTTTTCTGGTTGCAGGGCAAAGGAGTCAATAGTGACACAATAGGCAAAGCATCCTGCAGACCTCTTAGGAGTCTGCAATAGCCACAGAGGCTCCAGCACAAATAAACTGATGATACTGATTTGGTTTCTGCTGAGTAGGACCTTAGGAGTGAGACAAGCAGCGCAGCTCCGAATGCAGAGCTTGGCTCTACATTTGTCCCACTGCAGTCATTTTTGTTTCCCAAGGAAAGAACAGCTTAGCAGTTCTGCTGCTTTAGAGCCAGTGACACAGTGACTGAAAGCTTTAATAAATGGTCCAGAGAATGGGGCTGATCTGTGCCCCCAGCATTTGAACCTCTGAGAAAAATTATCTTTCATTTAGAGCTCTAAGGACGGACTGTTTGTATAAGCACAATGCTGGCTTTTACTCTTTGCCATGGCATGGAATTCTTTTGCCAGGATTGGCTCTTCTTCCTCCTTTAACAAATCATCACGATTTCGGCAAGCACTTTATCGACTGCCAATGCAAAGCTACCAATAATTTACCCAAATTGAGAAACTTTTGTGCTTTCATTCCACACAACTGAATTATCTCCTGCGTGCCTGGATTTGTTCCGTTCAGGATTATATACTAAAGCTCAATCCTACCCTGATACTGGGCTCTGTTTCTGGGCTTTTCAGAGTGTGAGCCATCCCAAGGATTTGGAAGTTGAGATAGTGGGTGTACGTTGAGGTTCAATTGAGGACACGCTGCTGTGCATCTTGGAAAGGAATTAGAGACTTGCATGAATGCTTTAAATTTGAAAACAAAAGCACTCGTTCGTAATTTATCCAGTTTTAAGGTGCATGTAAGATTTTGTGATTTCTGATATCTCAGCGCCAAAAGCACCTTCTGCAGGATGCTGCATCAACACAGCCTACAAATGGTGCCTATTTGAGCAGTTTGCAAAGTTAGGATAAAATAAGATGTGAGAGGTGCAGGCTAGACTGCAGAGAAACCTTCTTCTAGGAATCATTTTGGAGGTGAATTGTGTGTACAGCGAGGAGGTAGTGCATCAAGCTGAAATGAAATTCCTCACATTGGCCTTAGTGCTTAGATTTAAACATGTATTAACCTGGGAAATAATATAGATGCCATTTGAAAGCCTATTCTTGTAACATTTCTGACCCACTTCAGACTCCTTTTGGTAATGTGGGAAGGGACCTTTGTTCCCATGGCAGCCCATAATTTCCTGACTGAAACAGTTCGGCTGAGCTCTGAATGACAGAGTCAGGCATTTGGATGCTTATCTTGCTTCCAAGTGTTCCGAGGTTCCTCATTTCTCACTTATTGCACAATGCCCCAATCTCACTGGGAAGGTGAGAACTGGATCAGAAAGAAATATAATTGCTTTTTTTTATTAGCTTATGATACAGTCCCGCCCTTCTGTGTTGCCAGCTTACCGAGTTATTCACAAATGATGATATACATAGAGGGAATTATATAATTATCAGCCTATAATTACAGGTATATAGATATATACATCCCCCTGGAGGAGAGCTGGGCTTGGCACATACCTGCTCACAACGCTGAGTCTTTAGGGAATTCGTGCCCATTTTAAGTAGAAGATTATTTATTTATCAAATGCTCAAGACATTTTATGAAAAACGAACCCAAAAGAATCCTTTGATTCTTTTTAATAATGTTCATAAAGTAAGTAAGTGAACAGATCCAGGCATGCAGGAGCAAACTCTCCTGTGCAGAGCGAAAGCAGAGACGTTTCTCAATCGTGGTAAATTATTGGTAGCACAGCATTGGCAGTCAATGAGGAGTTTGCAGGAGCCACACTGATTTGCTGAGGGAGGGGAAGATGCCAGTCTTGGCACAGCCATCAGAAGCCAACACTGAGAAAGCCAAGTCAGTGCTATATCCCCACAGACACCTTTTTTTTTTTTTTTTTGAAAGCTTTAGACAAGAATTAGTTTATCTTATGATGCTGCTTTAATGCTGTAACCATAGATAAACCCCATTGCCTTCCCACTCTGTTTCAATGCCTCATTTTGTCATCGGGGCAGATAGTGATTCTCAGCTGATATAAATCAGCAAAGCTCCACTGATTTTTAACAAAGCTGTGCCAGCTTCTGCTGGCTGAGGGTCTGCCTGGATATTTCTCTAGCTGTAAAGCAAAGGATCCGGCAGGCAAAGCTGATGTAAGTTGGATATTTTTTTTTTAGCTGGTTTTTCTTTGTTCTGTCTTGCAAATGCTGCTCTCATTCATAAGTGCTTGGATGCTTTCAAGCCTGTGTGCGAGAGTTATGGGGCCTAATCTGGCTCCTACAATGGTGCAAATCTAGGGTAGCTGCAGTTAAATCAAAAGCATTACTCAGAGGTATTGCGCTGCTGTAAAAGCACCGTGCTTGTGCAGAGCAACTGATCTGTAAATCTCATAATGTGCCCAGGATCTTTCCAAGAGTTTATTTGCAAACAAACAAACAAAAAGAATCATCGTGGCTGAACAGACTGATTCCAGCCCGTGGAAAACAGACTGAGCCTCTGCCAGAAATAAACTGTAGACACTTGCTAATTACAATTTGTGGCCAGCTCTATAAAGTTCAGTAAAGGAGAAAACTGCCCCATTCAGATCCCCTCTCCTGGTTTGATGACATCATTCACATCGTGTTGTGATATGCCAGATGGGAAAATTTGAGGTGGGGATGAAGTGAAAATCCCGGTTACACCTTTTCTCCAGGCTATCTGCCTCTCCATCATTTTACAACATCACAGAGACTCTCAGACAGTTTGACTCTGCCATCCCCAGCTGGTTTGGACCAACCAGATAAATGCTGAACCATTAAGAATCGATACATGTTTCCACCATTGTGACAGGTTATGCTGCACGTAGCTAACCTTACTTTAATTCGTTTATTTAAGCTCACTAGTACATTGAAATAGAGAGGGAAGGCAATAGTATAAACTGTGTAATTTCTATTGCCTGGGAAAAAAAAATAAAAACAGCCCTGCATCAAATGCTTATTGAAACTGAAACATATGTATTAACATATGGCAGAATTTCACTTACTGTATGTTTTAGTGCAGAGCTGATGAGGAAGGCATCTGTGCTGAGAGCATCTGAATGGAGGCTCAGATAATGAGCCGAGCTCAAAAAATACACTCTGAAAGGTTGGGATGTGTCAAAGTGCCCTGCAGTTGATTTGTGTCAGGGCTGAAAGAATAGACTCGAGTGGCTGTGCAGGTACATGGCTGGCCTGTCCTTTCTGCACTGGGGTCTGTGGGAGTCCTCATCTGCTGCCATGGGCACTGCTTTGGGTAGTCCTGGGCAAATTCTAACCCTGGGACAAAGGGTCTCACATCAGAAATGCTGACACAACATCTACGTGGAGCTTAAGCGAGTGCTGTTACAGTATTGCTATTTAACAAAGAACAGGTTAATTGGAGACCTTGAACATCAAGGGCAAATCTGGATTTGAAGTTCTCTTCAGCTCAGCAGCTGTTTGGAGCTGGGGCTTTGGGTTTGCACTCTCTTCAGACATGCAGACGGGTAGAGATGTGAGCAAAACCTCTGTCTTCAAACGAGGCACACTAAGGAACCAGAGTGAACTTCCTGTGCTGGTTCTCACCCCACTTGTACAGACGTACAAGTTTTGCACAAAGCTAAGTATTTTGGTTCTGACATGAACCCACAAATACTCTGAGTATTAACCATTTCTCCTGCACAGAGTCATGTAGGTTTTCAGTAAATTCTGTCAGGGCTCTCAGAGGCTCTTGCTGCCAACCCCTGATATTATTACTGGGCACTACAAAGCCACATTGTTCTACACCTATTTACTGGAAGTAAGATATGAGGATACCAGGTGTAATTACTGCCTTAAGGATAGGAGTCTTTCTTTCTGATTTGACCACAGTAGGACACCTGCATGGCTCAACCACAGATTACCTGGCTCCTGGAAGGTGCTTTCAAAGCACCCAGTTGCTACTCGGGTGACCCAGAAGAAAGTTTACCACCTACTCACAAACCCTCATTTTGAAGTTCTGTGCCTCTTATTAAGGCAAGGAATCTTAAGGTTCTTCAGAGCACAGGCTGCATATTAAATGTATAAACCACTTGTGCACCATTGTGCAAATCACAGCTTTGGGTATGAAACTGTACACCAGGGATAATTCCTTTTTTAAAAAAAGAAGTGATTATTGAGACCAAGGAGAAGTGTTTAACAGGTGTGCATCACTTCTCAGGGGAGCTTGCAGGAAAGCTTCCAGGCATGGAGCTTAGGGATATGGTTTGGTGGTGGGGTTTGGCAGTGTTAGGTTTACAGTTGGACTCAGTCTTAAGGTTCTTTTCCAACCCAAAGGATTCTATGATTCTGTGAAATAAGATAAGCTGGGATGACTCAAACTGTCCATTTCTCTGAAACGCCAATAGGAGGGATGAAGAGAAGTCATTGCTCTGAACAAACCAAAATTCTGTTTTCTGGCAAGGTTTGAATCTCTTGAATTTCCATTTTTACCTATACTGGGGAAAATTCTGGAGGTCCTGCCATGAAGAGCTTTCAGTCTGTGGCCCTGGCACATGAATATTTTTCATATATTTGTTGAACTCCACCCAGGTACAAACCTCTGCTTCACAGGAAGGACAGGTTGTCTAATTTGGGGTGAAGCTACACAAGGGATGCCTTGTTTCTGCAGGGTGAGCACTGAGGTGCAAATGCCCTGGCTGGAGGTGTAAATGTGCTGCACTGCCTTTGGTTGTTGAAGGTGGCATTACTGGTCTTCCTCCTCTTCCTCCTCCTCCTCTGCCCGGTCTCTGTGCTGGAGGTCCCCTCCCACAGACACATGACAGACAGGAGATACCTGCCTGCTTCTCCACCACTTTGAGGCAAAACCAAGGCAAGGCATTTCAGCTCTTTGAAGGCAGGCTTGTGCTAAAGACCTAGGTTTTATGCTGAAGTGGCTGACACTAACATAATTTGGGGGATAAGGGATAGCCTTTGGCAGCAGACGCTGAGTTGTATCATCTTCAGCCAACGCAGAAAGATTTTCCAGAGCTTGTCTCTTAACACCTTGAATAAGCCCCTGACTTAAATCCACCTTGATTAAGAAAAGAGCAAAATAGATTATGCATGCACAGGAGCACACAAAATAATATTTAAATGTCTGTTCAGGTATCTAAAGAACATTGTGAGTCTCAGTGTTTTGCTCTGAGTGAGGCAGAAACAGGAACATTTGGCACAGGCCTGGCCAGTGAACTGGGATCTCCTGGGTCCCAGCCCACCGTTTCAATCACAAGACTATTAGTCTTCCCGAGTATGGATTTGTCTATCCCCTATGTCTTTTCCATCATCTCTAAACTTGAGTGACTCCTATGACTAATGTGATTGTAAGTCATAAAACATTAAGTTATGACACAATCAAATCAAAGCCAAGAAATTCATCGTTAGGGTGTAGGCTACATTCTTAACTCAAAACCAGAAAAGCAGCATTACAGGGTAAACAAAAGGCTGAAGTGTCAGTCCTCATTTTTCATTTTTGGGCTCTTATCAGTTTGTATCAATTTAAGCCTTTTTTAAATATGTAATTTCTTTGACTTATTTTTTTTCCCTCTAGGAACTGAAAATTATTCTGCTTTGAGGTCTGGAACCTGCCATACAATAAACACTACTTAATTGGGACATGCTTAATAGGGATGGCCACTTTAATGGGACATCTCCTAGGGAACCTATTTATGTTAATGAGACTGAATGACAATGACTGTTTCTTAAGTGGGGCAACAAAAAGAAAAAAACTCCACTTAACAGGGATGCACTCAGCTGTTACTAGTTTGTTAAGTGTTTAACCAGGTGTTAAATAGGTCTAAAATTCTGAACTTCCATCTTTTAATTCAAAAATGGAAAATTAAAATGTTTACATCATGATGAAATGTAGGGTTATTATTCGTGGAGTGGCGTTTGGTGTGAAGACTGGAAGGACCAGACTGTTTTCCACTATGCAAGAGACAGAAGTTTTCATCTCCAAAGAGCTTAAAGAACTCTCTTCCCCAAGCATGGAACTACCTGTAGATTGGATTTGTTCAGAGGTTCGTGGCAAAAGCTAGAAATAAACCCCATGTGTTCAAATCACAAATCCTGTATTTTACCCTCTCACTCCGAAATCTTTCCGTGCTATAGTTTGAATAAAAAGATGAAGCAAAATCTTAAAATAAATCTTACATCTAAGTGGTCCTAAGGTCCCTAAGAATAGATGTCTGAGGAATTCAGGAGTTTCCAAAAGCCTGTGAGCCATTTTGAAGGTTATTCTGTCCCTGAAGATCTTTTGTGTTCGGCCCTTTCCTCTGGAAATGTATCCACGTCTCAGGGGGAACAAGAGACCATGTTAAGAAGTTGTCTGAAAAACAAAAATCCCGTCTTAGACGACAGCTATATGAATTTGGGGACTCTCCCAGGCAAACCAAGACATCTGATTATGCCATTGTATCCCGTTTGGCAAAGGAGAGAGTGAAGGGAAGTGATAGACATGAGGGGCAGATGGAGTTTGCCTAATGTGTCTGTTCTTTTCTTCGCTGCCTTTTCAATTTAAGAATGTAGCAAAATAGCAGCTGCTCATAATTTCATGAATCAAGAAGTATGTAAATCTCAGCTACAAAATTTGTTGCATAGTTAGACACACACACACACAAAGAAGGAGGGAAAAAAAGGAAAAAGATCTTGCTTGCATCTACAACTTTCTTAATCTGGTGTGCAAATTTAGCTTTCAGGCCTGGTTCTCCTCTGGTTTAGGAGCGAACCCAGAGTGGCTCAGTGGATTTTGCTGTCCTCAAATAGGGTAAATGCCCTGGCATAATTTTCCCTAAGGATTCTGCTTGTTGCCCTCCTGGGATAAATGTCCCTTAGGATTCTGCTTGTTGCCCTCCTGGGCTAATTGTCCCTAAGGATTCTGCTGGTTGCCTTCACAGGAACAGGGCAGGATGAGCCTGGCATGAAAAGCTCCTTTCTTGCCCCTGAGCTACCACAGGGGGTTTATGCCCTCCCCACCTCTGGCTTCTGGGCTGCAGGTGGAGGGGAGCAGGGAAGGAAGGGGCTGTGGTGGGAATGTCTCCCCCAGCAGGAGCTGTGAGCAGCTACCTGAGGATGCTGACAACCACCACGGACCCAAATGGAAATCGCTCTCCTCGTATTTCAGTTGCCAGCAGCCCCCAAATTAAAAGATGGAAAAAGTGACTTGAACTGTATCATGCACACGTATGAAACGTTGCTCAGGAGGGCTGGGATCGGGGCCTGCACACACCATCCAGCTGGTTCTAGTTTTCAGACAAGATTTACTAAACACATGTAAACCGTGCATATCTGTTTGAATACTTTTTGTGCAAATAACTTCCTCTGTGGTCAAGCTGTTCCTCTCAGATCCAGGCTACAGATCTGTGCTTTATACTCACCACTTTTTTACCCTTGGATTTCCACCAGTATCGGTTCACACTGTATGAAACTGTGAAGAAGGGAGCTGAGTTTGGCAGCAAGAGTCAGGAGAATTGACAGTGCAAAACGCTGAGCAAAGTCATGATAAGGGGCAGAAACCATCCCTGGCTTAGCTCCACCCAGATCCTGAGCAGCTGTAAACAGGAGCTGCAACCGTTTATATCACTTGGCCCCACAGCCTCTTGGAGAGGCAACATTTCACCAGCTCTGCTGGGGCTCCTTCTGATTTATCCCCCCCGAGTGAGCAAGCAGAGCCAGGGTCTTTCTTCACCAATTAGAACTGCCCCACAATTAAATCTGCTGAGTGTCACCAAGCCCAACTTTAAACACAAAGCAACAGCTGAAACTGGATATGAACGAGCAGGAGGGCAGAGTTTTTTATGATTGATGTTTTATTGGAATCATATAAAAAAGAAAAGCAACTCACATATTTCACGGAGGTATTTTATGTGCAAATTTAATATGGATCCTCTTCTTGTTAAACTCTTACGTGATGTGTGTACTCCAGTATATAAAACACAGTATAGGACAACTATGAACAAGTTTATTAAAACAGCTTGGGCTCCTGTTGACACCACCAACCACACAAATGCTTGCTCAGGGTTGTTGTGATCTTATCAGCCTCTCCTTATATTTCAGGTTACCTACTTGTTCCTTTTCTCTATATATCTTTCACTGTTACAAGAATTCAACTCCTGGGCAGATCTGGGAGATAAATCTGCTTGTCTGTTTGGGGAATATGGCTCTAGTTCTAATTTTGCAGACTTCATGCAGGCAATACTCCCTTTGACTTCAGGGATTTTTGTCTGAGTAATCCTTTGAGAATTGGACTCTCTGTGATTTTCATTTACTTAACAACTTGGCATTACATCTGTAAAATATTAGCCCAGTAATGTAAAATATCAGATTTATGCATTAATCTAATCTATACATGCAGCTTGATAGTCAGTTCTGTTATGCTGCATTATTGCAATTCCAGGCATTCTGTGTCATTTCACATTTATTCTGATGATGCAAGAGAGATGAAAAGTGAGATTTACAGATGGAATTGGGTAGCCCACGTATGTGAAAAAAAAAGGCTGAAACTTTGAACAAAATTTAAAATCAATTCCCACTTTCACATAAACCAGGTAAATGTTTCCCTATCAATCATAAATAAGGGAGAACACACAAAAAGAGCTAATCTGGAATAACCAACAGAATAACAAGTTATTAAAGAGGAAAAAGCAGGTCAAAAGAAACAGGCAAACTGCAATGTATTCTCTGAAAATCCTCAAAAAGGACAAATAAGCAATTGTTCCTTTTCTGTGTGACAATTCCAGTCTGAAAAGTAAAAAGTGACTTCTTCATACATGTTCATAAACTGCATTTATAAACACCTCACATAACTAAATTATATTTGTTTCCTGCAGGTTGGCTGCCCTTGAACATTCTTCTCCTTGCAGCTTTTAATTTTATTTTTATATAATCCTTTCATGAAAGCAGGTCTTATGCCTATGGCCCTGGTTCAGCTGCCAGCCCCACACAGCAGGCACTTAAGAAAACATTAAACCAAAGTTTTGTATGTGCTTTGGTACTTTTAAAAAGTGGATTCTTGGAGACAACCCACCAATACGTTATTCTTACATCTTAAAGCCATTTACTTCTCTTTATGAATGCTTTCAATTTGTTTTGCTCTTGTTGGGCCAAATCCAGCTTGTTATTTACAGAAAGAACACAACAAGATTAATAGGATATGGTCTGCACTAGCCTACACCCCTGGAATTTCATAGTGATCCCATCAATTCCGTGTAATTTCTTTGGATTCGTAGCAGGTTAAAGCCCCAATCCGGGATAATGCCAAGCAGATGCAGACATGGCCAGCACACAAATGTGGAGAATCATGGCCAGAGTAAGACTGGATCTCTTTATCCAAAGAAGAAGATAATGTTCAGATATAAAAAAAAAATTATATGGATTTTTCCCCCCCCTATTTGGTAATCTGCCACCACTCAGACACCAAATAGGAAATGACGCAACGCCAGAGGAAAAAAACCCTCAATTTATTTCATACGTGTTACTAAAGAAAGAGTGGATAGATGTGCTCCCCAAGCACTTTGGTTCATTTGTGTGTGTCATGACAGGCACCTGGTATCTCTCTTCAATTAGGAGGTTCTCCACACTAAAATATTTCCTGTGGGCTGCAGCGCTGGATTTGCCAGTGTGTGGCAGCTGCAGTGAACTCAGGGCTTCCTCCAAGGGTGTCTGTTTTCTCCCCTTCTGCATTAATCCAGAATTGCTGTTTCTCCTTCCCCAGCATTCACATGCAACAACCCCAAACACAGTTGTGTTTGCAGAAAATCACAGTTGTGCTAAGTCGGTCACAGTTGTGTTTCTAAGAAAAGATGTGCTTCCCAAAATGAAATCTCACACTCATTAGTGGAAGAAAATCCATCTCAAATAGCCTAACCATCCCAGGTTACAGTACAGGTTTCCTGGGTGCTCTGTGGAGCCTGTGCCCTGTGCCCAGGGCTGTGCCAGGCTCTGCACACACCTCTGTCTCCATCCTTACACCCTCTGCCTCTGCTCCCCCCTCCCTGCCTGTTGCAACAGGGCCCAGGCACAGATGCCTCTGCCCTTGGCACCGAGTGCCAGAGCTGGGCTGAGCACCCTGGGCACCATCAGCACCCAGGGGGGACCTGCTGCGAGGCTGTGACCACCCTGGGGGAAAGGAGCAGAGGGATGTTCCCTCCTTCCATCCCACACCAAGTGTTTGTGGTTGGAAAGTGAAAGAAAAACCTTTCTTCTTCCTTTTCCAAGGGGGCTCAGCCTGGCACTCAATGTATGGGCCATGGAAGGGACACTGGTGGGGAGGGAGCAGCTCCGAGCTGCTTTATTTATATCCTGCTCTCCATCTCCTCCTTGCAGTTTCCCTGCTCTGCAACCCTGACATTCACCACGAGATTTTGGTCTCCCAGCGACCACTGGTGCTGTCCAGATTGGAGCAACTGAGGGAGGATGCAGTGGGTTATTCCATGCCACGAAGAGCCCTGTGACAGCACCTGACCACAGCTCCTGTCCCCAGCCACAGCCACTGAACCAGCTCTCCTTCCACGAGTTGAGCAGCACAAAGAAATATAATCACTCCAGGTGAGGTTCAGAACATAAAAAGGGGTTTAAACTGATAATGATGGTTTCAGCTTCTCATTCTTAATTAATATGTGGGATATTGGACCTAAAGATTCAGCAGAAACTGGGAGAAATACCTGGCTTGGGACAGTTAGTGGAGGGGAATCCTCGGCCAAAATGGATCTGAGCAGGGAGGGAGAGATGGGAAGGGCAGGAACCTGAAGTGAGGAAGTGGCTGCATGAAGTGGGTGAGGGTTCATGACAGTAATAGCAAGAGTTAAATACCACTAAAACAACAACAACAACAAAAAAAGATGTGCAAAAACCAACCCCCAAAACCAGTAAAAGTACGTGAAAGATTACAAGTGAGAAAAAAGGTGGGAAATTTGCCTGGGAACATAACCTATTACTTGTCTTCTGATCCCTTTAAAGGACAGAGAACATAAATTCCTGAATCAACAGAAGAGAGCTGGAGGGAGGGTGAGACCAGCTGAGAAGGACTTGATGCACCTTCCATCCCAGCTTGGAAAGCATCCTGTGCATGGGATAAAGGACAGGAAGGTAAGGACAGTGCTTACAAATGAAAACTGTGTGAACCATACCCTGAGATAAATTCGGTATCAAATTGTTACTCACTGCCAGCTCCAGGGAGTGCATAACCTGCTCGGTCCTTTTCTTCTCTAATTCCTCTGCCTGCCTATGGCTCTGCTGTCAATGGTGCTGGCCAAAACACCACCAGGCATCTGGATGGAATACACCATCCAGAAAAGATGAGAAAAGAGATGAGAAAAGCAGCTATTTGACAGAAAGGTTGCAAACATATTCAGTGTGGGAGTTCCTTTGGGGTCTTCAGTAACTCCTGCTGTACATGGCAGCGATACCGCTACAGTGTCATCACATGTTTGTGTTGTTATGGGTTAGTCCACAAATCCTCAAAGGAGATCTCTTGTGGGTTATGTTGGATACTTATAAATGTCTTCAGAGTTTAACAGCAAGAAACCACACCACCCAAATTTACTTTGCTTTTAATTGTGGCTGTTTTCCCTGCCCTCTGTGAGAATTGCTTCCTTCTCTTCCACCTACCAGTGGTTATCCGTGGCTATGCAGTGCTCAGAGGAGAATAGAAATCCTAGGATTTCATGTTTAGGTCATGTATGCTGCCATCTGTGTGGGTTTTCTGCTAAGATTTTCCCAAATTACCAAAGAATGTGGGAATTGCCATGCTGGTTGAGAACAAGGGTCCATCCAGCTGAGTGACCACAGCTGGACAGGCAGGTAATTGTGGGCAGGCACATGGGATACTTCTCTCTGCTCCTCTCCCAGCTTCCAACCATTTTCTGCTCTTGGGCTTTCCTGAGCTTCTGCCTCTCACTGTGTCCACATCATTGGCCAAATCTTCTGGCAATTTATAAGCTGCAAAACCTCTGGCTACTACAACAGATATAAATCAAACAGAATTGGAGTCAATGACAATAATTGGGAAAGAAAATCTGTGCTTTGGAAGACATATATGAGTTTTGATCTTAATTTGAGCTAAATCTCCCAGGAACATAAATTATCTGTTTGGCTGCCTCTGTTCTCTGCCATCCCTACAGAGTCTCACTGTGCAATGGCACAGTGCAGTAAGGATGGATGGAGCACAGCTTGCTTTGCTCTCAAATCCACTTTCAGAGTGAGCAGAATGACACTCCCACAGTGGAGAGGGATGGGACTTTGGAATGGGGAGCTCATTTTCAGCAGGCACAGGTGCGTGGGGCCAGGCAGACAGGGACAAGAAGAACCTAAAGAAAGATGAGAGCCATGGAAGTGAGAAGAGAAGGAGTGGACAAGGTGACAGGGGTAAAAAGAAGGCTCTAGGGGACATCTTTTATGGGAACTGATAGAAATTTGGGAGTCAGTTTGAGTGAAAATGAGAAGGAAAAAACCCCAAGAATCCACAGAGAAGAAACTCAAAGTTACAGCTGCTGGGAGAGGCTGCACCTCTTCTTTCATTATCCTGGCCAAGGAAATAAGCCATATTGATTAAAGCAAAGAGAAGCCCAAATCCAGTGATCAAACCCATATTCATGCTCCAAAACATCTTCATGAATGCAGACAGCTGCCCAGGGGAGGAGCTGGGCAAGGAATTGTTCCGAACGAGCTCAGGATCCCTGGAAGAGGAGTCCATTTTATTCAGTGTTCTGGATGATGACACGTGAAGCATTACAAGACCAATTGCCAGTGATGGCCTCCCAAAGTGCAAATATGTTGATTAAAGAACTGTATTAGTGATATTTTTATTACATTAATAGGCAACAAATTTTAATCTGATTTTTGCCTAGTTTCTAAAAAGAAACCTGTACAACATGCTTACCAGTATTTTGGATGCAGCAAGCATTACTGAAGTGCCATTAGTCACTGCCATCATTTTAGATTTAAACTTCAAATCCACTGTGCTTCCTTTTTCAGTACTCTATTAGTGCCTGCTGAAAGAAGTTAGCATTTACACAGATCAAATCTAACCTTAGGAAATCCTTCCTCAAACGAACAGATGAGAATGATTTCTCAAAACATAATAATCCAAGAAAACTTCATTCTGTCTTCTTGCCAGGATGCACCAAATTGTCCAAGATCCCTCTCCCATCTCACACATGTAGGTTGCAGCAGGAACACAAAGCACACTATCAAGGAGCTCTGTAGCCTGGCAGGATCTTTGCAGAATCCAGCCCGAAGAAATACTGCACATTGAGAAAACTGAGCTGTCAAACAAGATTTCCGTGGGCTTGCTGCCACACAAAATGGCAAATAAGGGACTTGATCCTGCACGGAAACAATAGGAGTTCGAGGTGCTCAGCATTTGTCTCCTGGCACAGTTAAGGTTTCTCAGTACTTCCCAAAATCAGCTTATACTTATTCAAAATTATATAGCTAAAAGCTTTGGTATGTAGCCACGGAGCTTTTATTTCAAATTGGCAATAATGTAACTTCTGAAAAAAAAGGACTACAATAATGTTAAAAATATCATAAAATGTTATTTATATCAGGATACATTTGTTACCCCATATGACAATCATTCATATTTCTCGACAGATATAAACCTCCGCTTAACACATTAGTATCATAAATATTACCAGATATAACGCTGTAATGTAATACCTACCAAATGTATTTTAAAATATTACTCAATTTAAAACTTTGGATTTTAACCAGATGTGTTTCCAGAAAATGATTCAGGTCAGATGCTTTTTTCTTTTCCCTTTTCTGTGTGCGCGCGTTCAAAGCAGAGCATTACTATGTGATTTATTGTGCCATGACTGTGTGCCCCGAACCTAAACCAGCACCACGATACTTCATCCTTGAGGCTCACACACCTGCAGTCCAAACTAACAAGAAAAAAACATCTACATGGCACGGCAGGAGCCTTTGAAATGTCTTTTTGCAGTTGCCTGGACACAGAACAGACTGGTAGAACAGGGAGGCAGCGGAGAAAGGGTGAAGACAGGAACTCCAGCCTCTTTCATCTAGAAAGGGGGGACCATGGAGAGATTAGAGGAAAGGATTTTGATTAGATCACTGGAATGTGAAATGATGCTTCCCAGGATTAAAATCCTATTTTAGAGCTACCAAACCGGTTACGGCGTTAGTCAGAATTCGGCGGCTCGCGCAGCTCCATCCCTGCGGACGGCTGGCACTCCGCAGCACCCCAAACCCTCTCCCCAGGGAAGGGGTACCCCAGCCAGGCACCCCACAGCTCCCCACCGTCATCCCAGCACAGAGCTGCCCTCCCTCAAAGCCTGGCACTTCTGGAGGAAAAGCAGTTTCCTTCTCCAAAGGCATCCCTGTGTCCAGCCCTAGTGCAGCCACGGCGCGGAGGCTCCTGATTTCGATCTCCTTGGGCCCCCGGTCCACATCACCAGGTGGAGGCTGACATTTTCATAACCAAATGCCATTAGTTTTATTCCCAGTACAGCCAACTAACAATCCGAAGGTCTACAGTTGTCAGGCTGATCATTACGTGGAACCTATTAACATAAAACCCGCCATCGCAATTAGTATCTTTGTAAGCAGCAGCCTCAGCAAAAAGTGGAAATGGAGGCAGAATTGATGGTGCTCTTCCAAAGGAGGCCGGCAGCAGATTGGGAAATAATCTGTGGCAATTGCTCTGCCGCTGTCTCTGCTGTAACTTCTCCACAGCCAGACAGAGCCATTTCCAAGCAGTCAGCCCACGGACTTGAGCGAGCACTAAATTCACTCGGTGATCAAATACAATTTGAGAAATAATCTACAATCACTCACTTAGAAAGGGAAGATACATTTTCCTTTTACAGATGAAGTGCAAAACAGCTAAAGTAGCTGTATTTGGAAAAATACCGTGCAGCTTATTGATTCCGGAGGGGACAGGTACAGCCCGTAGTGTTGCCCATTTCCCAGCGCAAACAAGGACTGCTTTCGCGGGGGGCCAGGTATCTGCAGCCTGCCTGCCTACACTGGTGTCTTTAGTTAGGAGACGAGCCTGCGAAAATGCCTCGTGCTTTTCAGGAAGGGAGCAGGGAAAACGTTCGTATTAATAGCAACATTATTGTTTAGAACAAAATAACTTATTTCATGCTGTAAATCTCCGTTTCTATGGATATCCTGCGCGGGGCTGAGCTCTGATGTTCCCCCCTCGGTGCGAGCCGTGCCCCGCCGGCAGCGGCCCTGGCAGGGAGCGCCCGTCCGTGCCCAAGAAATCGCGTTCCAGGCGCTCTCGGACCGCCCCGGACAGCGGCAACGGGCTGCCCGAGCGCACTTCTTCATTGTTCTTGCCCCTAAACTCTCCGCACTTGGCTAATTTTAGCCCCGTAGCTCCCCGAGCGGGCTCCCCTCCCCTCCCGCCGCCGCTCCGGGCACCATTTGCCGGGCGATGCGGTGCCCTGAGCCCGCACCGCACCCGCGGGGGATCCGCATCCCCCAGACTATCCCGCATCTCCCCGCGCCGCGACTATCCCGGCATCCCCGCAGACTATCCCGCATCCCCCCGGCTGTCCCCGCATCCCCCCAGACTATCCCCGCACCGCGACTATCCCGCATCCCCCCGGCTGTCCTCGCCCCGCCCCGCATCACCCCGCGCTGCCCGGCCGACCCCGCGCCGCCCTGCTGTCCCCGCATCCCCCGCACATCCTGCTGTCCCCAGACCGCCCCTCCCGCGGTGTGCGGGGCGGGGGTTGTTGCAGGAGTTGTTGCGGGATGAGGGGTGTTGCGGGAAAGGAGGTGTTGCGGGGATTGTTGCGGGCTGGGGGTGTTGCGGGATGGAGGTTGTTGCGGGGCTATTGCGGGATGGGGGTTATTGCGGGATGAGGCTTGTTGCGGGATGGGGGGTGTTGCGGGGTCGTTGCGGGGGGGTCGCTGCGCGCGCGCGGCTGCGGCGCCCCGTCCCCCCCCGCGAGCGCGCGGGCCGAGTCCGCGTTCCGGGCGGGCTCCAGGCCGGGATTTGGGCGCTCCCTGCCCGCCTCCCTCCCCCTTGCCCCCCCGCCCCCAGCACGGACTCTCGGGGTGCCCCATCACCCTGGCCGGGGCTGCTCCGCCGTCGCCCTGCCCGTGTGGCCCCCCCAGCGGGGCTGGGGTGTGGGGGGGACACGCACGGGGGCCGGGCACTACCTGCTGCTGTGGGTGGGGGGCGCGGGGGGGCCGGGTCCTGCCCCCACCTTGGGTACCACACGCCCCGTCCTCGCCGATGGGGAAAAAATGGGGGGGTGGGAGGGGGTTAAAGGGAGAGGGGCGACAGAGAGAAAGACAGCGACAGAGAGAGGGGGGGCAGCGGCCCGGGGGGGGGTGTGGGCAGGGGGGCTGCGGCCCCCGGCCCCCCCCGGCCAGCAGGCACCCCCCCTTACCTGAGAAGTTCCTGGTGGCCAACATAGTGGTGAGGATGGCGCCCTGTGGGGAGGGGCACAGTGAGGGCAGGGGGCACAGGGGGGTGAGGCAGGGGGGGATGGGGCTCGGGGAGCAGGGGGTGGGACAGGGGAGTGGAATGGGGAGGGGGAAGTGGGGTGATGGGATGTGGGGTGGGTCCCACAGAGGGCAGGGCAGGGTCCTACAGTGGGTCCCACATTGGACAGGGTCCCATAGCGGGCAGGGGAGGGTCCCACAGTGGGTC